>JAOEGL010000008.1:13636416-14178916 GCA_034509955.1 Urosaurus nigricauda
TGCAAGTAAGAACTAGCCATGTTTTTGTATATAAATACATATACAGTATATAATACATTTTCATTTTTTTAAAATTTATTTTTGTTGTTCACCAATAAATGTGAATATTCTTCGTGGGAAAATAAGACATCCCCTGAAAATAAGACCTAGCGCATCTTTGTGAGCAAAAATTAATAGAAGACACTGTCTTATTTTTGGGGAAGGTTTGCCTGAAGTCAGGGATGACTCGAAGGCATGCAATAACAAAACAGGAACGGGGGGAACCCCTTTCTACCAGGTCTGGCTGCCAGCTTGCTTGGCTTCACGCCGCCTGGCAGCCTGAGCTTTCCAAAATGTCTGGTGGTGGGTCTTTTCTCATTCCTCCCCAGAGATGCCATTGGGGATTGAGCAAAACCAGCGTTCTGCGAGGGAGCCTACCGCCCTTCCTCCCCAGATGGACCTCTGACGGACAATTTATCTGTCCTCGTAGTCCATTTATGTCCTAGAGGGAGCATGCGTAGCCTTTTCCCTCTGTTACAGCTAAAAGCCTCTCTCGCTTTTGTGCGGGGGGCTGCTTTCAGAAGATGCTTCTGAGGGCAGGGATCCATTAAGAGGCAGCTCTGTCCTTCCCTCTGATGCTGGCGCTTTGTAATGCCATGTATAAAACCAAGAAAGTTGCCTCTCTCTGCATCTCGCATCCCTTTGAGCTGCAGCTGCTCTCAAAGATCAAAGGCCGCCCAGGGCCCCAGGTTCTCTGCGGCTTTGATATTTTCCCCCCAAATGTATGTTTGCGCGCTCTCTATGCACTCTATCTCAATTTTACCCCCTTCTCCATTAAATACATACTCGTCCGTGGGCTGCGTGGTTAATGCGCAGGGAGATGGAGGCCAAGGCAAACTCGGTTGAGCCAGAAACAGCCAAAAAGAGTCCCAAATTTACAAGGCCAAGGGGGAAATTCGGGTAGAGTGAAAACTGGGTCCACCCACAGAAGTAGAAAGGCACACGGAGGAGTAGGGAGAATATTTGGAAACGACCAAAAGACACATCTTTGAGTCCAGTCTTGAACATACACACTTGCTCACTTTGGGGTTGTTAACGCAACTGTACCTTATGTTTAATCCCATGCTGGTATCTGTGAATTTGAACGGTTTTGCAAAGCGGGAGCATGCCAGTTTTGGGGACCTGGCATAAAGGAGTGGGGTGTTTTTTTTGTGTGTGTCTCTGCTGACGGTCGCAGGTCATGAAGGATGCCGCCCCGGAGCTGAACGTGAGCAGTTCGGAGGCAGAAGAAGAGAAAGAGGAGACCCGGCTAGAAGGGGAGCAGGATCCAGATTTCAATCAGGTAAACGCAGCCCCCTTTAGAGGCTGGGGAGGTGGTTTTTTCATTGGGGGTTCTGGGTTGTGAATTCCTCTGCGGCTCATTGCCCTAAAACCATTGAGGCCCAAGAGCCTGGCGTGTAAATGAGGTCCGTCTTGACGTATTAATTCCTGGCATCGTCGAAAGCAAAACATTTGCATTCAGATTTTAGCTGTGGATTTTTCTTAATAACAATACAGTAGATAAAACCATAGAACATTAATGCGGCTCTCATTAAAATTCTTAATTGTGACTACCGTTTATTGTTATTTACAATTTAGTTGTAATTCTAAGCCACCATGGCTCCAGCGCTAGGCAAAAGGTGGGATACAAATGAATTTTGTTTGGAATAATTGGTGGTGAACCTTGTGTCCCATGTTGAGATATAAATTAAATAAATCAAAAGGGGAGAGTGGGGGAATGAACGAGTGAATGGTGGGACCTTTTTGTTGTTGGCTGGGTTAAGAAATCCTTTGCCGCTTGGTCAGAGGGAGAAAACGCAGCGAGTCTCGGTCAGCCATTTTCTCCCGGCTTCCAGGCCAACAGCCATGCAAAACGGCAGAAGATGAATCCCCCAAATTACGCCGTCTACCAAAAGCAGGGCATCCGGCGAAGCACGCGGCACAGGAAGGTCCGGGGTGAGAAAGCCCTCCTTGTCTCGGCAAACCAGACCCTGAAAGATCTGAAAATCCAGGTGAGGCCAGCTTTGCTCCAGTTGCTTGAGGCGTTCGCATCATGTTTTGGGACCTCTCTGGGCTCTAAGAGGGCATCTTGAGTCATTTTGAGGCAAAATACCCTCACTTTTTGGGCAGGGGAAAGTGTTTTGACGTTGGTGAGGTCCGAGGGGGGTCTCCAAACATCATGGAAATGTTGTACTCACCCCTTAGAGTTCACTTCGAAGCATTATGGAGCAAAATAATATTATTAGCATTGACCCCTTTGGACCTTTTGCTGCTGTTGCGTCAGCTGTGGGTAAACCGTTTGGAAAGAGATGTCTCCCTGCTTTCTCACCCACCCCAAGCTGAAGAAGAAAGGGATGTTTCCAGGGGAATTCTCCTTTCAATGGCTATGGCTTGGAGGCTGGGAGAAGCAAGGATAACAGAAAGGGGCCCCATGGTTTGGAGAGACCCCCAAGGGCCTCAGTCCCACGGCTGGATGAATGTGGCCCGTGGGGACTCCTCTGCCTAACTCTAAAATTCTGTCTTGTCTCGTACAGATCATGCACGCCTTCTCAGTCGCTCCGTTCGACCAGAACTTGTCGATCGATGGGACAATCCTCACCGATGACTCTGCCACCCTTGGCAGCCTCGGAGTCACACCGGAGTCTGTTGTTTTGTTAAAGGTGACTGATGGGCTTCTTTCTGTCAGGCTGCAATCCCTCCCCAGCAAAGCAGTCTTGTAATACTGGCTCAGCACCCGATGTACCATAAACTTTCCTTTACACACCTCCTGCCATAGAGACTCCCATCGGGTCTTCTCTCCATCTAGTGACATTCTTGCTTGGCTAGCTAGCATCCATCCATCCATCCATTCTTAGTTTGGCATGTGAATGAGGCTGGATGGTCATAATGTCTAATGGATTTCCTTTGGCCTAGGTTCAAATTCTCTATCCCATTCCAACGGCAACAAACGCTCTTAAATTTTCTGGCTTAAGGTTACTGGGCCCACCTCGGTCTCCCCTTGTGTAGCAATTTGATGCCACTTAAACTGCCACGTCTGTTTCTGTTGGCATTCTGGGGATTTGCACTTCGGTGAGGTTTCTGCTCCTCAGCTACGGCCCGACAGTTCTTTCAGGTGCAGAATCCTAAACCCTTTTTATCACAATACAAATCCAAGGGCTCCCATTGGATGGTAGTTAAACTGGTATCAATACAGGGGGAAAGAGAGTCTTTGAGCTTTTATGAACAGTTGTTGAAGGCGGGTGGGTAGCAACCCATCACCTCCATCCCTGTTGCCAAACACCTGTCTGAACTGCAAAGCTCCTGGGTTGGGGATTTGTAAGGATTGGGGTGAGGGGGGGGGGGTTGTCGTCTGCTTCTAAAGGGTTTAGCCTGGAAATGTCATCTGGAAACCCAGAAATCACAGCTTGAATAAACTAGTTCCCGCTTCCTCTTCCTAACGTCTTTTTCCCCTCCTTCTCCCCAAAACAGGCCGACGAGCCAATTGTGGATTATGCAGCAATAGATGACGTTATGCAAGGTACGCGAACCACGCACCCCTGGCGTCTGCCAGCCAAAACCTTGTCCATTGCTGTGGTAGTGGTGGGGGGCAGATGAGAAAAATGCCCCCTCTCATGCTGGCTGACTTGCTTTTAAGGCAGCGGGGGAGTGAGACGGTGCTTCATAAACCCAAAGCGGTCAGTTGTGGTTTTGCTTTTCTGACACTTCCCCTTTCCCTTCCAGTCTGTATGCCTGAAGAAGGATTTAAAGGTAGGCTTTTCCTTTTTCCCCTCCCCTTTACGTTTTACTCCTAGTTCCCCTTCTTCTTATTTCACCATAGTTAAACTCTTCCCCGTCCACCTTCCTTTTCTCTTCAGGGACCGGTCTCCTCGGACACTAGCGTTTTTGGGGGGTGAAAGTACCATTGGGGCCGCGGCAGAAGTAACCAAGATGCAGGGAGATGATGAGTTGGGGAATCCCGTTGGCCATTCCAGGGTGGGTGGACCTCTGAAAAAGACCAGCCGCTGGACCCTTCCCGGTGGTGGGACTTGGTTTCCGAAAGACCGCCCCGATGCCTTGCGGCTGAGCTGGTTGCACTGCAGAGGACTCCTAAGGGAAGAGATCCTGCCTTCTGACCCCGTATGACGACAAAAGTGGAACTTTCTACGTAGCTGCCAGGAACCGATCGTCCACCTTGGAACTTGTAGCAAGAGGGAAGAAGAAAAGGAGGTGTGCCTTGCCCTGGTTCTTCCTTGGCTTCCAGTCCCACAAGACCCTCGTCCAAAACCGCTATCGGTGGCCTCTCGTTTCTTCAGCAGAGTTTTGGGAACCTTGGAAAGGGTCTCTTTCTGGCGTATCCAGATCTAGCTGGCACTCACAGTTTGAAACACCCTGCTTTTCCGATGCTTTGTAGATGTTCTCCTTTCCTCATCTTCCTCCTCTTCCATCTCCCCGTCCTAAACCTGCACCGAAAGCCAAGGTTAAGCCTCGCAGTAGCCGTCTGTCAGTGGCACCCCTAAAAGCTGAACGGGTGAGTGGGGAAACGGAAGAGGAGGAAGAAGAAGATGGCACTTACCCACAGTCCGTTATCGGAAGCTCATCCACCCACCTACCCTCTTTAGTAGGTTTTACCTATGAAAACGTACATCCCACCTGTAATAAATGATGTTAAACGTTCTCTGCTGAACAGGTTGGCTCTGTTAGCGGTAAGGACTTTTCCCTGGTGGACCGGACTTTGGGGACTCTGTGGACTCTGGGGTTGGCTTGTTCCATGCGGGTCAAAGCAAGAGCGTCGGTTGTGGGATCTTGTCCTGGTTGGCTCTGTTTTGCCTTGAACTGAGGCGTAGTTGGGGCAATGGGGCGGCCTTGTGTCCGTCGCACACGTGCCCCCCTCCTGGTAGCTTTCAGGTGGGGACGGGACAGGATCTATGCACCAGGTTTCCTTTAGACCTTCGGGACCTCTAACGTCGGGGTGGGCATCCGTCGTCATTTCAGAAGGGTGGGATGCGCTACTAGGCCGTTGGCGTTATTTTTAAAGATTTTTTGCTAACAAAAGTATACGTTTCTCACGCGTCCTGTTATAATTGCAGTTTGGGAGGTAAGTTTGGGAAGGGACCTAGCTGGCTCCGTAGAGCATCTTGGGGAGTTTGAAGGGGAAGGCGCAGGAAGAGGGTCTGAGGTTATTCCTGTGCCCCCTTTGTTTGTTTGTTTGTTTGTTTACAGGGGAGTAGGGGGCTTGGAGCTGGTGCGTGTCTTTTCTTTCCTTTTTTAAAACAGAGGTGGAAGGTGGAGCCGGCCTGTTGGATTCCTTTCTTTCCCAAGGTAAAGAGCGCAGTCCTTAATTGAGCCATGGCCATTGTGAGTGCTCCGTGAAGCAGCCTCTCGTTCTCTTCTTCTTTGGGGAGGAAAAAAAAGGCCCAGGAGCGGTTTTAAATTGTCGAAGAGGGAAGCAGTCATGCATGGGCCTCTCGCCCCCGGAATTCTGGCGTTTTTTATTTTCTCCGTTTACTTCTCCCCCCCCCCCCCCGGGTTTCATGCTCCTTCCTCGAGGAAAGGTTTGGCGTGATTCATCGGGCGGCAGGGCCATCCGCCATCCTGCCGATGTATGGCACGTATGTATGGGGGGGAAGGGAGGCGGAGGGGCCCGCTGGGCTACCAACTCGGCCGCCGTGGGCCGGCACGTCTCTCGGTTGCCCTGAAAGGGCTGCGGGCTGCTGTCTCCTCAGGGCTTCTTGTTGCCAATGCCTTCCCTCTGTACTTCCAAAATGTTTTGGACGAGTTTTCAGAAACCCTTATTAAAGTGTGTATACGTGGTCAGTCTAACCTTGTTTGTTCTGTATCGTTGCGATGGCACAGATCCAGAGCGGCGTCACGACCTGAGTCTCCTGGAGACCAGAGTTCGAATCCCCTCTCGGCCGTGGAAACCCACCAGGCGACCTCAGGCAAGTGACCCTCTCTCAGCCTCAGAGGGAGGCCATGGCAAACCGCCTCTGAAGAATTTTTTTGCCAATGAGAGGGACAACTTAGGGTTGTTGTGCGTCCAAGGCACACAACAACCAGTTGTGAATTTCACTTTTCATGAGCACAGGGGTGCATGTTTGAGTTTATATACATCCCCTTAAATTTTGATGTGATGAATCTTTAAAAGCCCAGAACTAGCAAAGCCATGCCTTTTAAAAATGGCAAAGCTTTCAGCTCCTGTGCTCTGTCTCTGTTGCAAAGCAGGGCAAAGCAACTTGGCGATCGTCGGCCGTTCTTTGCTGAAGGAAGAGTTTTGCCTGCAGTGCAAATGGTCCTCTTGAGCGTGAAGGGCACTCGCCTCTCCCTCTCTGACCAAGGTAGCCATAAGATGGCAGAGAGAGACCCTGGCGGCATCGGCCCACGGGCAGGAATGGGCAGCTGGCACAGATTTCCACTGGGAGGGGACAGGCAGGACCTTTTTGAAAAGCAGAATATCCCCAAAGTAGAAACTGCAATGCTTTTCCTTTCTTGCAAGATGCCTGGGGGGGCCTTTTGGCTTCTCTGAAGCTGAGAGCTGTCAGGCGCAATTCGCTTTCCTTCCTACATCATGCTAGCTCTCCTTCGGGGTGGGAGTAAGTACAACTACAGCTCCCAGAATTCTGCACCACTGGTTGATGGTGCCTAGTGCTGAGAGATGTAGTCCGCGAGGATTTGGAGGGCTGCAGCCTTTGTAGTCCTTCTCGAAAGGGCAAGAATCTCTCCATCTCCTCTGCGTCTCCACTCTTTTGCGTGGCCCTGTTAAGCCAAACAAAGACATGCCTGCAAACGGAGGGGAAGCCGCTTTCCTAGTGAGCAACAAGGCACCAAAGGTGGTGATTTCAGAGACCGTTGCCTTTCCCAACTGTGGAAATGGCAGCTTTGTGCATTTGGACGCCCACAGCCCAGTCCGTGATGCTTGCCAGAGAGAGCCACATGCTTTCCAGCTGATCAGAGCTCTGGCACAATACTGGAAGCTGAGATGCTCAAAGGCCAAATGCGAGCAAACCCCAGCCCTGTTAATGCTCCCCCCGTAGCCATTTTGCTTTGTGGTGGCGAGCGGGGAGCCCACTTCAGTAGACGAAGCCTTCCACAACCCGTCGCCCGCGGCACATGAAAGTTCGGAGTCCAACACGCAGCTGTCTGGGGAAACGGTGGAGCCAGGAATTCTGCAGCTGCTGCGTGAGTGATTTCCATGTCATGAATATGCAAAACCCTGTTCGGCGTGCGCCCGCCTCCACCAAGATCCCATCGTCCCTAAGAGTTCTGGTGCCTTTGATGCTGGATGTTAAAATCTCAGCCTTGTGTCTGCTGTGAGCACTGAGCGTCGGGGAGATGGGAGCTTGGTGGTCTTGCTGGGCCCATGCGGAGGGGAAAAACTGAATTTGTTCAAGGGATTTTCCTTCTACGGTCTCTGTATTTAGCATCGCTGGTGCTCTCTTTCTTCCCTCGCAAGAGGAGAAAGAAATGCATCCCTCTCTCGCCTCTTTGATCCATGCTTCTTGGGTCTTTGGGGAGTCAGGCTGCTTCCAAATGTCTGGCTGGCTGCCTTGCAGGGCAGAGAGTATTTGCGTTGCTGCTAAGCGGAGCAGCTCCTAAGCTTTCAGGTTGACAGGAACCAGCTATAATCAGCCCCCAAATTTGGGAAAACAGAACAACGACCCACCAAAAAACCAGTACATACCTCTTTTCCTATGCAGGAAGGCACAATCCCTGTGACAGAGGGCTATCCAGCCCCTGTTTAAAAGGCTATAGGGCCAACACGGTTCCCAAACGTTGGTCCTCTAGATGTTTTGGACTTCCGCTTTCAGCGTTCCCAACAGTCGACCCAAACTGGCTGGGAGCTGAAGTCCAAATCGCTTTAGAGAATGTTTTGTGTCTGAGGAAGTAGACCTGATAGTCTAGGAAAGCTCAGGCGGCCAACCTCTTTCGTTCAGTTGGTCTCAAAAGGTACTACAAGATCTCTCTGCATACTTGGAGGGCCAAAGTTTGGGAATCCCTGCTACTCTGGGTACTTCTGCACGGCCTTACTGGGTCCCTTTGGACCAGGAGCCATGGACTAAGTCTCGGAGGATCCAGAACGCACCGGAGGGCAAAGGCTTGGTGCAAACCGTAACTCCTTGCCCCAGACCTGGGAGCTCTGGGGACCTCTTCCCTCTTGAATTTTCTCTCTGGGCTGAATCTTCTTTGCCGTCAAGGGCAGCCCTTCCCCTTCCCATACCTGCTCTGCCCAGCAGTTTCGGCCTCTCGGCTTCCCGGCTGTATTGATCGCTCTCTCGGCTTCCGTTTTATTGATTCTTCCCTTACGAAGGAGATTGCAAGCGGAGGGGGGGATAAAGAGACAGGAGCTCCATGGGCCTGACATTGGGAGGAGGAAGAACTAGTTCGATGGGGACAGTCTGAACAGCCTTCCCTGCAACACCCAGAATCCCCTGGACAGTATAGAACGGGGTGGCGATTAGGGGAGCTGTAGTCGATTCTCTTTAGCCGGCACCGAGTTGGGAAAGGATGCTACAGAGGTGGATGAAGGACATCTCCATCAATGTGTTTTTTCCCATCCTTGAGCCGCTGTGCCGACCCAGTTTTGTAGCTGTGCCAAGATGCCAACCCAGTTTTGGCTTTGAATACGTACAGAGTCCCATCGGGCCTCCGGTTGTCCAATGTAGGACGGACGCAGGCGGTCAAGCTCTGCTCTTGAGCTTGGAGGAGAGGAGGCCGAAAAGTGGCACGGTGCCACCTGAAATATGCGAAGGGATGCCACGCAGAAAACGTAGGGAGCTTGTTTTCTGCTCCGAAACATAGGATTCCTCCCGTTTCCCTTCCTGCCCAGAGAAACCCTTTTCCGTACCTCTTAGAAGATATCTCTGGGTTAAACCGGGTCCGATCAGCGCAAGGGACTCATCTGTTGAGGACGGCTAATGCCGAAAAGGAGAGGAAGGGGGATATTTGAGGTCTCCATTCCTCCTCTTGGCTGCCAAAGATACTGTCCCCTTTTGTTGTCTCAACCCCAATATACAAAAGTCTTGCAAGGATTTGTTTGGCTCGGTAGCAAAACGGTTGCTTTTGGGGAGTTATAAAAGACCACCAAGAACAATTGTGTTGGGTCTCTTTGGTTGGTTTGTCTTGAAATTAAAATACATCCACTCCTTAACCTTTGCAAAGTGCATTCGGTTACAGAAATGTTGTGTTTCGTTCATTCCTTGAGGAAAAGAGAAGGAAGGAAGGAAAAACGGAACAAAGGAGGAAGGAAAGAGAAAGAAAAGAGGAAGGAAGGAAGGAAGGAGAAAGGGTTCAGATCCCGCCTCGACCATGGAAACCCACTGGGGGGACCCTGGGCAGGTCACACTCTCTCAGCCTCAGTGGGCAGCCCTGGCAAACCCACCTCTGAAAAAACCTTAGGGTTTGCCTTAGGGGGTCCCCATAAGCCGGAAACAAAGGCGCACCGTTTGCAGGTTGTGAGTCCGGAGGCTCCCCGTTTTGTGTGGTTTTTTCCGTTGCCGCGAAGGTCCATTATCTGGGCAAAGTCCTGGTGCGCTTCCGTCCTTTCCTTCCATCGTCGCAGCCGCATTAAGCTCTTAAGCGGCCACTTTCTGCCATTTCCGCTTCGGCCATCGATCTTTGGTTGCTTGGCAGGGCCGGCTACCTGGCTACCTTTTGGGCTACCTGGGGCAGAGCCGTTGTTTAAAGTTATACAATATTCTGGACATTTAACCCGCCTCAAGCATATCCCACCTTTCCTGGAATTGGGACTCGAGGGGGATTGCCATTTTAAACAATGAAAGATGAACATTCGGATTAGGTGGCTCTGGAGGCCAGGATTCGATTCCGTGTCGGAGCATTAAAAACCCACTGGCGGGTGAGACCTTGGGCAAGTCACACTCTCTCAGCTTCAGAGGACAGCGGTGGCCCAAAAACTTTCCGAGAAGACCTTCGGGTTACCGTAAATTGGAAACGAAAGCCCCAGGAGTCCAAACCGTTTGCATTCCTGGTACGTCTTTGCCAAATTGTATTGGACCTAGGCCTCCATGATGGGACTTGCAGTCCTCCAAGAGGTCTTGTATTCGAGTCAGCGTCTTGTGGCGGCGAGTTCCACGTGCCAACTTTCTGCCAGCATTGGCGACTAAGGTTTCCGTCTCGGTCAGCTCCGTGTGGCTCTCCTTTTTCTCCTCCTTACGCCAGCCCTGCAAGGTAGGTCAAGCTTGGTGCATAGCCATTTAGTAGGCAGACTCGAATCCCTTTCTCCAAATCCTTGGTTCGGATCCCTTTCCAGAGACAGAAACCTACTGGGAGATCTTGGGCAAGAAGTCACACTCTCTCAGCCTCAGAGGGAAGCAAGGACGCAAACCAACTCCGAACAAACCCTGCCAAGAAAACCTCAGGATAGCTATACCTTGTAGTTGTTGCTGTTGTTGTGTGCTTCCAATGTACGGCAAATTTATGGGGTTTCTCAGCCAGATTTGTTCCGAGGACCTTTGCCTTCCCTCGAGGCTGAGAGAGTGTGCCAGACCCTATCAAGCCAACCCACAATAACAACAACACCCCAAATCCACAAGACAGGTATCCTTTATAGCATCCCAAACAGGGATGCCACCTTTTGGGGGCTGTTGTTTTGCACTGATCCCCCCCCCCAGACTCTGGTCCTTTAAATGTAGGACTTCATCTCCCAGAAGCCTTTAGCCATTTGGGCTTAATAGTGGGGAGGGGGGGGATTCTGGGAGCTGGAGTCCCCAAAGCACTTTGGGACAAGTGCTTTGCAAGCAAGAGACCCTTCCAAGGGATGCCCCCCTCAATCCTCTGGGGACTAGGGATGGGATTTGTAGTCCACCCTTGTGCAATTCCCTTGCATGGAGGGTGCAAGGTGTGAATCTGTGCAAGGACCAGGAGGATGCAATGGCAAGGGATGCTCTCAGGTGCCTTGGGTTTGGGTTGCAATAATTGGGGAGGGAGGGAGGGGCCAGAGGCAGCCAATGGGAGCCCAGGGATGGGATTTGGGGCGGGGTTAGAAAGGCAGGGGCCTTCTGATTGACGTCTCTTTGGCCCCACCCTCTTCAGTCAGTGCAGCAGCTGCAGAAGAAGGTTTGCAGAAGGACCAGCAGAAGCCAAGGTAAGGAAAAAGGCTATGGGCTTTTTTGGGGGGGGTGGGGGGTCCCCTGGCATTGCAACTTGCCCCCCCCAGCACCACCATCCCTTTGCAAGGGTTGCAATTGCCCCTATCCTTTGCAAGGTTGCAAACTGGGGGGTGGGAGTGGGGGGTCTTGCAAAAGATGTGCCATTGCCCCCCCCAGCCCTTGTCCAGTTGCCCTTTTACAAGGATTACAAACTGCCCCCCCCACCATTCCTTGTAGGGGTTGCAAACTCTCCCCCTACCCCCCCAAAAAAACCCTTGCCCAATTGCCCCTATCCTTTGCAAGGGGTGCAGTTGCCCCCATTCCTTGCAAAGGTGGCAGTTGCCCCTATCCTTTGGAAGGGCTACAAACTGACCCCCCCCCAGCCCTTGTCCAGTTGCCCCATCCCTTTGCAACTGCCCCCCCCCCCAACCACCATCCTTTGCAGGGGTTGCAAACTGCCCCCCAACCCTTGTCTATTGGCCTCATCCCTTTGCAAAGGTTGCCAACTGACCCCCCATCCCTTGCAAAGGGGGCAGTTTGCCCCTATCCTTTGGAAGGGCTACAAACTGACCCCCCGTTCCTTGTCCAGTTGCCCCTGTTCCTTGCAAAGGTTGCAATTGCCCCCCATCCCTTTGCAAAGGTGGCAGTTTGTACAGTTGCCCCCCATATCTCTTTGCAAGGGGTCCAGCCTCCCCTCTCCATCCTTTGCCAAGGTGGCTTCTCCATCCTTGGACACGTGTCTCTTCTGCATCCTTGGACACGTGTCTAGCCCTTGCAAAGGGCAATGGCTAGCAACCCTGTTTCTATTGCAACATTTGGGGGTTGCCTTTCTCCTCTACCCCCCTTTTTCCCAGCAGAAAACCCTTTGGAGAGAGAGAGAGAGAGAAAGGAGGAGGAGACACGTGTCTTGGCTGCTGTGTCACGTCTGAATGCAGGGCTGCCTTTTTCTGCAGAGGTCTCCTGGGCATGTGCTGAGTGCAATTGGGCTTTGGCTCCAGGCTTCCTTTGGCTGCAGCTGAGGCTGGTTTTGCAAAAAAGCCTGGCACAGGTGTCTTGCCTTCCATTAAAAACTGGGATGGAAGTGGGTCCAGGTGTGTTTGTGGGATTGTGCAAAATCCCTCCCTGATGCTCAGGGTCACAATCCTGGCCTCCCCAGTTGTCCCATTAAAAAGCCCCAAAGAGGTGGAAGAAGATGGGTTTGAGAAAGGAAAAACACACTGCAGTCTTTTTGCAGGGAGGGGGAAAGGTTGTTGTTTGTTGTTGTGTGCTTTCAAGGCACATACGTTGTGGTTTTCATGGCAAGCTTTGTTCGAATGGGGTTTATGCGTTGCCTTCCCCTGAGGCTGAGAGAGTGTGACTTCTTGCCCAAAGGTCTCCCCGTGGGTTTCCATGGCTGAGCCGGGATTCGAACCCTGGTCTCTCACAGCCTCCTAGTGTCTCAAACCACTATGCCATGAGAATGCCATTGGCCTTTTGGGGTGCTGGCCCTACTATTGGGGTCAGGGAGCATATTATATGTGTGTGTATATATATATATATATATATTATATATCTTGCTTCTGTTTTTTGCTGTTCTTGGTGGAAGATGGAGATCCTCTTCTCAGCTTTTGACATTCACCCATCTTAAGTTTCCTATAGAAAGTTGCTTTGCAAACATTTCATTTTTATTCTCCATATATATACACACGCACATTTACATATATACTACTACTACTACTACTACTAATAATAATAATAATAATATAACTATATCTATATCTATATCTTGCTTCTGTGTCTTGGTGCTCTTGGTGGACGATGGAGACCCCCTTCCCCAGCTTTTGCAGTTCACCCACTTCAAGTTTCCCATTGGAAAGCTGCCTTGCAAGCCTATCTTTTGTCTCTCCACATATATAGATATATTTATATATTGTATATTGCCTTTCTGTGCCCTGCTGCTCCTGCCCTCGAAGCAGGACTTGTGTGGCAGGGACGGCATGAGATTCTTGCTGGCTCACGGTGGCCACAGATGGCTCCCGTCTTGGCCCGGCTGTTTGCCATTTTGGCTGGCGCTCCGCTTTGAGATCTCTGGCAGAGAAAGACGAAGGGCAGCTCCTAGCACAGAACCGGTTAGTTACTCTGGCTGCCACGCCAGGGTTTGAATCCACACTGTAGAAATAATGCGGCTTGGCACCGCCGTCCTCCAGAATCCTGGCCTTTGTGGATTTGCAAGGCCTCGAGCCTTCTCCGCCAAAGAGGAGGGCAGAACTACCAATCTCTGTGCGATGGAGCCGTGGCAGTTAAAAGTGGTGTCAAAGTGCATTATGTTGATGCGCCAATCTCTCTTTTCTCTTGCTGCCCAAATCCCTCTCCTTTGCTTTTCCCTCTCGGCTGCAAAAGCCGTTCCGAGCTTCCATCCCAACTTGGTGCCTTCGTGCGCGGGGCAGAGTTACGCTTCCGTGACATTTCCAAAGGGCTGCTTATAGCCGTGGGTTGTTTTTGCATTGGCACAGGAGGGTTGGTGGCGCAGATGACCCTTGGGGTCATTGCTGCTGTGGACGATAGGCTGGGAAGCCAAGAAGAAGAAGGGGTCATACTTAGCAGCAGCAGGTTGGAGGGAGATGGGGCTGGGAGCAGGTTTTTCTGCTCCCTTTACAGGTTTAAAACCCTGCCTTGGCAGAGCGCCACGTGCAGAAAAAGTGGCGGAGGAGGAGGAAGAAGAGAGGAGAGAAAGCGAGGATGGAGGAGGCACTTAAGCACGCCTGGCGAGGGCTGGGCTGGAGAAGATGCCATCTGCAGAGGAGGAGGGCAAGGCTGGCAGGGAGAGAGGGATGCCAGGTCTCTGGCGCAAAAGGCGCAAAGTCTCAGCCACCCAGGTTTAGTGGCTTCTCCTCAGGCAAGGCTGCAAATCCCCAATGGCCCGGTTTCCGCCGGGCATCTCCAGGCGAGGGTGCGAGTTCACCGTTGCCCAGTTTCCGTGGGGCATCTCCCGGTTGTATTCGAGGGTGCCAGTTCCCGGTTGCCCAGATTTCATGGGCCGTCTCCAGGCTGGAGAGGAGGGTGCAAAAATTCTCAGTTGCCTGGTTTTCACGGTTTCTCTCTAGGATGAAGATAAGGGGGCACATTTCCCCACATTTTGTGGGGTATCTCCAGGCTAGAAATGAAGGTGCAAGTTCACCGTTGCCCAGTTTCCGTCGGGCATCTCCCGGTTGGATTTGAGGGTGCCAGTTCCCGGTTGGCCAGCTTTCACAGGGCATCTCCAGGCTGGTAATGAAGGTGCCAATTCCCGGTTGCCCCATTTTCGTGGCTCATTTCCAGACTGGAGAGAAGGGCGCAAATTCTCCCGTTTTGCTGGGCAAGAGGGCTGGGTGCAAATCTCCAACTTGGCTGAGAAGTTGCTTTCTCGCTGCAACTTGCAAAGAAATTTGGGGTGACTGGGTTTACTGAGCTTCCTTTAACCATCTCCTATTTTGGTGCCAGGGGTCACCCTCCACTTTGCTGTGCATCCACCTAGAAAAAGGAATCTAGATCAAATATTCCTTGTCCCATTTTCCCTTAAGCAAGTAGGAAGGAATAATCTCATTGAGGGATGAGTTTCTATAGAGGTTGGGCACGCTTTGAATAAGGCTGGGCCTTGTTTCCCAGCAAGCGGGGCACACTTATGGGCGCACGCATGTGGCAGTTGCACGAGGGCTCGTGCCAGGCGAGAGGAGGCATCAAGGGCCTATATATAGTGCCATTGTTTGGCCTGGGAATTGGCATTATCTCGGGTGACTCATGTCTCCAGCGTGTGTGCATAGAGAAATGCACCGAAGGGGGGGTTGATGTGTCGGAGCTGATGGCATCAGACAGTGGACGGAACGGCTGCAATTGTCTTCTGCAGAAAAGCGGGCCCTGCTTTTACGTCCCGCTCAGTGTGGCATCACAGCCAGCCTCCCTCCGCTGGCATGACGCTCAGCGCCATGCTCTTAAATCTCCAAATTTAGGTCTCTTTTTGTCTCTGCATCCTCTTGCCCTCCACCCTGGAGATAAAAATGCTGCATTTCTCTTTCCAACCCTCTGGACAATTGTGGGCATGCCTTTCCCTCCTCCTCCTCTTCGGTTTCTCTTCTCCATTTTTCATTTTCTGGGTACGTGCCAAGATTGCTAGCTTCGCTCCAGGCCTTTGGAAATGGCACTTTGTTCGCCCACTGTGCCTTAGGATTCGACATCCTCCAAGGGATGCTTTAGGATTTGACATCCTCCAAGGGATGCCTTTATGCACAGCTCAATGGATGTGCCCAGGAAGGTGCCCGCCTTCTGTCTTCTCCCATGCCACCCCTGATGCCACGCAACCTCTGTGGATGCCCAACCTGTTGGGAGTTGAGGGTCCCATGCCGCCTTTCCAAACCTTGCGCACGGCAGGCGGGCTCATTAAGGGCACAAATCCCAGCTTCTGGCGTGTGCCAGCTTTTCCCGCACGGCCTCCTCCTCCTCCTTTCTTCGCACCTCCCACCCGCTGCCTGCCGTGACAGGGTGGCCATGCGCCGTTGCTTGGTTCCTCTTCAGGAAAAAGTGGGCAAGGGTGCCAAAGAACAGCAGGTTTGTGCACGGAGGGAGGCTGCCGAAGAGGGAGAGATGCTTGGCACGGGAGCCGCGTGGCTCACACTCCCTGCTTTGTACAGTGGGACTCAAACCAGCCTCTCTAGGGCGGGCAGGACCGGAAGGGATCCTGGTAAGCCATGTTTCCAGAGGAGCGACTGCTGTGCCAGGCTGTCGCACCTCTAACTGCAAGAGGTTTTGTGGTACCTGTCGAAATCTACTCTCCACGTTTGGTCCTGCCCAACACTAGTGCAGATTCCCAGTTGCCCAGCTTTCATAGGGCATCTCCAGACTGGAGACAAGGGTGCAAATTCCCAGTTGCCCAGCTTTCATAGGGCATCTCCAGACTGGAGACAAGGGTGCAAATTCCCAGTTGCCCAGCTTTCATGGGGCATCTCCAGACTGGAGACAAGGGTGCAAATTCCCAGTTGCCCAGCTTTCATGGGGCATCTCCAGACTGGAGACAAGGGTGCAATTTCCCAGTTGCCCAGCTTTCATGGGGCATCTGCAGACTGGAGACAAGGGTGCAAATTCCCAGTTGCCCAGCTTTCAGGGGGCATCTCCAGACTGGAGACAAGGGTGCAAATTCCCAGTTGCCCAGCTTTTATGGGTCGTCTCCAGGTTGGATTTGAGGGTGCAAATTCCCAGTTGCCCGAGATAAGATATTGGTATCGTGCCACCCCTCCATCTTCTCTCCATCCGGTTATTATCCTTGTCGTCCTTCTCTGAACTTGCTCCATCTTCTCTCTATCCAGAACTGAACACAGGACCCCAGAGGAGGACTAGGACTTTGTTAATGCAAGCTCAAATAGCACTGGCCTTGTTGTCGTTGTCGTGCGCGTCGTGTCCGACTTGCGGCGACCCTGTCCCGGGGTTTCCTTGGCAAGGTTTGTTCAGAGGAGGTTTGCCGTGGCCTTCCTTCGAGGCTGAGAGAGTGTGACTTTCATTTTGGACTCCATGCGTCGAGCGCATAGTTGCAGCTCTGTGCATGAAAAAGGCCTGGGTTAATGTTAGGCGTCCAGAATCGCTGTCCGAGGTGCTGCTCAATGTTCTCCTTTTGGACTCCTGGCTTGGATCAGTGTCCAGCTGCCGTCCAGAAGGGGGCGCTCTCTGTCCAAAGGTGGGCCCGGTGACCTCTGACCTCGGGAACCGGGTGCGAATTCTGGCCGGTTTGTCTGTGCCCCGCTTTGTGAGGTTGGCTTTTTTATTTTTCCAAAATGGGAACGTTCCCAAAAATGTGCAAGAGCCTTTCCGAATTGGACCCAGGAGGCATTGTATTGCTGCAAGGAGTGCATTAAACATTAAGGAAAGAATGCATCGTTCCTTTTGGACGTTATATTATATTTGCCACTTTGGGACGTTATATTATTTTTGCAAGGAAGGAAATAACATATATGTGTGTGGGTTTTTTTGGATAAGTATTAACCTTTATTTATATAGCGCTGTAAATTTACGCAGCATTGTACATGCAATCTTCTAATTATTTAATTCATATTAATTAGATTAATATTAATCGTTTCATATTGGAATGGTGCGATTCTGGTTTTATGGCAACAATTTTTGGTGTTTTTAGTTGCGCTGTTTTTAATCTTGTAAGTCCCAGTTTTTGAGGAAAAAGTGAGATATAAATAAATATATTAATGATGATGGATGAGGATGAGGATGATGGCAACCCAGTGAGGCAAATGAGTGAGGACTCGAACCTGGGTCTCTTTCCAATCTTCTTGGTGAGCGGACTTTCTTCCATCTTTTCTCCCATTTCCTCCATTTTCCCTTTGCTTCCTTCCTTCCTTACATTTACACAAACACACACACACACAAATACACAAGTCGCGATCCTCTTGTGCTTTGCTTTCCTGCGCGGCAACTGCGGCAGCGTTCGGGGAACGGAGTCCTAGCTCGGAGACGTGTGTGTGACCCCTTACACGCTCTCACACAAACACACACACTCCGAGCCTCACTTGTGGCCACACATCCTCCCCTTCACACTCGCTGCGCACAGACGCACGTCGCGGCCCGTCTCACACCTAGAAAAAAACGTATCACACGTGTGACGGGGAATGTGTCACACGTATTCACACTTGCCTCTGCCCATTTCTCACACCCTCTTCTTTGTCTCACTCGCATACCCTCTTGTCTTGCACACACACACACGCACACTTTCTGATTCATCACGCTCCCCACTTTCCGTCTTTCACACACACACAACGCTTCTTTCTCACACATACTCTTTTCTCCTTCTGAACCATCAGTGTTCCCCACTTTCATAGTTTCTTGCACGCTCACACTCTTCTCTCACACACTTTTCTCTTTTCCAATGCACACTCCCCACTTACATAGATGCACACATTCATGCACCTTTCTCGCACACTTTTGTCTTTCTGACCCATCTCACTCCCTTTTCGTAGTTTCTTACACGCACTCCTTTCTCACACATACTCTTTTCTCTTTCCAACAGTCACACTCCCCACTTTCATCTCTCTCTCTCACACACACGCTCACGCTCCTATTACACACACACACAATTTCTCTTTCTGACCCATCACACTCCCCGCTTTCATAGTCTCTTTCACACACACTGGCACACGCTCTTCGACAACCATAGTCTCTTGTGCTCACGCGCCTTTCTCACACACACTCTTTTGTCTTTCCGACCCATCACACTCTCCACTTTCATAGTCTCTTTCTCTCTCGCACACACACAACACACACTCCTTTCTCACAGACCCTCTTTTCGCTTTCCAACACGTGCCCTCCCCTCTTGTGTAGTCTCTTTTGCACACATGCTCCGACCCACACAACTCTTCCTTGTCTCTCTCGTACACAACACACAGACTCACACCCTTCTGTCGCACACATACACAGAGACACACACAGAAAGGGGCAAATGGCCAAGAAAGTGGAGGCCCCTGCCTTGTCCGGTTGCTGCACCCCAAACACTCTCCGGACGGACCTGATCAAGACCTGTGTGTGTGTTGTGTGTGCTGTGCGTGTGTGTGTGTGTTGTGTACACTGCTCCGGTTGCCTTCCTGGCCTCCTGGCTTGCATTCCTGCCAGGCAAACAGACCTGGAGAGGTTGCTCGGGTGCCCTTGGGGGCTTGCGGGGCTGGCCCAGACCGGAGTGTGCCAGGCAGGTTTGGGCCGCGGACAGCCGGACGGACGAAGGAAGGAGGAGAAACGCCAGGGGCCTCCTTCCCCTTGACTTCCCGTCCTCCGGGTCTTTGGAGGTTTTTCAGCCTGCAAAGCAACAGCATCAGCTTCAGGGAAGCACCGGACTCCTTTGCGTTGCGTTGCGTTGCTCTGTCTGGAGAGGCCTTTTGCAAAGCAGGATGGGCTCCCGCAAGCGCAGCTTCACCTTTGGGGCCTACGGAGGGTGAGTCGGACCCTCGGGGCTGGCATTTTGGCCCAGGTGCCAGGACAGGTTCTGCGGTTTGGACTGCGGCACCCAGCGTCCCGGGACCTCTCTTTCCATCTCTTTCCCGGTTGTGTCCCTTTGCCATGAACAGTTAGAGGGGTCAGTCAGAGCAAAGGAAGGGTTTGTTATGGGGTTGTGTCTGTGTGTCGAGGTTGTGCGTGCACACTTATTATTGTGTTGTTGCTGCTTTGCCTTTCCACAGTTCAGTTTTGTAAACCAATTGCATCTCTCTTCCTCCTGGGTGTTGTTTAACCTTTTGTTGTTGTGTGCCTTCTAGTCATTTCTGGCCCTTGGCAACCTTAAGGTTGTTTTTGGCAGGAGGAGGTTTTGCCATTGCCTTCCCCTGAGGCTGAGAGAGTGTGACTTCTTGCCCAAGAGGGAAACCAAACCCTGGCCTCAGCATCATAATAGTCCAGTGCGCAAACCACTATGCCATGCTGTCTCTTGAACCTAAGGCAAGCCTTTTGCAGGGTTTTCTGGGGCCAAGAGAGTGTGACTTAACCCAAAGTCACCCCATAGATTTCCGTGTCTGAGGTTGGAATCGAACCCTGGACTCCAGAGTCATAGTCCAACATTCAAACAACATTCAAGCTCTCAATAGATTAGATTGGATGGATGGAAGGAAGGGAGGAATGGATGGATGGATTAAACAGATGTAATAGAGTAAATGGAATAAATAATAGATATATGATAGAGTGTGGATGGATGGATAGATGTGATAGAGACGATAAGAGAGCAGATACATGGATAGATAAAACAGATGTGATCAATTCGATAGAATAGATACAGCTGTGATAGAGGGAGAGGAGATAGATGGATGGGATAGAGAGATGATAGATAGCAGATAGATAAAACAGATGCGATCGATTAGATTGGATTAGAATAAATACCGTTATGACAGAGAGTAGATGGAAACATATGATCGAGGGAGAGGGAGGATCGAGATTCGGCAAACGGATAGATTAGATGCGATCAATTAGATCAGATAGATACAGAGATGGTAGAGATGATGGAGAGAGCGTAGGAGGGATGGATAGATCGAGAGAGAGGATAGATGCGATAGATTAGATTAGATAGAATAGATAGATAGATGTGATGGATAGAAATATACGATGGAGATTAAGTAGATGGATAAATTAGATGTGATCAATTAGATTAGATAGAATAGATATTGAGATGATGGAGAGAGTGTAGGAGGAATAGATAGATAGATAGGATAGATGTGATAGATTAGATTAGATAGAATAGATACAGATATGATAGAGAATAGATAGATGTGATGGATAGAAATATATGATGGAGAGTTGGTAGATGGATAGATTAGATGTGATAGATAGAATATATCTATAGATGTGGTAGAGAGTAGGGATTATATGATAGACGTATTATAGAGAGTAGTTAGATGTGACGATTAGATTAGATTAGATTATGTATGAGAGATGATAGAGTAGATTAGATGGATAGATATAATATGGGTTTTGGAGGCCCTCTTTTAAGAGACTTGGTACCTTTCGGATTCCTATGTAAGAGAGGCCTGGTTTGCAGACTCGCACTCGGGCCCACGTTTTCTGTGCTGCCAAAGATGCCCGCTTGTGCAAAGGCTTCCCGCTGGTCTCCTAGCAATGGCTCCTCGCCCGCCGCCGGTGGCATGGCCGCCTGCCGTCTCTGCCCTTTGCGTCTGCCGCCCACGTCTTCCATCCAGGGCCCTCCGTTTGCCAGAGACAAAGGCGCCCGTGTTCTCCCAGGCTGGCATTTCTTTCTCCGTGGGAGGAGGTCGCAGCCTCCGAGAGATTCCTCCCGTACCAAAACTTTGCCACCGTTTGTGCCAGCGAGCGCCCAGTTTTCCCAAGGTGTTCCTCCGCTTTGGGTTGCGGCGCCCAGAATCCCCCCGGCCGGCCTGGTCAGATGGCGACTCTTCTCTTCTCCGTCCCGTCAGAAGTCAGTCCAAGATTTCCTAGATTTTGGAAGGTGCCGTGGCAGTATGGTTTGAGCGTCGGACTATGGCTCTGGAAAGCAGGGTTCGAATCCCATGGAAAAGCCCTCTGGGCACACTCTCTCAGCCTCAGAGGATGACAAAGGCAAAAAGCCTTTTATGGAGAGACCTGGCCAAGAAAACCCCATGATCGGGTTGGCATGAGTTGGAAATGACTTGAAGGCACCCAACATACACACGCTTTTAGGAGAAGTCACACTCTCTCGGCCTCGGAGGATGGCCGTGGCAAACCCTTTTTGGAGAAACGTGAACCCTCTAATAGGGTCATGGCTTTAGGGTTGCCACGCGTCAGAAACGACTTGGACGCACAACCATTTTCTGATAATTTAGTTGCTCGGTGCCACCTTGGCTCTGCGACGCCAGCTGGCATCCTTTGGCTCCTTGCCGCGTGGCCTCTTCTCATTAATGACCGGAGCCACGATCCAATGCTCCTGATGGCGCGTGGGCGGCCGAGGCGGGCGCGTTTGCGGGGAAAGCTCCTCGGTTTTATGGCCTTGGTTGGAATAAATCAATTTAGCAGGGAAGAGGCTGGCACCGGGCAGCACCCGGGCATGGCTTCCTCCGTCCTCCTCCTGCCTCGCTACCCGCTTCTGTGCCTTTGAGTAGTTTCCAGTTTATGTCGGCTCTTATCATGAGGATGATGGGAGCTGCAGTCCCCGTTGCACCAGGCTAAGGGCACGCTGGAGGCACCGGTGCCTGGGAGTGGAGGGTGGCCCTCCTCAAACCGAGAGACACTTTGGGGGGTCTGTGGGGCCATGCTGGGTGAGGATGATGGGAGCTGCAGTCCCCATATGCACCACCGCAAGGCCTAAGGGGACTCTGGAGATGGAGAACATGATGCCTTTGGGGTCTGTAGGGTCAGCATTCCCATTGCCCCTATAAGGCCATGCTAGGTGAGGATAATGGGAGCTGCAGTCCCCCCAGTTACACTACTTCTGGGCTAAAGGGAACTTTGGAGATGGCTTGAGAGGGACCCTCTTCAAACTCGGCGATACTTTGGGGTCTGTGGGGTCACTGTTCCCATTGTCTTTGGGTGCGGATGATGGGAGCTGCAGTCCTCCCTCCGCCCCACCTCCAGCCCAAAGGGATGTTTCAGGTGCATGTTTGCAGAGGCATATGTGTGCGTGTCGTTGTTGTTTTTAACGGCTCTCCCCGAATATTTTCCCCTTCCTCGGCCCTTTGCTAACCCCAAACACGGTGACCGGTTCCCGGGCCGGACGGACAGGTTTTGGGGCCATGCGGGCGGAGGAGAAAACAAGGCCTTGTTTTTGAACTCCGCTGTTCCTGAACCCTTTGGCCCCGAGGACGGAGGCTCTGGGGGTATTTGGGGAGGAAGGAAAAGCGGGGCAGGGAGAGGCCAAGAAAGCCAGGTCCCTGGACGGGAAAGAGGCGGGGGTCACCGTTTTGGAAAAACCCAAATCTCCGGCCAAGTTAGGAGTCCGCTCTCCTCCGTCCCTTCCTTCCCTCGTTCTTTCCATCCTCTTCTTTATTTATGGCCTGATTATAATTTTCTTCTTTTTTTCCCCCGCAGGGTGGATAAGACGGTCGCCTCTCCTAGGAACTTGCGGTGAGTAAAACCCTAATTTCTTTGCGTTCGGACGAAGCGAAACGGTTGAACCCAGAGTTTGGAAACGTCCCTTTTTTGGACTCCGACTCCCATTGGGTTTGGGAGGACGTTGGGAGTCGGAGTCCAAAAAAAAAGGAACTTCTCCAAGCTCCGGTGGACTTGCAAGGCTAATCCTTCCCAGTCGGATCAAGCCAAAGCAAACTGCAGCATCCTCTCCACGTTTGTCCTCCATAATTTTTGCAATATCGGCTACGCTCCGGTTTCTGTGTCTTTGCATCTCCGAAATGTTGGAGGGCATGCTATGACGGCTGTTCTCTGGGCAGTTTTGGTTGTGTGTTGTGTTGTGTGTGTATTGTGTGAGTGGAGGGGAGGGAAAGTGCTGGCATTTCTGCCTCCGAACTGGGCCTCCTTCCTCCGTAAAAGGGAAACAATGCCATACTCAGGGTCCCGTCTTTCGCGTTTTGCGTGGTCTGAAAGGAGCCTTGTTGTGTGGCACAGTGTTGTCGTTTTGTGAAGGTCTGGGAGACTTCTTTTCCATGCCTCCCATCACCAGGAATTAATTCATTCCCCCCGCCTACACAACCCAGGCCAGCGTTGTGCGGATGGTTGGCGTGCGACGCAAGCTCGAGTGTGCAAGCTACGACTGACGTGGGAGATCGGGGCAAGGTGTCGTTGTTGAGCAAAGCCACGTCCACACACGCACACAACTCCTCCTTGGCCTTTTGTCGGTCTCTGCTTGCGAGTGGTTGATTGTGTGTCCCAAGGCCTGGGATTTATAGTACAGGTGCGTGGCATGGTTGCAACCGGGTGCATCTTTGTTGCTCGGTGCCACTAAGTTCTGCGCAATATGGAACCGAAATTTGTGAGAGGATACGCTGCAGCGAGTTGTGCGTCCGGCACCAGGCTGATGGGTTTTGGAGTCCTTGTCGGCCAAACCTTAACCGCTATCCAGTGCTATCTCTTTTCCTTGGTGTGATGTGTGCCTTCAAGTCTTTCTGGTTTATTATGTTGTTTTCTCGGCACTTTTCTTCAGGCGTTGCCTCTGAGGCTGAGAGAGTGTGACTTGGGTCACCCGACGGGTTTTGAAGGCTGAGCCATCATTCGAACCCTGGTCTGCAGAGATGCACTCCGACGCTCAAACCACGGCACCACATTTTGTATTTTATTATATTACTTTTTAATGGGATTTTTTGCAGAGCGTTGGAGCCGGGGATATTCCCTGGGGATGCCCTTGGGCTGGAATGAGGATAAAGGGGGTCTCTTCCTTGGGGGGCTTTTGGAAGGAAAATGCCCCGCGGCATGGGCACGGGGGGCACTTGGGAAGGAAGGAAGGGGTCGCCTGGCGTAGAATTAAAGGCTCCCACGTTCGCCCTCTTTTGCAAGGAATAAAAATAATACTTTTAAAACCCACTGCCTGGATGGACGATCAAAGCCCAAATGGGGTCGGACTACGACTCTAAAGATCGGGGTTCGATCTCGCCAAGAAAACCCGGTGATAGGTTTGCATCGGAGCAACCGTAAGTTAAAAATGACTCGGAGGCACACAACAACAACAACAGTTACGCAAAACACGGGTAGTTTTACTGGGGCAACCAAAATGTGCAAAAATATATAATGCAAGCTTTCGAAGCTCTGCTGGCTTCTTGATCAGGGAAAGGTAATGCAGAAGCCAGCGGAGCTTCGAAAGCTTGCATTTTGTGCATTTTGGTGGCTCTAATAAAGACATCACTGTTTTGTGGATGATGGGACTTGGAGTGCAAGAGGCGAACCATGGCAGTTAAAGCGGTGTCAAACCGTATTAAAGAGATGCTCAGCCCTCCATATCTACATTGGTGGATTCAACCATCTGCAGCTTGAAAATATCCTAAAAATAAGAATAATTGAATATTTTTACCCTGCTTATGGTTGAATCCACAGATGCAGACTAATGATAATAATAATTCTCCAAAAATCAAGGAGGGGTTTGTACTGCTATGTAAAGTATTAGTGATGATTTTATATGTATTTAACATTTGTATGTGGTTCAATATGTTTGTTTTTATACGCTTAATAAATTTTCAAAAGGGAAAAATCCATGGGGGTCCGGGAACCAAACCCCAATGGATACCAAGGGCCAAATGTTACAGCAAATGCATGGAATAAAAGGGAGAAAAATAACCTTTTCATGTAGACTTTTTACCGAAATCCGGGGACAAAGCTGTTGCAAAACCCTCCACTCTTTTTGAAGCGAAGACTTCTGTTGAATCCGAAAGCTTTCGCTCTTCGGTGCCATTTTCCTTGGGTTTGGGCCGTCTCCGTTTTCTTTTCCAAACCGGACGGACGCAGCAGTGCGGCACGAGGCGTGCGCTTCGTCGCTTGTTCGGATTAGCTCAGCGGGTACATTTTGGGCACCAGCCTTGCGTGGTGTCACTCCTCGTTCACACCATGGGCAATTGGGTTCGGCGCAGTTGCCGCGGCATGGAGGATTGGCATCGCTGGCACAGCGGCTCCGGCTGCCCTTTTGCTTGGAGTTGTGCCAACGTTCATCCTCTTTATGTTGGCATGAGTATCCATGGAGGTCGCTTTGAGCCCCATTGGGGATTTGGGGTGGGTTTTAAGGGGGGCAAAGGCCTTTGGCGAGCGGCCTTTGTGCCGCGGAGTGGAAAATCAGCAAACGCGCCGGGGGCCCGGGGTTTGCTTTCCGCTGAATTATTCAAGGCGAGCATCAATAATGGATGCCAACGTGAGTCACCACCAGTTTGTTTAATTTTGCCGTCTCCGTTCAGTGTTTTGGGTTCACGGTTGCCCGCGACGGTCCCTCGGTGGCCAAAGTGGGTTTTGGGGTCTGATAGAAGGAATATTTGGGGTTTGGTGCCAACTGGGTGGACCTGCCAGTCTGTTCCCCGACACGTTTTATTTATTAGTTTCCAAGCATTCTTTATTAACCCATATTTCTTTTAAAAAATGTATAAAACTCCATATCGGTCCAAAACACAGTCCAGTTTGAGACCGCTTTAACGGCCCTGGATCAATGTCGTTTTATAGGACTTTTTCAGAGAGCTCTAGTGCGACAATAAACTACAAGTTTAATAGAATTTTATTCCGGTATTGTTTTAAGAGGGAAGGAAAAATGGGATGTATTTTTGTAATGTGTATTATATTGTATTTTACTGCTGTCTTAAGCCGGCTCGATCCCGTGGGAGAGGCGGAATGATGATAATAATAATAATTGTTATAATAATAATAATAATAATAATAATATTACAATTCCCAGGATTCTCTAGCAGTTAAAGTGGTCTCAAACTGGAATTATTTCTGCAGCGTCTTTTGGACCGCAGTTGGCTTTCCGTATTCGCGGATCCTTTATCCGTGGAGTCAACCATCCATGGCTTGGAAATATATATAAATTCCAAAAAGCAAACTTTAATTTTGCTATTTGATATAAAAGGCACCGTCTTACAATGCCGTTTGTTGTTGTTGTGTGTCTTCAAGTCATTTCTGACTTACGGCGACTCTTAAGACAAATGCATCCCAAGGTTTTCTTGGCAAGATTTGCTCAGAGAGGCTTTGCATAACTATAATAATAACCAATGGATTTCCATGGCTGAGTGGAGATTCGAACCCAGGTCTCCAGAGTCCTAGTCCAACTCCCAAACCACTACAACCATCTAAAACACTTTAAAAAGCATTTAAAACATGGATTTCTGGTGGAAGGAGGTTCTGCCGGCCATAGAGACGGGTCATCCAGACCAATAGTTGCCATAGTTTTCTAGAAACTCCCATTTTTGACCGCTACCATTCTGCCCAAGACTCCTTCCGATTAATGATGCCGCACCGCAGCTTTATCCGTGCCGGGCGGCTGCTCCGACAGTGAACTTTGGCTCTCGGTGAGCTCGGAGGGACGATCTCCAGAATATCCGGACGCGTCTGGAGAGAGAAAGGAGAGAGATGTGCCTAATGGTGCACAACGTTCTTGCGCAGCGGCGCTGTGTCGAGCATGTCCGCCTGTCAATCACCCCTGTCAATCTTCCGGCTGGGAGTCGGAGGGTCGTTTGTTTGACTTCGGAACCCATCAGCGCTTCGGCGGATTTTGGAGGGGGGAATCCATTTGCAATACTTTGCGGAACCGTCGCAACATTATCATTCATATATATATGTGCGTGTGTTCATATATATATATTTATATATATATATTCTTTATCGTCTCTGCAAATCACACAAATGGGTTATTCTGTGCCTGCGCAGTAAACTTCGGAGTCTACCGTGCAGCGCAGAATATTCACAGATGACCGCTCAAAGAAATATTGTTACGGGTAAGCAGCTTGTCCATATATATATATGTGTGTGTGTGTGTGTGTATTCTTCGTGGTGTCTGCAAATCACACAAATGGGTTGTTCTGCACCTGCGCAGTCAACTTTGGAGTTTGCTGTGCAGATGCAGAATAACCCATTTTTATTTATTTGCAGATGGCCACTCGAAGAAATACCGTTATAGGTAAGCAACCTGTCCATATAAGTATATATTATATGTATGTATATATGTATATACACATTCACACTGTATTGAGTTGCCCTTCTGCCTGCCAAAATATGCAACAGAGGAATTGTTGCTGCGTCCTTTCGGATTTTGCTGGTGACATCTCCGAGGGTGCATCCGCACCGTAGAAATAATGCGGTTTGACACTGCTTGAACGGCGCCTTGCAAAACCCGAACTGCATCTTTGCAAAACCACCAAACCCGGGGAATCCATAGGATGGAGCCGCAGCCCCGATAGCGGCGTCAGACTGCGTTATTTCTCCAGTGTGGATGCAACTATAAGTCTGACCCTTCTCTTCGTCTCCCAAAGTGGGCTTATGATTTGCTTCTGCGCAAATCGGACAGACTTTACCCTTGTTACTGGGCAACGTTTGCCCGGGAGCGAATGCTTTTTCACGGGCAAACGATGACGCTGATCGGGCGAGATGGGCGCCAGCGTCTCCCCTTTCCTTCCGAAGCGCGGCCTTTGGAAGCGAGGCTTTGGTTTAAGATTTTGGGATTTATGGGGGGGAGGCTGAAGGGTAGCCAAAGTGGGTCTGCCCCCCACACAGATAGCTTTAGGAAACGGCGAGGAGCCCCGTGCATTTTAATTCTTCGGCAATTTTGCAGGGCTCCAGAGCAATATCTTGCGCTCGGTTGCGTGGGTTTGTGGTACGTGTGGAGTTATTTGGCCAAAGCGGCATAAATCTTGGGTTCGGATGAGCCCATTGTGTGCGGTTTTGGGGGGGCATCGCACCCCAAAACGCCTTGTTTTTATTGTTGCGTGCGTGCCTTCAAGTCATTTCCGACTCGTGGCGACCCTAAAGCCGTGGCGCTTTCTTGTTGCAAGATTTGCAACCAGGGCTTTCCTCTGTGGCTGAGAGAGTGTGACTTTGGGTCCCAGTCCAGGGCTCCCGTCGCTGCTCAGGATCCTCAGGCGCTTTTTGTGCCGGTTCTTTCCTCCAAAATAGAGCTTAGAAGCACCTTCGGTGGTCTCCCATCCAACTCCTAACCGGGGCTCCTTTGCTTAGCTTCCCAGATCTGATGCATTTCGGTTGCACGCGTTTGCATGCGTGTGTCTGGGGTCTTCAAGTTGCTTGTCAATTTATGGCGACCCTATTAATATTGTAGGGTCGTCGTAGAGCATCCCTGACGGGGATCCTTCCTGACCCCAAAGCTTTGGAGAGTTACTTTTATTTGGACTGAATGCAGTTGTCTTTTGGAAACTTCATCCTGATATACCTGTGTGTTAGCAAGAGGGCTCCTGAGCGCATGCAGAGTGCCTTTCTCTCTCTTTCTTGTCGTGCGGTTGCTTGTCTTGGGAATCCGTCGCAGGAAGAAAAGAGGGAATATTCTGCAATGCGTGCGGAGGAAAGAAGTGTCTCGGGCGGGTTTTTGAGCCGAATCGAAACCCCAAGCTTTGTGCCGGCTGTCAACCCGAGCTGTCATTTTGCAACCTGAGCGCAAAGAAAACCAAACAAAGCAGGCGCCTTCTTCCGCGGCTCATTTGCATCTCTTGCATATTCGGATGAGGCAGACGCTCTTTTGAGAAGGAAAAAGAGGGATGGAAGGATGGGGTTTCAAAAGGGAAGGGAGATGACGGAGGTGTCATTCAGGTGCCGAGCCATTCTTTAAAGCAAAGGCATGAAAAGATAATGTAGAAAGCAGAATCAAAAGCCTTTCTTTCCAAAAAGGGAGAGGTTTCGAAACCGGAAAAGCGCGGACGCCTCTTGGTTAGACGGCGACGGACCGTGCAACGAAATAATACCACTTTACTCGTATTTTACATTTAATTTTAATCCTTAAAGTGGTTTGGTTGCTTTTCCATTTTATATTTAGGTATTTGGGTGCGTGGTTTTGTTGTATTGTTTTGTACTTGTCCGCCGCCTTGAGTCCCTGCATTGGGAGAAAGGCAGGCTATAAGAAAATATAATAAGAATATTATTAATAATAATAAATGAATAGTTATTATTACGGCACTTGGCCAGCACAAAAATAAATAACACAAATTACAGACAATCTGATATGTAGTAATAATAATAATAGCAAGAAAAAGGATGGAGACGGTGGGTTGCAACGCTGCAACGGCAGGGAAGGTTGCTTGATTCCCATCCCTGCTTTCCATCTGAAAGTTCATTGTTAGATAGAATAATAATAATTATTATTATTATTAATATCTATCTGTCTTGCTCTTTCTCCAAAATTGGGACTCAAAGTGGCTATATCTCCATGGATGGATGGATAGATGCAGATATAGATGTTGTTGTTGCGTGCCTTCATGGTGCAATGGTTTGAATGTCGGACTGTGACTCTGGGGACCTGGGTTCAAATCTTTGCTCGGCCGTGGAAACCCGTTGGGTGACCTCGGGCAAGTCACGCTCTCTCAGCCTTCAAACCCAACTCTGAACAAAACCTTGCCACGAAAACTCCCTGGTAGCCTCGCCTTCAGGTCACCATGAATCAGAAATGGCACACGACAACGACAACGACAGTCACAGCAAGCCTTCGTTTCTGACCTTAGACGGGGTTTTCTTAGACAGATTTATTGTCCGGAGGATGTTTTCCACCATGACTTTTCCTCTGAGGCTGAGAGGACGGCATTTGCCCATGTTGACCCCATGGCCAATTGGGGATTCGAACCCTGGTCTCCCAAAGTCCTCATCCCAAACTACTGCACCACGTGGTAGTGCAGCAATGCAACAAACCTCAGCGTGTAACCAGTTGCGGCGATGCAAATTTTATTATTTACTGGATTTATATCCCAAAATGGGATCGGAGGCGGCTAGAGTTTGCGAAAGGGTTGTAAAGCCTTTGCAAACTGCGTCCTTTCTGGACGTAGATGCCCCGGGTTCAATCCCTTCCTCCCGCTTTAGTCCTCAGCTTGCTCCAATTGCCGCCAAGTGGGTTCAAGGTGCAAAAGTCGCCTTCGTTGCATTAACTCCGGAGAAGAGAGGAAGGGAAAGAGAGTCCTGTTGTCTCCGGCAAAAGCAAACCGCAGCGTCCCAATTTTTAATCTGTGAAATGTTGGGAGGGAGGGAGATTGAAGGGTGCATTTTGCAGGAAAGACGGTGGCTTCAGAGCCATCTCTGGACGGAGGAAGGACCGGTCCGCCTCGCCCACGCCTGTTTTTCCGCGCCGGCCGCCACTCCGCCATTTGTCTCCATAACCGCGCAATTGCTGGACGGTAATTGCCAATCAATTACTCCGGCCTCCGCCTCGGTAAATATCTCCCTTCTGCTTGCAACCCGTCTCTATAGAAACTGTTTAGACACAGCTCTCTCTCGAGGCGGTGGGTTTGTGCAGTTCTCCGGCGCATCACGTAGGAGACCGCGTCTGTCTCTGGCGCGCTTGAGATCGACGCTCCCCAAAATGTAAAATGCTCCAGACCCAGCCCTGCCTGATTCTGAGTTTCTGGGTGTGAAAGTTATGAATAGGGTTGCGTGTACGCATATCATCCCCGATTCAAAGTTGCGGTGACCCATGAATTTTGTAGGCAAAGGCTCCTCAAATGCAGTTTTGACAGTTCCTCTCGTAGCAAGCCTCCCATCCAAGGAATATCCAGAGCTGGCCCTGCTTAGCATCCAAGCTCAGACCGTGTGTTTGTGCATCTGTGCATCCAATTTTCCTGTCGGCGTATGGAGACCCCGTGGATTTCATTGGGTTTTCTTATGCAGGGAAACATTAGAGATAGCTTGGCCGGTCCCTGAAATATCACCGAAGGCACCTGGGGTTTCGCAGTGGTCTCTCATCCAAGGACTATCCAGGGCTGATCCTACTTAGCCTCCAAGATCAGACAAGACCGGGTGCCTTTAGGGCTTGTTCGTGCTGTGTGTGCATGCCTTCAAATTGCATGTCGACTTATGATGACCCCGTGGATTTTGTAGGGTTTTCTTAGGCAAGGAATACTTTTCTCCTGTTCTTTGGAGCCCCAGATGTTGCCCAGCAGCTGCAAAAGGCCTGGCATCAGAGGGTGTGTTTGTGTGTGTTTGCTTGTGTGTGTGTGTTTGCAAAGACCTCAGCGTGGCACAAGGTGGCACTGGTGCCCTTCCTCATGTCAGCAGGAACGAAACGGAGGAGTTCCCCGTAATCACTAGGGCCAGGACTGATGCCAGTCGGCCCTGGCAATATCTAGGGATGCCCCAAACACCAAGGTAGATCTCCCAAAAGCATCTGACTCCATACAGAAAGGCAGGCAGGATGGTAGTATTCCTGTGCCTGCTTCTCATTGCTCTCCAGCTGGCACGGAGGGGGGCATCCGGGAAGGCCCATAGGTGCCCTGGAGGGGGGCTGGCATGTGGCATGTGGCCGGCTCTTTCCTAACCACCCGCCTCTATTTAAAGCCAGATGCCGCAGCCACCTCTGTTGCCCGCTCGGGGCGATTTGCTGGCACCCCGGCTTCCCCGTCTTGTGTTTTTGCCCCCGGTCTGCCAGCTGGGTGACGCTTCGCAAAGCCAGATTCTGCCAGAGGTCAGAAAGCGGAAAAAAACAGCTGCAGCTTTGCAACGGGTTGCAGCATCTGGGTGCTGGGCAAGGTGGATATTTAACGCATGCAATTGGAGACATGCAACATGGGAACCAAAACAGATGATGAACCGTACCCAAAGCATGCGCTTCTTTTTTTCCCAGCTTGGAAGATGAGAGTCTAAAATGTGGCTTTTCTTTCTTTCCTTCCCCAGAAAGAGCGATGGGTCTCTCCAGTCCTCCCTCAGCGGACCCTTAGAAGGGGCAGGGGCAACCTCGCCAGCCCCCTACGCCGCTCTCCGCCAACGCAAGGTAAGAGGACTGCGCACCCGCGGCTTTGCCCCAGACAAAATGGGCCCAGTGGCCACTCTTCTTCTGTGGATGCGATGCTCAAATTGGGAGTCCAAAAGTGGCCAAATCCATCACTCTTCCGTAGGGATGGGTGGGCATCATGTGCCCCCCCAACTCACTCCCCGCTGCCATCTCTGCAACAAATGGCACCAGAATACAGACAACTACATCGATGTCTGTGTGCATTATGGGTCTTCGAGTCGTTTCCAACTTATTGAGGCAAACCTATCGGGGTTTTCTTGCCAAGCTTTGTCCAGAGCAGGTTTTGTGTATGCTTTCCATGAGTGGGTTTCTGTGGCTGAGTGGGAATTCGAATCCTGGTCTCACTGTTGGCACCTTTCTCACCGTTGTCCAATGCTGTGCGGTGGATCAAGCGTTGGACTATGACTCTGTGACAGTCCGCCGCACCGCATTGGCCAGTGGTGAGAAATGCGCTAAAAGCCAAATGAGAAAGCATCCGAATGAGATGGCCATGGATAGGATTTTTGTAAAAGGTGACCCTTCTGAAAAGAGGCAGCATTGTCTAATGAGACGTCTAGAACCTTGGATGGACGCCGAATGACCGATATCCCAAGGCCCCGGTCAGTTACGTCTAGGTGACCATGAAACACAACGATGATGACGATGATGATGATGATGATGATGATGATGATGATGATGATGATAGTAGCAATATTGTTCCGGTTCTGAGCAGAGTTGGCACCCCATCCGCACCATCCTTCCTTCGCCATTGAGTGGTTGCAAGGAAAACCAGGGCAAATTGTGGGGCAGGAGGTAGGAAACTTCGTAGAGAAGCAGCGGCGGACCTTACCAAACAAAAACAGGGGGAGTGCTGAGTTCGATATCTCCCCAGCTGCACCCCACATTTCAGCTCAGAAGCATTGCCAGACCTAAATTAGAGAGAGGTGGATGCAACGGCCATTTGGACCTTCTCCTTGCGCACGGGTGCCCAAATGGCCATTGCGTCCATCTTCCCACAGTTTGGGTCCCAGCGATCCACTTTGCACCGGATCCCAGAAGCATCGCTGCTGTGGTTTCTCTCTGGAGATGTGTGGGGCACTTTGCAAAGCCAAGGGTCTCACTCCCTTTCCAGGATGGACTGGCGCTGTGGGCGATCTCCATGGCAATGCACAGTGCCACCCCACGGGCGTCTCTCTGGGGTGAGGGCTTGACTCATTCGGTTCCCCCTTTGAGCATCCTTTGCAGCTCAAAACTAGGGGGAAAGTGGAGGTTTTTGGCTTCCAGTCGCTCCAACCCCGTGCCAGCCTCTTGCTTCCCGGTGCCAAAAATGCCTTCTCCCATAACTCGCTCCTTAAAGGACTGGCTGGTTGGTTTTTACAAAAATTGTGCCTCTTTGGCCTCATATCTTCCTGGCGGTTGGAGAGCTTGAGATGCAAACTGCCGAAACCCAAGCAAGGGATGATTCATTTACATTTCAGCAGGAAGGTTGGAAATTTTAAAAAATGGGCCCTCTGTTTGCGTGTATGGGTAGGTAATTTTGGAGATGTAAACCTTCATACATTTCATTCTCACAAGTAAGAATGAATAATCGTAACTTTTTTCCTCCTCGTTGCAAGAAAGTCATCAAAACTTGTGTGGGTTTCCAAAGATGGTTCTAAGACAATCGGATAGCAAAGTCCACGGATGCACAAACCCGATATATACAATGGGGTGGCGTTGTTGTTGTTGTTGTTGTTGCTGTTACTGGTTCTCTTGGTATCTGCTGGGATTTGGTTCCTTTCTATGGATCCCAAAATCCATGGATGCTCCGGTCTCATTAAATACAATGGCCTAGTAAAATGGCATTATATAAATTAGCAGAATCAAGCTTTGCTCTTTGGAATTTATACTTTTAAAATATATCTATATATTTTCAAGCCATGGATGCTTGAATCTGTGAATAAACAATCCGTGGATACAGAGGGCCGGATGTATTTCGTTGCAGGATAATTCCCAAACTGCGAAAATTCTCACCTGTTCAGATCCTCCCTGTTTGGGATTATCTGATACTCCCCAAACCCTATTTCCCACCATTTTCTAATCATTTTTTAAATAATTCTTAAACACCGGAATATTCTTTATTATGTGGGAGCCAGCGTCGTAGAGTGGCTTGAGCGTTGGACCGCAACCCAGGGTTCGGATCCCGGATCAAACGTGGAAACAAACCGGGCAACCTTGGGTAAGTCACGCTCTCGCAGCCTCAGAGGATGGCAATGAAGAAAATTGCGAAGAAAACCCCATCCCCTTAGGCCCACAATGACGACAACGTTCTTTATTCTTGCAAAATATTCTCCATCTCCCAAATCCTGCACAAAATATCCGTAAAGTTTGCACCTTCTTAAACACGCATATGCACATGCTACGGTTGCATTTTGAACCGTTTCCAGGTCGTTGCTTCATTTCCCACCCAACCGTGGCATCCTCCATGAATATATATATATATATATATATATTTGCAGGACGCAGTTTTCTTCCTCTTTGAAATGGGGGAAAGCTCCCCGTCTCCCCAATTCCAGGGTGCAAAGGAAAGGCGACGGTTGGGTTGAAAGAGGCCTTGGCTTTTCCACCGCAAAAGCATCTCTCCTCCCTTTTGCCAACCCCTGGGGCAGCTGGCATCGGATGTAAATGAGGCGCAGGGAGGTGAAAGGCCTCCTTGTTTTGGCTGCCAATCTGCCAATTGCTGAACCGGTGCCAATGTCAACGGAGAGCAGAGTCCTCCTGCGAGCGAAAGGAAAGGCAACTGCGAGCTTCCCTGCCTTCTCTTTCTGGGCGCCGGTTGCAAAACGAGGCTTTTTCCTCGGAAAAGGACCCGATCCAAGGGGAACGGAGAGGAGGAAGGAAGCCGCTATCCGAGCCGTGAAACCCGACCCTTTTGCAGTCTTCCAGCTTTGCAAAATAATTCAGAATTTCCCGTGCTTTGGTCAGTCAGGATTAGGAAATGTATTTACGGTCAATAGACCAATAAAAGTAGGCACCATTTGCAAAATTTAAGAACCACCTTAGATTAAAACAGTCTAAAAACTACGGTATCAAATTGCAATATAAAATTACGGTATCAAATTACCGTATAAAAAATTTCAAAACATAACTGTGTATATTGAGTGTTAAAAGTTTCAAATAGCATTTTTATAGTTCCCATCTCCAAAAAAAGGGGGTCAAAAAGCCACCCAGCGAACTGTAGACCAGTCAGGTTTTTTTTGTGGGTTTTTCGTACTATGCGGCCCTGTTCTAGAAAGAGCCCGAAAAACCCACAAAAGTTTATGGGCGCTGGCCACGAAAGCCTTCGACCCCTATAGACCCATTAGTTTATTAAATGCAACTCGCAAGCTTTATGCAAGACATTTATATAGGAAACTTCTAGCTTGGATGGAGCAAGAGGACATTTTAGCAGGCTTTAGGGAAGGGAGATCTACCGTCGACCCATATTTTGTTCATCATCATCTAATGGGAAACTATTTAAGGTCTGCCTTCGTAGACCTTAAAGCCACTTTCGGTGCCATTTCCAGACCCATATTTTGGGGGGGAAATCTGGTGCTCAGCCATTAATCCCAATGGAGATGATAGTCAAGAAGTGCAAAGGCAAGGCTTTTTGGAAGGGAACCATAGAAGATCCTCAAATGCAAAGATGGATATCATTAAATGCCAAAGTTAGGATGGTCCATGCTCTTCTCCTCTTTCTGATTTCTAAGCTGGACAGGGAAGGAAGGTAATCGGAAGAGAATCGTTGGGAAAGCGGTCCCACTTTTGCATTGCCAAAAATTGAGTTAAAGTCTGAAATTGAGTTAAAGTCAGCAAAGCGGTTCATGATGTGAGCATCCAAGAAGTGGTTTTTGGAGACCCAGAAACCATTTGTTGCTTTTGTGTGCCTTTTGGTTGTTTCCGACTTGACCCTATCATGGAGTTTTCTTGGCAAAGTGTGTTCATTGCCTATGTCTGAGGCTGAGAGAGTGTGACTTCTTACCCAAGGTCTTGCAGTGGGTCAATGTGACCAAATGGGCTTCGGACTCCGGTCTCCAGAGTCGTGATCCAGCACTCAATGCGTCTCCGGAAGGCAAAACCTGACCCCCAAAAAGCGAGTCCTTTATTATTTTGGACCTCTTGACTTTCTTCCCTGGCTAGAGGGAGGCACTCGGCACGTGCTCAGAGACACAGTTCACGCAGTTAAGATCCCTGGCCTTTTAGGAAGGGGTTTTAAGCCAGTTATCTCAACTCTCAGGAAGCGGAACGGAGGAGGTTTGGGACTGGGGTTGCCTTAAGGGAGAGTCCGATCTGCCTCCGCTGGCTTTTCCCAGGTCACTTAATGGACCCATTAACTGGTTAATTAATTCTCTTTAATTAACTGGCCTTAATTGAAAAGACAGATGGGTGCCTTTGGGGAGAGGGAAGGGGAGAAAGTCTCTCTTAAGCGGAGAGGGAGTCCTCAAAATGCATTAAAATCCCTCCAAAAAGAGCCACTGCTTGGAAGAATGTTACCTTTTATAAAAGGGTAACCGATTATAAACCAATTATAAAATAATAGGTTATTTTACAACCTCTTATAAATTATTATTATTATTAATATTATTATTATTATTTTGCACTGCACGTTGTTGTCTTTCCATTGATGCACATAGATAAGGTATCTATGGCTACTAAGTCATTTTAGTTTTACTAGCTGTTCTTCTGTATATTAGCTGTTATGTTGCTTTTCCAATATTTTTGCATATGTCCGCGGATTATTATTATTTTTTGGTCAAGCAGCCATGGCTTGAAAATAGATATTTTAAAAATATAAATCCCAATAAATAGCAAAGCTTGCTTTTTACCATTTTGTATAAGGGAATTTACAGAGTTGGAAGAGACCCCAAGGGCCATCCAGTCCAAACCCATTCTGCTATGCAATTGCTATAATAATAATAATAATAATTATTATTATTATTATTATTATTTCCCGCCTTGCCCTGCGAATCGAGGCGGGATTACATCAGTAAAATAGTAAAACACAAGTATAAAAATATAGATCATAAAACACTAACAGTATTACCCATTCAATAATTTTAACTAAATGGCATTGCGTACAATAGGACTGGAGCATCCATGGATTTTGTTATCCACGGAGGGGGATTTTGGAGGGGTCCTGGAAGCAAACCCCGTTGGATACCAAGGACCCAGTGTATCTCTGGTCAAGAAAACCCAAGGATAGGGTCTGCCCTAAGTCAGAAAGGACTTGAAGGCCCACCGCAAAAGGGTCAAGACCTCGCAAAGGCTGCCGATCCATAGGATGGAGCCAAGTGTTGTCAAACTGCATTATTCCTACAGCTGCACCTTAACTTTGGGTCCAAAGGGAGCGATCTCCATCCATCCATCCCTCCATCCATCCTTCCTCCCCATCCCTTCATCCTCCCCTCTCTCGGTTGCCATGGCGACCCCAGTGGTCCAGGAAGAAGAAGAAGAAGTGGTCCTCCTCCTCCTCTTCCTCCTCTCAAGTGATGCTTTTTCCTGGCCTCCTGCAAAAAAAGAAGGGACTCTTGACTCCGGGGAAGGGCTGCGGCCAAGACCTGCCTCCTCTTGGCACCGGCCTCCCCTCCGGCAGGCACCTGGCTCCCCGCCCAAAGTGTACACACACACAGACACACAAAGACACACAAACACAGCAGCAGCAGCAGATCCTGGAGCTGGCGGAGGAGGGAAGGAGAGGTCCAGGGAGCCTTTTCCTGGTGGATCGGGCCCCTCTGCATCTGAATTGGGGGTCGGCGAAAGGGGGGCGCACACAACGCTGGCGGTCCCTCGGAAGCCGGAGGTGGTGGTGGTCCAAGGAGGATGTGAGCCCTTGGAGACCCATGGAAGAGGGAGAGGAGGAGGAAGAAGAAGGCAGATGGAAGGGGACCAGCCTCTCTTTGGCCCCCCACGGCTGCTATGGGGGGCCTCTGCCGTGGAGGATGGATGGAGCGTGAGTACAGACACCTATATTTTAGGGGGGAGGATGCACGACCCTCCAAGCAATAGTTGGAAAGGAGATGGGGGTCTCCTCTTTTTCCCACACCTTTGACCTCTCGGAGGGAAGCTTTTGCAAAGAGGAAAGGGATGGCGGCTCTGGGACCCACAAGTGAGAGACATCCCCACAAGAGGAATCGGGGGATTTATTCGCTCCCCCCAACCTACCTTTTATTTTTGGAGATCTGGCGTCCCCATCCCAGCCAAAGCCTGGGCTTCCTTTCCTTTCTCTCTTCTTCCTCTGTTCTGTTTTTCCGCCAGAAAGCCCTCCAGCCAGGCCTTGGTGAGTGTCAGATGGAGAGGGATTTGAAAGGAGGGGGGTGCCTTTAACTGTTTGGGTGCCAGCTTACCTGCCAACGCAAAGGAGGGTAAAAGGAGGCAGGGAACTACCCGGGTGTTGCGTTTTCCGCACGAAAGTTGCGCACTCAGTTGTGTGTCTGCAGCAGCGTCCTGGGGTTTCCAAAGGCTCAGGGCAACCTGAAGTTTGGGTCCCGACGTAGCCTTGGGTTGGCATCTCTCGGCCTCGGTGCCTCGGTCGGCAAAATGGGCATCGATGCAGGGTTTGGCTGGGAAAGGGGTTTCCTTGCAAGATGTGCAATGTGGGTCCATTGCATTGTGGGGTCAGTAGGAACAAGGATCCTTGGAGGGGCATTTTGGGGACCCTCTGCCCCAGCTAGTGCGTGATCTCTCCTCTTTTCCGTCTCTTGCAGAACGCGGAGCTGTTTGAAATGATTGAGAAGATGCAGGTGAGTCAAAGGCAACCCACGCACTCCTTGGGGCCTGGCCTGGTTTGCACCCGCGTCTGGGGCGGCCGGGGAACGATGGCGGCGGCGGGGCCGGTGACGCCAGAGGGGGTGAATCAGGACTTTTTTTGACCCCGGGGCAGGGATATTTGGGGTTGGGATGTCAGATTCTGGGAAACCTGTCCTGCAAGAAACACCAGGTGAGTCACCTGGGATGGAAAGTCTGGCCGAGGGGAGCTGGATGTCTGTATCTGGTTCTCTAAAGGCAGCAGCCGGGAAGCGGCGAGTGCGAAAGAGAGTTCCTGACCCCTTTCCGCACTCCGCCTCGCCCTGAGATACAATCTGGAGAAAGAGATATGAGTTCACCCTTGTCGTGACATCGTATCCCATCATCCTCGATCCCAGGCGATTCAGGACAGGCTCGCTCAGTCTCCGTCAGACTATAACTCCCATTCTCCCCAGCCAGCATCGCTGGTTTTGCCGTTTGGTTTGGATGGGAAGTGCACTCCGCACATGCTCAGAGGCATCCCCTCCATTCAGCAACTCAGGTTTACAATATCCATAGAAAGAGACGTGGCAGAAAAGGAAAAGGCGATCAGGAGGGCAAAGGAGAGGTTGAAAGGGGGAGAAAGATTTTGGGACACATTCCAGGGCCCAAAATTTGGCTCGGGGCTAAAGGGTTTGGTAGCCGTCAGGGACGACAACGCCACAAGGAGTAAATAGGGGTTAAAGCAGGCCTATTGGAAAGTTATTGTTTTTGGATTATAAATTGTGCAATATTCCTCCTGGCCCAGCTTTGGAAACTCCTGAGCGTAGGTTTGGGAGATGTAGTTCCAAAAGGTTGCTTCCTAAAGTTTGGAACCAGCTGCAAACCCTCCGGAGTTGTAGTCCAAAGAAGTAATTTTGCAAAGGTTGGGTTGGAGCTGGTTGCAAGCGTTCCTGCACCCAGGTGTTATGGCTCCTGGAAAAGTCACTTTCCAAAGCTCGGTTCATGCGCTCCCTTGCGCATGCGAACCCTCCCCACTTGCACATCCTGGGGCTGGCTCACCTGCCCCGTGCCAAGCAGGATGTGTCCTCTGCCCCCCCCCCGCCAAACCCTCACCCGCAAAGCAAAGCCGCTCTTGGCTGCCGGCCCGGGACGGTCTGGTGCCAAGGCGTTTGTTGACTCTGGCTCCTCCGCATGTCTTTCAGGGAAGCAGGATGGACGAACAGCGATGCTCCTTCCCTCCGCCTCTCAAGGTACGTGCCGCCGCTCGGAGTCCCAACAGTGGTTCCTCGAGCTCCGTTGCAAATTTCTCCAACTTGCTTCGGCTTATTTCATTGGTGCAATTTGCAAAGAGAAAGTCCATCTCCTTCCTTACTAGCAGTCCTTGTAGCGCCAGGACTTACTCTCTGCTCTGCCTCCATCTTCCGGCTAGAAGCAAGTCGGCTAGATTAAGTTGTCGTCATCCTGTCTCCTTAACCGATCGAGAAGGAATAAGATGCTGGCAAAACGTCTTCCAGAACATGGCCACGAAAAACCCCAAATAGTTTCTCCATTTCACCTTGATTTGGGAACATCCAAAACTGTAGCTAAGATTTCTCTCTTCATTTGGAAACAGGAAAGTATCTCAGTGTGCCTTTGAATGACCAAACTGCGGTTGGTACTAAGTGCACAAAGCTTTATCACACCGCCAGGTTTCAGGTTTTGGTTCAAAAACCTCAGGGCTTGGAGAGATCCTGACCAGCCAGAGACCCTCCTTGGCAGCGCCAAACCCAGTCCCGATGTTTGCACCATCGTCGTTTGGGCTGCATTTCCGTATCCCAATCCATGCCATCGTTGGGCATTGAGGACCGACGGGAGGGTACCCATTCTGCCCTAGATGCTCAAGCCCTTCTGGGTTCTTCTCTCCCTTCCTATGGAATTTTTTCTCTGGGATCCATCACTCAGACATTTATGGGCCGGGGAGGAAGGAGAGGCCATCCTCTTTCCCTCTATCCTTGCCAGGGACTTCCGTCCGGCTCAGGTTTCTCGGCTTTGGCCGCCTTCCAGCACCTTCTCATTGCCCGCCCTGCCAGCCAGCCTCCCGTTCTCTGTCTTATTTCCCTTCCTGCCACCCCCCTATGCAAAATATAGGTTCCAATGTGCCCCAAAGGCATCGCAAAGTCTCCTTCCTCTTCCTCTTTTGCTCAGATTCGCCAACGCTTCCGGCTCTGAGCTTTCCAACGGTTGCAAAACGGGGGCATTTCTGGGCTGGGAAGGGGGTCTCATGTGGGTCACGGGGGGCAAAGAGGTGAGGCCTTTCCCCATATTTCCAATGGGGCATCATTGCGTTGTTGGGCAAAGATTGGCCATAGCTTGTCTCTGGATATTTTAAGAGCAGTTGAGAAAGTGGGATGGCAGAGGATGGGCCAAGTTAAATGGGAAGATAAAGACTACAGTATATGGAAATGGTTCAAACAACTTCGAGAACAGAGTTTGTAAGGACAATATACAGAAAGTAAGACGTTTAGGTGGAAGAATATAGAGATGAAGCAAAATTTCATAAGAGGAAGGGAAATATATATTGAGATATGTAGAATTTAGACATTGAATATCATTATTAAAGTTTATAGCAGTATATTTTAGGAAAATGTGTTTGATAATATTTGACGTATTATAATGTCTTATTTTATTGTTGGTATAATGAATAGAAAGTATATTGGGGGGGAAATGGTGGGCCGAGTCCTGCAAAATTGGGATGGATGGAGGGCATAGAAGGGGGTCGCGAGGATGCCATCGAGGGGCAAGGAAAGGATCGGTCTTGTCTGGGTTTCGTCCCTTTTTCTAAGAGCTTCTTCTGAAGTTTGCCTCAATGGCATCCAACTTGTAACTTTGGCACCGGCTGGCGACGACGTCTCCTTGGAAAGCCAGGCAGATGTTGTCTCTCTTCCTCCCGCTGGCATCCTTTTGCCAATCTGGAGAGAGAGGAGTCAGGGCCTCCCCGGCCGTCACCTCAATGCAAATCGCACAAACACACAAAACGCACAAAACGCGCACACCTTTAATCTTTCCTGGAGGTGGAAGGCAGCTGGCTCCTCTTTCTGCTCGGCTGCGTCTCCAAATCCCCGTTTGAGCTGCACCTGGCGCCGGATGCGACACGGCACACGCTTCCACCCCTCTTTTTGCCCGCACTTTTGGACGGCAGGGTTTTTCGGGGGGGGGGGGAAAGAAGTGTGCAAAGGTCAGGGAAAATAACACAAGTGGGTTGGTGTGCCGGTTGTGCCTCCACACTCTCCTTTTTCTGCTTGCAAACCATCGTGTGGCTGTTTTATTTGCAACGCACCCTGGCTTTCTCCCCTAAAAAGAAACGGCACTAATAATGTCAAACAAAGCAAACGCAATTAAAACGTGAAACTGAAAGTGAATTAAAAACATGGCATCGCAGAATCTTAGTCCTGCATGGCATAACAACTCCATTATGCCATGCAGGAATACTCTTTTAATGCGATCCTGAAAATTGTAAAGCACTCCTGAAATTCACCCATCAGCTTCTGCTTGAAACCCTCCAAAAGAGGAGAGTCCGCCACCTTCGGAACCAATCCGTACTATAGTATAATATAGATTTTTTAAGTAATGCAACTATTCTCTGACTTGGACCCTTCCTGAGTTTGCTTTAACTATTGGTATTTTTGTATTTTGTTGCAGACAGAAGAGGATTACATCCCTTACCCCAGCGTCCATGAGGTAAGGAACGCTTTGTTGGGGCATGCCTGGCCATTGCATTTCACTAAGTAAAACCTCCCCCAAAATACCAGTTTGTTTGTAGCACCAAACAAGAAACATTAGCTCCTTGCTGATGGTTTTTATGTGTTTTGGAAGTATCTGGATGCCCCATAATCAAAGGGGAGTAATACTGGGTTTGGTAGCATCCCCAAAATGATCCAGTGCTTTAATTATTATAACCTAATAATAAATAAATAAATATTTATTATTATTATGAACCTACAAATCCCTGGCAAGGAAAGTCCGTTCTCATTTCAACGGCTATGCAATGGCTCCATGTCAGTGGGACGGTTAAATCCGGCCTGGCATTTAGTTCGAACTTGAAAGGAGCTATTATTCATATTGTGGTACATGTTTTTGTTTCTCTTCTGAAACTGGGATGCAAGGCAGCTGTAATATATAGAGCTAAAGTTATGGAAGGTTAACATCAAGTTGCAATTGTAATTTCATATTGCAAGTGATTTTTAATTATATTTCTATATTATAAGCAGTTTTTTAAACGTCTCCAAAAGCTGTTTTAAAGAATGACAAGTGAAAGCAGTGTAGCATCCCCACCTTTTTTCCCCCCCAAGGTCCTTTTCTTTAAAAATATTTACTTTTTGAAAGCCTGCGGGAATAAAAGGAGCTGAAGCCCACCTCCCTTCCCTCTTAGTCCTTTGACAGTTCGGACTAAAACCCAGCACAGGTTCACCACCCCACTATTTCCAGGGCGCCAAGGTGCCATTGCATGGTTTCTGCCCAGGAAGGAAACCGATCGCAGCGCCGGTTGCAGATGGCCACTTGCTTGGCATGACGTTCGGCCACCGAGGTTTGGGGACCCCGAGGTCTAGGGTCTTGTTCTACCCGTCGTTCTGTGCCCCCTTTCCTCCGTTTTAGGTCCTGGGGCGCGAGGGTCCGTTCCCCCTCATCCTTCTCCCCCAATTTGGGGGCTACTGGATCGAAGGCACCAACCACGAATTGACCGGCCTCCCCGAAACGGAGCAGCTCCAGTCGCCGACCGCCAAAGCGAAGCTGGAGTGCAACCATATGGCCCGGATCTACCGGAAGCACTTTTTGGGAAAGGTGAGTCCTCTGGGCAGAGAGGAAGTGGTCCCCCCAAAATAGGTCTTCCTCCGTTCACAAGAACGCATTCGGAGAACCAATTCGGGCCAGTCTCTGTTGCGTTTGGGCTCCAGGTTTCCCCAAGTCCCGGGGAGACGTTTCCCCCATTTTCTTCTGCAGTCCAAGCATTTCCGCTCCGGACGTTTGCAATATTATCCCCCATCACTGCCACCGTCGTGTTTAATTTTAATTGATCTGCATCCCCCATTTACACCATCCAAACAAACCTCGTCCTCGTCGTCATTTAATCTGCAATAAATAGATTGTACGAATTTGAATGGATTAGGAGCAATAGCAGCACCGTTTTATCATTTCATATATGCCATAATGCATGCTTCCTATTGCACCGTTATTTGGGTTTATCAATCATTAAATCTTCCTTCTTCCTCCCCCTTTTCCTGGACCTTTTGTCGTATCCCATATAATCTATATTCTTCATATGTAATAAATTCTCAAAAATATTTACATCTCCCCATTTTGCAAATAATGTCCTCTGTTCACCTCGCGTTCCCTGACTTAACTTCTTTTATACCTAATAGTAGTCCTTAAGTATTGACGTGATTTTTTCAACTTTTATTCATTATTGTCATTATTATCATTATCCTTATTATTTTCTTATATCCCGCCTTTCTCCCAACGAAAGGACCCAGAGTACTAACCTATTGAAACATTTACAAATATAAAATTTAAAAAATAGTTGTTATAAAATCCAATGCTTGCGTTTGTGACCTTTTATAGGTTTTATTTCGGCTTCTGTACCAGCTTCTGCATCAGCTTCTGCATCTTCCTTTCATTATTCAAAGGGGTTTCCACTTTTCTGTATTTATTCCCGACGTAGAAATACAGGAAAAGTGGGAAACCCTTTGAATAATGAAAGGAGGATGTAGAAGTTAAGACTGTCCAGAAGTGTAAATAAAACGTATAAAGGTCACAAATTGGGTATGATAACAGTGGTCATCTCTCAATGACCCCTTGTGTGCCCGGCCCCACATGCCTGGCATCTCCCGCGTCCTCCAAGGTGGGTTTGAGGGGTTTTCCCTCTGCATTTCAATGCAAAATTTCCTCCTGTGCCAGCCTTCCTCACCCTTCCTTCCCAAGAGAGAACGGTGCTCCCTGGCGTTGTGTGCCAAAGGTGTGTCTGGCCTCACAACGGTGCCAGGGACAGACTGGCCATTCGTGCCCAGTTTTCTCCCTCCCTGATTGTGGCCAAGGAAATATATATATATATATATATATATATATATATATTTCCAAATATATTTCATGCTTGTTATCCCAGCTTTATTCCTCTCCAGATTTAAAAGGCGGAAACGTGGGTGCCCAAGTTGGCACGGAGCATTATCCGTTGCAACCAATTGCTGTGCAAAAACACTTTTAGGGGGACTACAACCCCCAGAATCCCCCCCTTTTTGGGATGATGTTGATGACGATTTTGCAAATATGAAGTCGAAGGCTTTCCTCGCCGGCATCCATAGATTTTGGTGGCTTTTTCAGATTTTGGTGGCCATGCGTTCATGCAGCTTTTTCGAGCCATGCGCCAAGCATGCGTTCTCTGAAGGTGCCAAAGCTGCAAACGCTGGCAAAACGTCAGGAATCAACTCTCCTAGAACATGGCCACAGAGCCCCCAAAACCCATTTTGCAAATAATTTGCAAGCAAAAGAAGTTTTCCAACCATCCCCTTTATCCCCTTCATCGCTTCCACTCTGTAAAATATTATCTTTTCCCCCTGAATTTGGTGCCACCGCATGCGGGGCTCTGTTAGACCGGATCCGTAAGGCGAGCAGGTTTGGGATTTTTCTGTCTGGTTCTGTCCTAAAAAGTGCAGAAAAGGACGATCGGAATTATCCATGAATTTGAGCTGTTAGGAAAATTCGCAATTTTCGGAGCTATTTACGGAGGGGAAAGGTGGGTTGCGGCGAACGGGAAAGCGTTTGCGATGGCACCGCCGCTCTTCGACGGAGAAGGCCGAATGGCACAAAATTGCAAATAGCACTGAGCCGTCGGCGGTTAAAGCGGTGCCAGCCTGCGTTAATTCGGCAGTTCGGATGCAGGTTTGCTGTTTCTGGAAGCAAAGAGCCCACGGTGCCCGTTGCTGTGCCAAGGATTGTGGAAAATGGGGTGCCTGGATAATAATAATAATTAATATTTGGGGTTTGGGGGGGTCTTTTTGCCCCTTGACCCTTGTGCCCACCTTTCTCCTCTTCCTCCCTTCCATCAGGAGCACTTCAATTACTACTCCATGGACGCGGCGTTGGGACATCTAGTTTTCTCCCTCAAGTACGACGTCATCGGGGATCAGGAGCACCTTCGCCTCCTCTTGCGGTAAGGGGCCGATATTGGCTGCTTTGGTGGGGGGGATGCTGCGAGTTGCAATTCGGGAAAAAGGGGGCGCATCTCCAAAAGATCTGGGAGATTGCAATACTAGGGAAACAGGTGCCGCGGTGCCAAAGCGTCCCTAAGGCTCTTGGAGGCTCGAGAAACGGAAAGGGGGGGATTCTGGGAGCTGCTGTCTAAATGTGAGGAACGTCTGGAAGATTGACGTTCCGGAGGAACAGAAGGAAGGGGGATTCTGGGTGTTGTTGTCGAAAATCAAGGGACATCCCTAAGGCCATAGGAGGTTGCAATGTTAAGAGCAACGTAACGAAAGGGGATTGTAAAGAGATTTACTCCAGAAACCAGGTACGTCGGAGGCTGCAGTGTTGGAGGAATGAAAGGAAGGGGGATTCTGGGTGCTGTAGTCCAAGTGCAAGAGACATCCCTAAGGCTCTGGGCAATTGCGCTTTTGGAGAAACCGAAGGGGGATTTTGGATACGGTCACCGAAAAGCAAGGAGCGTCCCGACGAAGCCTCCGGGGAAGTTGCAGCGTTGGAGGAATGGGAGGAAAAGGGGGATTTGGGGAGCTATAGTCCAAAGAGATCACCTTTCCAAAGCTCCAGGGAAGCTGCGGTGCCAGAAGAAGGGAAGGAAGAGGGACTTGCTACTGCGTGACCCATCGTCCCCTGCGTCGTTTGGGGGTAAATCCCGCTCACCCATCTTTCCGCTTCTTCCCTTTCCCAGGACGAAATGCCGGACGTACCACGACGTGATCCCCATCTCCTGCCTGACGGAGTTCCCCAACGTGGTCCAGATGGCAAAGGTGGGTCTGTGGGTTTGGGATGGAGGGAGGAATAGAACCTGCAGCAACTAGTATTTGTTAGTAGTCTCTGGTTTCCCATCCAAGGACTAACCTGGGCAGGCGCCGCTTAGCTACCAGGTTCGCATAGGGTCTGATGGTGCCTTTTAAGCGTCTCCAAAGTCGCCTGCGACCCCATTAATTTCATTGGGTTTTCTTAGGGAAGGAGTCCTTAATTCCTCTGAAAGAGAGCCTCCAGCGCCTGGGATTCCTTGGCTGTCTCCCATAATAATATTAATAATAACAATAATTATCATTATTTATTTTTATCGCTCCTCTCCCTACGGATTGAGGCGGGTTACCATAAACCATAAAGGACTAACCAGGGCTGAACCCTGCTTAGCTTCCAGAATGGGATTTGATGGTGACTTTTGGGGTATTTGCTCCCTTGATGCTCAACCCAAAAACTTTTCAATGCATTTCCATGAACGTCCGGAGAGACCCCCTTTTGACGTCCTCCTTTCTGTCCTCCTTCGCTGCAGCTGGTCTGCGAGGATGTGAACGTGGATCGCTTTTACCCCGTCCTGTACCCAAAGGTAAGGGTTTTTGGGGGGGGGGGTATTAAAGAGCTGCTTTGCTTAGTGGGGTGACCCGTCGCAAAGGCGGCCGGAGCACCCCGGATCCGTCCAGGGACGGGGCCCGATCCTCAACCCTCCCGGTCCCGATTCTGCCTCTTCCGCTTCCTCCAGGCTTCCCGCCTCATCGTGACGTTCGACGAACACGTCATCAGCAACAACTTCAAGTTTGGGGTCATCTACCAGAAGCTCGGGCAGGTGGGTCCCGCGCGGAGAGGGACGTTTTGTTTGGGGAAAGCCCATAAAACTGGGTCTCGAACGCGGGGCTTTGGAGTTGCAGTTTTCCCCCCCTGCTTTCCAAATTCCTACAATCCAAGCGGATAAGTTCCCGTAAATAAGTTCAAAGGCTTCTCGGCCTCTAAAAGACGAGAGACGTCGGCTGCATCCGCACCACCGAACCGATGCAGCTTGGTACTGCTTGGTACTCGCGATCTGTCGGGACTCTTCTAGGCGCAAAGAGGGGTTGCACGATTCGCACTCGTGATCGGTCACCCCGCTTGCAGCCGCAAAAGGGATAAATAATTTGTACCCGTGATGCATCAGCAGAGGCAAAAGAGATGCATAATCCGCACTCGTGATCGGTCGCCACGCTTGCGGCCGCAAAAGGGACGCGTGATTCTCACTCGTGATCCATCCGCGTCTTTGCAGAGGAAGAGTGACAATGCTCAATGCTCAACGCATGCATCATGCTCCCTTTAAAAAGCCTCCTTGACAGCTGGATTTCACTTTTTGGGGGATTTAGCTTTTGCAAAAAGCAGCCCTTTTTCCCCATCAAAGTCTCTCTTTTTTCCTCTTTCCGTCTCATTAAAAATCCATTGAATCCGTTCTCCTTTGGGAGGAAAAAGCATCACTGTCATCTAGCGGTCCAGGCTGGGATTGCTACAATAATAATAATTATAATAATACATAATAGATTTTACTTATATCCCACCTTTCCAGGAGGATATACACATGTATTATGTATTTATTTTTATGTCTTCTATTTTAACCCGCCTTTCCAGAAGGATCAAGACACGGGTTACAATAGAACACAAAAATAAATACGTAATACGTACATAACTAAAACTGCATATCCCTTATCCCTTACTTTAATTATAAATACAAATTAAAATTCCTTTAAAACAGGCAAGATTGGGGAGAGACATTTGGACGAGCAAAGGACAGTCTACATTTGGGAAGGAGGACTGTTCAAAGATGGGATGATTATTATTTATTTATTATTATTATTATTATTTCCTACCTCTCTGCAGATTGAGGCAAGATTACAACATAATATAACAAACGCAGAAGAATACAAAAGTGTAATAAAACATATATTAACCCCTAACCCTCCCACCGTGACGGATAATAATAACATTCAATAAATGGTTAAAATAATGTGAAGTCAAATAGGATTTCACGGCCGGAATCCATAGACTTTGGTGGGTTTTTCATGTGCTAGAGTGTATTCCTGAAGTTAAAATAATTCTTGCTGTTCTTGTTGTGCGCCTTTGTGGCTTGCAACCCGCCAACCGCCGAAACAATCTCTCTTTTTGCAGACTTCGGAAGAGGAGCTTTTCAGCACAACGGAGGAGAGTCCGGCTTTTGTGGAGTTCCTCGAGTTTCTGGGCCAGAAAGTCCAGTTGCAGGACTTCAAGGGGTGAGTCGCGTTTGGGAAAAGGGGGCAAACGTGCCACCGTGGTTGTCAAGGAAGACCCAACGCGGGCACCACGCTCGCCAAACGCTTGAATTCTGCTCCGCGGACGGACATCCGGTCTGAGCCGTCCGGTTGTGTCTCTGGACCCACAGGTTTCGGGGTGGCCTGGACGTGACCCACGGCCAGACGGGGACCGAATCCGTCTATTTCAACTTCCGGAACAAAGAGATCATGTTCCACGTCTCCACCAAGTTGCCCTACACGGAAGGAGACGCCCAGCAGGTGAGGAAGAAGGGTTGGAAAAAGTAACTTTTGGGTGGGTTTGGGGACTGCGGCACCCAGAAATCCCCCACCAGCTATACCAGCTGGGGGTTATGGGAGTTGCAGTCCAAACAGTCTTTTGAAATATATTTTATTACTTTTCCAAGTTTACAAATTTAAGCCACACATACACACATAAATGTTATTACTCTTCCAAGTTTACTAACATAACAACTCATTTAAGACACACATACTTACATATAAATTCAAATATTCCACATGCAAACATTACTTTTCAAATATATTTCATACGTATAAATTCACATATTCAACATACAAACATTACTTTTCAAATATATGTTATTACTTTTCCAAGTTTACTAACATAACAACTCCTTTCAGACATGCATACATATAAATTCACATATTCAACATACAAACATTACTTTTCAAGTGTATTTTATTTACTAAGCAACACATTTAAGCTAAACACACAAACATATACATTCACGTAGTCAACATACAGACATTAATTTTCAAATATAAGCTATTACTTTTCCAAAGCAACACCTTTGAGCCATACATACATAACATATAAATTCACATATTCAATATACAAACATTACTTTTGAAATATCACTTTTCCAAATTTGCTGTTTCAGACACGTTTGCATCAATGAAAAATAACACGACATTAATCCAAAGTTCCCGAAAGTAAAAAAGGACCAGGTTTTGCCGACTTTGCGTTCGGATTAATGTAGCGTTATTTCTCATTGACCCAAACGTCATCTGAAAAACCACCCACTTTTGTGGGTTATTTCTAATTTCGGGTTAACCCCGAAGGTCATGTAAAAAAACAACCCACTTTTGCGGGGGTTTTTCACTTTAATTCAAGTTTCTACAAGGGATCTGTCCTGCGTGATAAACTCCATAGTTCATTTAACCATTTGTTCACCGTTGGTTCTTTGTGAGATTTCCACTTTTTTGCAAAAGTGATCCTTGGAAGCTATTGTCATAACGAATATTACTTTCCCAAATAGATGCTCTTATTTTCTCATCGGTCATCCCCAATAGATACGACGCAGGTTCCAATTCGAAGTCAATATTTAATAGTCCCTTTCTTATTTTCCTTGGAGAAGTTAGCTTGTGATGGCGAAAGGGAAGGGTACCCAGATGATGGAGCTGCGCCTCCAAGGATCTGTGGCACCTTTGGATCTTGCCCAAATGAATGGATAGATGGATAAATGGATGGATGGATGGATAGATAGATGGGTATCCACTGGACCGGAGTGACCACCCCGTTTTCTCTCTCCTCTCCTCCCCTTCGCAGCTCCAGCGCAAGCGGCACATCGGCAACGACATCGTGGCCATCGTCTTCCAAGACGAGAACACGCCCTTCGTCCCCGACATGATCGCCTCCAACTTCTTGCACGCCTACATCGTAGTGCAAGCCGAGAACCCTTGCACCGACAACACGCTGTACAAGGTGAGCCTCGTGAATCCCTCCAAGTTGGGAATTAGTTAGTTAGTTAGTTAGTTAGAGGTTTGAGGCAGTGAGAGAGAGAGAAAGAGAGACGAAGGTTTAGTTAGATTCAGGGTAGTTGAGGACAGGTTTATGCGGAGAGGGTTTGCAAGGAAATATCCGCTGCTTCCCCTTGCCATCAATAAGTCCTAGACTGAATAAGGAGGAGGAATATAAAAGTAGGAGGAATATAAAGTTGAATAACAAGGAGTAGGCGCTAGGAGGCATAAAATATCTTCAAGTATATGGAAGACGTACAGTTAGCCCTCCTTATCCATGGATTTTTTATCCATGGATTCAAACATCTACAGATTGAAAATACTTAAACATTTATATATATATATATATATATACATAAATTCCCATAGGCGGACCTTGATTTTGCCATTTTATACAAGGGACATCATTTTACTATGCCATTATGTTTAATGGGACTTGACTATCCACGGATTTTGGTATCCACTTCGGAAGGAAAAATAATAACAACTCCTCCTAGGCAATGGCAGGGATGTGTGCCAGTTTTTGGATACTGAAGTCTTGGGGAGGTTTGGAACGGCAGCTGGTTCCCACTAAGGTTAGCCCCACTGTTTGCCCAACTAAGGTGCCTGGCACAAAGGTGCGATGCCCCCCAGTGTAGCGGATACTGACTGGGGGCATCAGGGATGGTAAACCCTGAACAAAAACACCTCTCCGAGTCCCAAGTCGGATACATCCCTGGCGATGCCAAGGCTTTGGCAGATGCCCAGCGAATTCGGGGAACGTCTCCAGAACCTCATGGGCGTCCCTCGTCTCGTTTCAGGTCTCCGTCACGGCGCGCGACGACGTGCCTTTCTTTGGACCCCCGTTGCCCAACCCGGCGGTTTTCCGAAAGGTGAGAGTCGCTCCTGGGAAGTGCTTTTTGAACCGCGTCTCTTCAATTTCATCTTCCCCAAAATGGAGGGGAGGCTACTGTTTTGGACTCCAGCTCCCAGGATCCTCTTAGTGACTCACACACTTTCCTCTTGTTGGATTTGGGCCAGGTTTTTGGAGGGTGTTAGCCTCTCTGTTTTTTTGGACAGACCGGTTTCTCTTTCCGTCTTTCCGTCTCTCCATCTCTGATCTCAATTTGCTTTTTCAGGGCCCCGAGTTCCAGGAATTCCTCTTGACCAAGCTGATCAACGCCGAATACGCCTGCTACAAAGCGGAGAAGTTTGCCAAACTAGAGGCGAGTTTCCGCGTTGGAGAGATTCGGGTCATTTCTCTGTGTCTGTGGGATTCGGGGGGCTGCGGGGCCTTTTTTGCGGCGACCCCTCCAACGGTAGGAGACCCTCCCCGTAGAGCCAGGGGGCAAATGTGGAGGTCTAAGGCCTTTCTTTCCTCTTCCGCTTCAGGAACGGACGCGGGCGGCCCTCCTGGAGACCCTCTACGAGGAGCTGCACCTCAACAGCCAGTCCATGATGGGTCTCGGGGGCGACGAGGACAAGATGGAGAACGGCGGCGGCGGCAGCGGAGGGTTCTTCGAGTCCTTCAAGGTGAGTTGCGGGTATGAATGGAAATGGGGTGATAGGTTTCTCCCCCAACGCTGGGCTCGGGGTGCTTTCAACCATAGTTCCTCAACAGGGATGGTGGGCAATCATAGAGTTGGAAACGTAGCATCTAATGAGATTATCACACTAGGGTTGACTGCAGAACCATCCCACAATCGTCCCATTGCCATCCCACAATTAGCCCGTTGCCAATACAGTTAGACCTCCATATCCACGGATTTTTTAATCCACAGATTTGAGCATCCACAACTTGAAAATATTCCCCAAAAAGTATAAATTCCAAATAGCAAACCTTGATTTTTCCATTTTATATACGGGACGCCATTTTGTTGTGCCGTTACGTTTAATGGGACTTGAGCATCCACGGATTTTGTCATCCACGGAGGGTCCTGGAACCAAACCCTGGCGGATAACAAGGTTCCGCTGTAATGGGGTATTCGTTGCCAATAATGGGATAATTGTGTGATGGTTCTGGAATTGACCCTAGTGTGATAATTTCAGTAAAGTTGGGAGAGACCTCAAGGACCATAAAGTCCAATCCCCTGCCACGTAGGAAGACACGATCCGTCAATGTCCTCTCATTCAGTACTAGGCTTTGGTGCGCTCCAGCTCACTTTTGCAGCTTGGTTTTTTATTAGCAACGAGTGTCAGTGCCATGCATGGATGCCTCACTGCAGCGGATGCTCCAGGGTTTGGGCGGATGGAGTGCCACCCTCCTAACACCCCAAATCATTCTCAACACAACATTACAAAGGATTGTGTAGACCGGGGCTGGAGATCAAGCAGACCTTGAGACCCTCGCTACCCCACCCAAGCCAACAGCATTTTGCCGCCTCCCAAAATTGTCATCAAAAATGAAATTTTGGATGGGACGAGCTATTTTCTGCTGCTCCAAACCGATGCATTCAAATCCTAAGAAAAGAGATTTCACCCAAACGTTAGGAAAAACATCTTGATAAGTAAGCGCCATTTTCTGCTGCTCCAAAACCTGGAATGCAAACTGATGCGTTCAAATTCCAAGAAAAGAGATTTCACCCAAACATTAGGAAGAACAGTTAAATATGCTATTTCGGGAGAGTCTTGAACATCTCCAAAAAGCGATAGCTTCTGTCCCTAACAGCCCCAAAAGCAATAGCAAGGGATGAGTTTCTACTTGTCGTCTTCAAAATGGAGGTACGGATGCAGTCCCGAACACCAGCCAAGACTGGCAACTGAATTTGGGGCGTGCCAGGGTTTGGGGGGGCATGCTTTGGCATCGAGATGGCGGGATGTGACGCACCGTTTTCCCTGCCTTCCAGCGCGTGATCCGGAGCCGCAGCCAGTCGATGGACGCCATGGGCCTGAGCGGCAAGCGCCAAAACACCGTCTCCACCAGCCACAGCGGCAGCTTCGGGCACAACAACCCGGACATCGCCAAAGCGGCCGGCATAGTGAGTGCCCCCTCGCCCCCTTCGTCCTCCTCTTCCTCCCACCCCATTTTTGTGGGTTGTTCAGTTGTTCCTCTCCCTCTCTCCTCCTGAGTCACCCTCAAGACCCTCGCCCGCCCCCCAACCCCTGTCTTTCCCTGGTCATTCCAAAGCCTCATCTCCCTCGTGCCGGCCATCCCCCCCATTGCAAAAAGTTCCCCATATCACTGCTGGGGGGGGGCAGGGAACAAAATGAAGGTATTACCTCCTAATATTCTGCCCTCCTAAAATAATATTTGGAGCCTAAGGGGAAAAAGTTCATTTTCAGGGAGCGGCAGATATCTCATTTGGGGGGCAATGCCGTCATTTTGCCACCCCTTCCGTAAGCTAAAGGTCTGCTTCGCCAAACATTTCTGGTCACTTGGAATAAGGAACTGAAACAACAAGTCCCAACGCAACAACACAGCTGCACTAAGAGTCCAACATTGAGGATTCAGGGCCAAAGACAAAATATTCTCCCAACTATCCCTTTTTGCAAGTATTTGTTCCAAGAGTCGGACTTGGGAGAGTAATATTTCTATACGGCCGCACGATGGCCCCAGTGCTCCGGCTGCTGGCATTTTAGGATCAAATTAAAAACAGAAAGAGAGAGTTGGGGGGACAGAAAGAAAAAAGGGATGGATGCTCCCATGTGAGAGGAGGAAGGAAAAGAGAGGATGAAGAAGAGGAGGAGGAGAAGTAATAGCAGCCTGTTTGGGTTTTGTCCTGCTGGCTTCTGCCGTGCAAATTTATTTCAAGGTGGAAAAGTGGTGCTACCGAAGCGCATTCCTCTGCTTTTGAACCGACCAGCCCCAAAGAGTTAAAACAGTCTCCTAGAGCTATACACTTTGAAAGCTTGGGAATGTTCCTTTGGACATTGTGGGTTGTTGTAGTGGAAAGGGTTTTGCAAGCTTTGCAGCCTTGAAAATGGAAATTTAACAGATCTTGAAAGGGTGCCAAAGACCCAATGTCCCACCTCCTTCCTTTGTTCGTGAATGGGAAGCGGTCACCAAAGCTCAGTCCCTGGGTTCCGAATTAAGCGGTCTGGAAATGTAAATGCTACGGCTGTATTGCCAGTTCCTGGAAAGATGTGGGGTACCGATTGGGTACCCAGGTTCCTTTGGATGTGGGATGGAAAAATCCCTTTGGGGGCTCCTTCCTGGGAGTTGTAGTCCAAAGAAAGGCAGGGTGCAGATGGGCTTTGCGGCAAGGATAAGAACGTGGGGGTCCTTGTCACCACGTGCCCAGCCCCGTTCGCCCACACGTGCCCTTCGGCGCCCGTTTCCGCAACTGTGGCAGAAGGCCATAGAAGAAAGGTGCCCAGGTGTGCCAAAGCCCACTGCCCAGGTCGCCCACGCTGGCCTTGCCCATGCCACGCCACGCCACTTCCGCATCTCTCCCTCGGAGGAAGCCGGACTTCCATCGCGCCCGCGGCTGCCTCCGGTTTCTGAGCCGATTGTATTGATGACATCGACCGAGCGCCATTTTGTTTGCATGACTTTCTCTTTCTCTCTCTCTCTCATTCCTTTGTTCTCCCCTCCCTCTCCTCCCTGTCTGTCTTCTTTTTATATCCTCTTTTTTTTTGTTTTCCTTTTCTTTTTTTCCTCCACGCTTTCTCTCCGCTCGCTTGCCAGTCATTGCTTGTCCCCGGGAAAACGCCAAGTAGGTACGGACGCCGAGGCAGCGCTATAGGAATAGGAACTATAGAAGAGGTGGCTGGTTTTTATTTCTCCTTTCTCTCTCTCTGTGTCTCACTTGCCCTTCTCTCCCAATGTCACCCTCCTTCCTTCCTTCCTTCCTTCCTTCCTTCCTTCCTTCCCTTATAGAATAAGTGACTCTTTCTTCCCTCTCTTTGTCTTTCAACTTAATCCTTCCTTTCCTTTCTTTCTTCCTTCCCTTCTCTTCTTCCTTTTTCCTTCCTCCTATAGAAGAGGTGACTCTTCTCCCCTTTCTCTCCGTCTCACTTGCTATCATCTTCCAACTTGACCCTTCGTTCTCTCCTTCCTTCCTTCCTTCCTTTCCTCCCTCCCTTCCTTTCTTCTCCCTTTCCCCTCTTTCTGTCTGTGTCTCACTTACTACCATCTTCCAACTTGACCTCTTCCTTCCTTCCTTCCTTCCTTCCTTTTTTCCTTTCCTTTCCTTTCCTCCTCCTATAGAAGAGGTGACTGTCTGTGTCTCCCTTATTATCATCTTCCAACTTACCTCTCCTTTTTTCCTTCTATCCCTTCCTTCCTTCCCTCCCTCCCTCCCTTCTATCCCTTCCTTCCTCCCTTCCCGCAGCCCACCCGTCCTTCTCGTGCCCACCCCTCGCCTTCCTCTCTCAATATTTTTGCCTGAATTTCCCCATGAATTAATTGCTCCTATTGCTCAGAGCTTGGGAAAATGCCTTTTTTCCCCCAGGATGATGACAACAACAGCTCCCAAAATCTCCTTAAAAACACAACCGCTAGCCATTCCAATCGGGGATAGTCCAAAAGAGTACTATATTCTTAAACTCTGCCATTATGCAAAGAGACCCCCTTTTCAGAGCGGAGTTTCTCGTTTAACATTTTTTTAAAAATTGCTTTTGGGACGTTAAGGGGGAACCCACCCACAGACCCCCAAAATCCATGGAGGGGGGGAATAATAAAAATCAGATTTATCCAGAGTAGCATTGGAAACATCTGAAACAGAACAATAGATTTTTTTTTCTACTTCTCTTGTTGAAACCAGCAATCCCAGGGTTTTGGGTTGCTTCTATTTGGGTTTTTTTTGGGGGGGAATATTCCAAATTCTTGTCTTTGGGGCGAAGTTGTTGAGTGAAATGGAAACACAACCACGTTCATTTCGGGCTGTAATATCCCGAAATATTTGCAGGAGGCAGGAACGATCTCGTTTTATCTGAATACGGTTGGGATGTATTATTATTTATTATATAGTTGGGATGTGATTTTTCTCGCTATGTCAGGAAGACAGCAAGAACGTAGATGTGACCACCTCCAATTTTAGAGTTTTTGGTGGGACCAGAACTCAGAAACGTGCCTTTTTGGGAAACGTAACTCCCAGCTGTTGGGGGATTCTGGGAGTTGTACCCCTAAAATCCCAATTTGATGGATTTCCCGACCATGATGGATTTTATCTAATGGGGAAAAAGGGCCCAATAATGGTGCAAACAGACTCCTTAGTACCCCAGACTGGAAGTTGGCATCGGTCCCATGGCTCCCGCGTGGCCGTTCTGGGTCCGCACGGCGAAATCCCGTCTCCGGGGGTCCTTACGGGAAAGGGGTCATCCTGGTGACCCCTATAGGGCAGCTCCCTGGCCCCCTTCCCCATCCCCGCCGTGTCCCCCCTTTCCGTCACCCGCCTTCCCCAAACCTTGGTCTTTGTGGATGACGGCTTCGCTTCTCTTCCAGTCCTTGATCGTCCCCGGGAAGAGCCCGACGCGGAAGAAATCGGGGCCCTTCAGCTCGCGGCGCAGCAGCGCCATCGGCATCGAGAACATCCAGGAGGTGCAAGAGAAAAGGTGGGGTGCGGAAAGGGGAAAAGGGGGAGCCCAATTTGGGGTCAGGTCCTTCTCCGTCCCTTTGCGCCGTATGCCTCCCCAAAACGGTGCACTTGGGGTTCCGCTGTGCAGCAACCACCACCCTCTCTCTCGCTCTCTTTTTAGAATATTTTATTAAACGTACAAAAATAGAACAAAATACACAAAGCACAAAGATATCTACAACATTGACGTGCAACTTGTCCTTCCCGAAATGCCTGTCTCCTTTGCAGGGAAAGCCCAACCGGGCCTGAAAAGACGCTGGGCAGCAGCGGCCACATCTCCCAGGAGCCAAAGTCGGAGAATTCGTCCAACCAAAGCTCTCCAGAGATGCCCACCACCAAGAACAGGTCGGCCCCTCTCTGGAGCAGCAGAAAACAAGCTCGCTCCACCCTAAACATGCCACCCCTTCAGATATTTAATATTACTGTCAGGAGGTTCTTCCTAATATTTAGGTGGAATTTCTTTTCCTGTAGCTTGCATCCATTTGTTCCGGGTCCTGTTCTCTGGAGCAGCAGAAAACAAGCTTGCTCCCTCCTCAGTGTGACACCTCTCCAAATAGTTAACTGGGGCTCTTAACCACCCCTTAACCACTTAACCCCTTAACAACCTCTTAACCACCTCTTCTCCAGACTAAACATCCCAACCTCCCTAAGTCTCTCTTCATAGGGCTACATGGTTTCCAGACCCTCCACCATTTTAGTGACCCTCCTTTGGATGCTTTTCCTTTTCCTGCAGACCGGACCCTGTTGCCCCCAAACCGGACGCTCTTCGGGATTGCTCACGATCCTCCTCCAGCGCCAGCAGTTTTGGAAGCGGCGCAGAGGAACACGAAGGCAGCCGCGGCGACGACGACACCGGCATGGTAAGGGATTTTTGGGTGGCTTGTGGTTAAAACGGGAACCGTATTATATTCCTTTGGCCCCCAAAAATTCATTTCTTTGGGGTGTTTTATTGTGCCTTCCCACCCCCAAAAAGAAAGAGAGAACAAATAACTGCAAACGGATGGAAGGGGGAAACCCAACCCCACAAGAGCCACTTTAATGTCAAGATCCGATTGAGCGTTTTTAAAAATCTGTTTCTCTATATATTAATTATCGTTGGTCAGTGATGCTTTTGGGAAGGGTGCAAAAAGGCTCATTTGCCAAATAAGTTAAAGCAACGCCCATCATCCCATAAAGCAAACGCCAGGACCAGCCACAATTATCATCATCATCATGTTTATTTGTATAGCGCCATAGGCTTTACGTAATTCAAAACAGAAACAAAAGCCTGCCTACGGCGCACAATCTAATGTTACTGTAAAAAAACCGGTACTATTCAAGTGTAAATTAATACAGATAATACGTCATGAAAATACACAGTCATAAAATCAAGACAAAAATTGGTACAACTTCCTACTGACTCCAGCTGCACCCAAAATGGGTTGCGGCTCCGACGCCACAACCACAAACTCTGTAATGCGTAATGCGCACCACACAACAAGGCTAGTTGCATGAATATTTTGTCCTGTTTGCAATACGGTTTGTATTCGGGACCGGAGGGGGACGGTTTTTGCAGGAGGGGAAGGGGGTTGCGTTGCCTTTTTTGGTGGGACAGAGGGCACCCCGTTGCCTGTCCCTTGCACCCTTCCTTGACCGTTGTGATGTCCTCCTTGCGATGTCCAGGAGAGCCAGTCTTCGTCCGGAACGCCCCACAAACGCGACTCCTTCATCTACAGCACTTGGCTGGACGACAGCCTCAGCACCACCAGCGGAGGCAGTTCGCCAGGTAAAAACGCATTGTGACCCCCCAAAAAATAAATCCCCTTAACAGGGAGGGTGCAGTTTTTGTTGAGACGCGCCTGCGAGGTAGACTGTAACTCCCGTTTTTGCGGGAAAACCCAAAATCTTGGGACGCAACTAAATTCCTGGGACACGCTGATGTTTTCCGTTCACGCTGTTGGACAGTCGGAACCAAATTATTATACTTACAGTAGCCCAATTTTGCCACTTTACGTGCAAGATAATGGTTAATAATAATTAATGTTTAATAATTGTACTCATTGTTTATATACTGGTCAATGACCCAAATAAATTGTTAGCGGTGATGTTGGGAGAAATTTAGGTAACCATATACGGTATTTGTTTCCGTCTTTCCAAAGGTCCGTCCCGCTCTCCGCAGCCGGACCCCCGGAAATCCGCTGACCCTTCGTGTCCAGAAATAAAAATCCAGCTGGAGCAGACAGAACGGCAACCTTCCCAACTGGTGAGTTAGCCCCCAAAAAACGCTATCGCAGGAGCTGAGCATGGTTTATTTTATGATGTATTCAGGGTTTTTATTTTTTGGATTGCAACTCCCACAATCCCCTATCCAGCTCTTTTTAATCTGGCAGTCAACGGATCCGTACCCATCATGTCTAAAAGTTTCCAAATCCAATCCTCTACTTGAGAGTATTTCTGTTTCCCCCCCAATTTTCGGGGCGAACATCAACCTCACGGCTGTGATCATATTCCACAACACACAACTCTTTTCCTTCTCTTTTGCTGTCTGCAACATATTTGTTAACCCCACACATTTTTGTAAAACGTTTTTGCCAGCTTTACAGGGAGTTAGGCGCCGACGACGGTGCTCCGTTTTAAAGTAATTTTCTTTCTAACTCCTGGAAAATAATAAATAGTTGAGTACTTCTCCTGCAGAGTTTAAAGCGGAGAGGTTTTTAGGAGTATAAAGTATTGAATGTTGGAGGGAGAACAAGATTTGGAAGAGGGGGGACCCTCGGGACTCTTGCGCCCCTTCTGCATGGATGACCTCTCCTGTGGTCACCCCAAAAGTGACCCCTGCATGCGAGTGTGGCTTTAACCCTCCTTTTTCTGTGTGTCTGTCCATGCAGAGCTCCTAGCCTTCCCTTGCCCAGACTCCGTGGACGTGCCACCCCTTTTCCACAAGGTTAGCAAGACCCGTTTCCTCTCCTTTGGCTACAAAAGGGGACGGAGGAAGAGGAGGAGGAAACCGTGGGTTGGTGGAAGGGTTTCCGGCGCTCAGGGGACCTCTCCCGGGGTCTCCGGTCAAGGGGTGAGACCTCCACGATCCCAACCGTGTGACTCCCCTGCCCGGTCCTGTTCTGTTCACCCCGTCCATCCACCCCGTTGCCCCTTTTTCTTAGTAGTTGCTCCCGTCCCCATCCTCAAGACCAGCAGTCCCCAACCTTCCTAACGCTGCGACCCACGGTTTGAGAACCGCTGCACCAGAGTATTACAGACTATGGCCCCAACCCTGGGTCTTAGGTGACCCCTGGAAAGGGTCGTTCGACCCCCCCCCAAAGGTTCGCGACCCAGAGGTTGAGAACCGTTGCTCAAGACCTTTGCCACCATTGCCACGGCACTGGATGGCTGGCAAAACCTACTGGCCCAAGCCCCCCATCCTCAGTGGCCATCTCTTCCTCTTCCCTGTGCTTTCCCCCAACACAATCCTCTCCCAGTGGCTCCCAGTTTGTCAGGAAAGCATGCTGGAAATGACCTGTCCATGGCAGTCTATGGTCCCCTCATCTGTGGGGCTGTAATAGATCCATTGCAGGCTTTGTGGCATTCCCCAAGGCACCGAAACCGAGACCCAAAGTACTTTTGGTGGCACGGACGACACTGTTCCAAAGTTGGAACGGATTCACTGCCCCGCTGACCTGGACGGCCACCGTTTCCCCCTTTTCTTCCTTATTCATTCCCATATCTTTGGGCTTACTTTCTGCCCCCCAAACCCCTCTCCTTTCCCCACAGCACACGGCGAAGAAGCACAAGCGGAGGGAAATGCGCAAGTCCGCCACCATTGCCACGGCGCAGGATGACACTCCGGACGGAAAAACCCGCCGGCCCAAGCCCCCATCCTAAGTGGCCACCTCTTCCTTCTCCCCTGGTCCGCCCCCCAAAACATTCCCAGTGGCTCCCAGTTTGCCAGAAAAGCGTGCCGGGAGTGGAGTTGCCTCGTTCCTCCGGACCAGACTTGACTTGGGGGTCTTTGGCACGGTTGACCCCAACCCGACCGCCATCGTTTTCCATGAGCTGCGCTCAAGAACCCTCCCTATCCTCCCCAGTCCCAGTTTGGCCACCCTAAACCATGTATCGCCCTCCAGCGAATACTGGTCCAGACTCGATCCAGATGGAGAAGAAGCCGCCCTTTGAATCAAAACGTGGACAATCAGACAACGCCATCCGCGAAAGAGATCCCAGCGCGGCCCGTTTCAAGATGGAGGCAACGCGTACGGCGTCCCAGCCTTCGCCGTCTTCCCAAGAACGATGTTGGGTGTGTGGCGGTTCTTCCCCCCCCCCCCCCCGTTTGTTTCTCTTCTGGAACCATTTTGGGGAAGAGGTAACCCAGAAGCCGGAGTCCGTGGCTGACCGTGTGCCATATTGACCGTTTGAGGGCATAAGAACGGAGGTCCGTCCCGTATGTCCGCTCCGGAGAATCCGTGGCACCAATTCAAGAACGCTTTCCCCTAAATCCCAGACTGGATGCCAGCCAGCTGCCCCTAAAGCAGCGAGACCGCCATACTTTTCCGTTTTGTCCTTCTGTCCGCTCTTGACCGCAAGAGTCCAGCAAGCCATCCAAGACCACCTGCCTTCCGCCGGGACCCACCCTGCGACCCCTCCGTCTCTCCGGACGAGCCTTTCCGCTGCATCCCGCTCCTTACGCCTTTTTTATTTTCCCGTGGTCCGACGCCCGCGGCTCGGGATGACGGACAAAGGCGCCCTAAAAGACGCGGGGTTGGAGCGGATCCCCCGTTTCCGAAACATGTACCCCAAAGGGGCGAGGGTCCGGTGCAGACTTTGCTCCCCTGTTCTCCTCCGTGATGTTTTATCCCAAAGAAATAACCGACAATCGCTGGAGACGCGTGCCTTCCCGCGCGTCCGCCGGTGTCCGACAAGGCCCGGATTTGTTGGGACGGGAACGGGCACAGAAACCCCCTTGATCCCTTTTCTTTGCATGCTGCGTCTTGTTCCTCGAGCAAAACCGGAGAGAAGAGGTGATGGAGGTTGGAAACTGAACGAAGGAAGGAAAGAAGGAAGGAAGGAAGGAAGGAGTCTGTCACGCAGGAGCGACCGCTCTCTCCCGGACGCCGTCCTCCGAGATGCGACGGCTTTGCTTTTTGCTGCTGCGAATCGTCCTCCGTGCAATGACTTTACGGGTGTCTTTTTGGGGCGTTTTAAGGGACCGCCACCGTACAAACCCTACAGAGTGGTCAGGGCCATAGGGGTCTCCGGATCCCCCCCAAAAAACGTCCATATTTCATTTTCAACCGCCTCCTTTAGGTCTGAGTAAGGGAAGAGTACGATGTATGTGAATATCTGGACCTATTTTACGTCTGTGTTGCCTGTTATCCATCCTTTATCCGTCCTTCCTCGCCTTTTTTGTTTTTCCTCTCCTCCTTTTTCCCTTTCCTCCTCTTTCTCTTTCGGTTACGTTTGGGTTCGTGTTGTTTGTAAAGATGCACAAAATCCATGAACTTTTAAATTAAGATCTTTTTTTCCCTCTCCTTCTATGTCTCCTTTTTTTCCTTTTTCTCTTTGGGTACATTTGGGTTCTTCTTGTTTTTAAAGATGCACAAAATCCATTTAAATTAATGTTCAAGCATCAAGATCGTTTTCCCCCTTTATCCTCCTCTTTCTCTCTTTTTATTTTTGGTTATATTTGGGTTCTTGTTGTTTGTAAAGATGCACAAAATCCACGAACTTTTAAATCAATGTTCAGGAATTAAGGTCTTTTCCTCTCCTCCGCTTTATTTTTTTGCTGGTTAGATTTGGATTATTGTTTTTTAACATGCACAAAATCCGTGAACATTTAAATTAATTTCCTTTTTCCTCTTCTTTTCCCTTTTTTCTTTTGGTTACATTTGGGTTCTTGCTGTTTTTAAAGATGCACAAAATCCACGAACTTTTAAATATAATGTTCAGGCATTAAGTTATTTTTTTCCTCTTTTTATTTTTGGGCTCTTGTTGTTTTTAAAGATGCACAAAATCGACAAATCGGCAGGCATTAAGATTTTTTCTTTTCATTCTTTTTGTCCTCTTATTTTTCATTTCTCCTTCCTTTCCTTTTCCCCCCTCTCTTTTTCTCCATTTAATTTTTAACATTTTTGCAAAAAGGATCCCAAGATCGGCGTTTCCCAGTGAACCAATGTACAAAACGAAACGAAATCTTATTTATCGCTTTGTTGTAAGAAAGAATTCTATTTGTAAAAATTGCTTTTTAAATAGTGACGACGACAGGCTAGGAAATAATAATAATGATGATAATAATAATAAAAAACCAAGGAGGAATCTGCGAGGTCTTGCAATGTTTTGTATATGATGAGACTGCTCCGAAAAGTTGTTTTCAGCAAAATTAAGCGGAACAAAAAGAGCATCGAAGATGATCAAGATGGAAAATTTTATTAAGAAGAAAGAAACCGGAGAAAATTGGAGCTGTTTGCTTTTGCCTGAGTCTACTGGGAAGGGTAAAATATTCTCTTTTCTCTATTGAATTAACTGAGTTAATATAAAGTACTGTATATACTCGCTTATAAGTCTAGGAATTTTAGGATACCAAAAATCGACCTCGGTGGGCTTATCCACGGATCAACGCAAAGAAATACTACCCTTTAACTCTTATTATTTCACCGTTCCTGGTAAAATCTGGCCATAATTTTGTAGGTTTTTTGGCACTGCTTTCCTTGGCTTCATCCTTCGTCGCGTGCCCCGAAGTCTTACCCTCGGCCATATCAAAAACCCATAACTTTGGCCCCAAAACCTACCCGCGACGGTCGACTTATAGTCAAGAATATATGGTACTTTTTGCAAATAATTAAGAGCTATTTTGCAGCAACAGGTTTGCTGGGAAAGTGGGGAAAGGAGGAAGGAATCGGGACGTTTTAAAAGCAGGAAAATGGGACGACGGGATTAATTCGGAGTTTTTCCCAGCCGAAGACTTACATTAACAACCACAGAAATTTATAATAATAACCCCAAAAAATCCAGGTGATCCAGGTGGAAAAATTTGCAATAATAACCGCAGAAATTTATAATAATAACCACAAAAAATGCAGGTGATCCAGGTGCAAAAATGAATTCTATTTCATGGAAAAATAAGACATCCCCTGAAAACAAGACCTAGTGCATCTTTGGGAGCAAAAATTAATAGACACTGTCTTATTTTTGGGGAAACAGAGGTGGTATATATAATATATATAATATATATTTAAATAAAGCATGATGATGATTCTCAGGCAGATGTTGGCGATAGGGTTGCAATTTTATATATTTTTAAAGGATTTCTGCTCTGTATTCGGAAGGGTTTAAGTAAGGAGCAGGAGACCAGTTTCTAACTCGTGCGTTTCTATTTAATCTTTCAGAAATTCCTTGGTCGGACTTTTGCTCACAGCTCTGCAACGTAATGCTCTGTATGCTTTGTAATCCGTTTTCATATTCCATAGATATAGATATAGATATAGATAGCATTGAGTATTATTCCAGAATAGGATGAGCCAGCTTTGCAAATTGGGTTCGCAAAAGAGTGGCATCCCATCCTTACCCAAGGAGGTTTGTGCGTTTTGGGTAAGTTTTGCAGGAATCCCTTCCATCCCCTGGAGCCGAAACAACAAAAGGAAGAAAAAACACAACAACACAACTGCCAAAAAACCATTTTCGGGGAAGACAGATCAGAGGCAAATGCGGCGGCGGCGGCGGCAGGAGCAGCGGTGTTTCCTCCTGAACACGGTTACGGGAATCCCTTAGAGCAAAGGCACAAAACGCACACACTTAGAATCAATAAAAAGTAATGGAAAGGAGAAAGTGTTCACCAAGTAAATGTGTAAAATGAAGTTTTAATATGTAAAATATTCAAACACACAGAAGCACTCAATTTTTTCTGCCATCCAAATAAAACGGCAGTCCAGCATTTCCTACACTATAAACTTTTGGATATAGAAAGATAACAGGTTTTGGACCATTGAGAATATTTTTGTTTTGGTAGCATTGGAGGTTGTATGGTTTGTGTAGTGCTTTGCAGGATACGCAACGCAACTCCTTGGAAAGCAACTGGGATTGCTCTGGAACAGGTGAGTTTGGTTGAAAATTAAGAAGGAATGGAAAAACTTCTTCCATTTGGAAACAGCTGCCAGAGCCTTGCAATCTTCTTGGGCTTCCAGGAAACAGTAAGTATTGGCAAATTATTTATATTTTTTCAAATTTAAAACATATATATTGTAGGTCTTCCAGCATGATTATAATATAATATAATATAATAATATAATATAATACAATATATTATAATATAATATTATAATATAATATATTGTAGGTCAGCATGATTATAATATAATATAATATAATTAATATATTGTAGGTCTTCCAGCATGATTATAGTATAGTATAGTATAGTATAGTATAGTATAATATATTGTAGGTCTTCCCGCATGATTATACTATTACATACTATACTTTACTATACTATACTAGTAATATAATATAATACAATATATATTTATTTGTATCCCAGCTTTCCCTCAGTTGGATTGAGGCAGGTAACAAGTAAGAACAGTAAAAAATAGACTTAATATAATATATTATAATATATTCTGTATTGAAACTCTTCTTCAGTGGAAAAGTAAAGCATAAAAAATGGGAAATATAGTAAGTTTAGCATGCTATTATTCATCATAATATTTATACTAATATTATTGTATTGTATATTATACAATATATTATTAGTATATTTTATATTATGATATATAATTTATAAATTATATATATATATATAGTGATAATAAAGGAAAAATAGGGAAAAATAGTATGGTTAGCATACAATTATTCATAATATTATATAATAGTACTTATATTATTATTATATATTATAATATATATAACAATTATGTAATTATGAAATATATAATTTTAATATTATAAGAATAATTATGACATTATGTATTACCCTGTTTCCCCGAAAATAGGACATTCCCTGAAAATAAGACCTACCAAATTTTTGGGAGGGAAAATAAATATAAGGCAATATCTTATTTTTCGGGAAATAAAGTATTATATAATATGTAAATATAAATGTTATATATACATATATACACATTTCCATTTATATATCTATGTGTGTATATATATATATATATATATCTAAAATAAAAAGCTTGATATGAGTAAATACAATTTAGTTTCTGTTCTATTATATGATAGTATATATAATAGTATGTTAATCATACTATATTTCCCATTGTTAAGCTTTATTTGTCCACAGAAGAGTTTGGGTCAGAATGCCTTTGTATATTTTTATCCTTTTTCTCCTGGTGCATGGATGGGTGGTGAATCGAGCGCCGAATGCATGGATGGGTGGTGAATCGAGCGCCGAATGCATGGATGGGTGGTGAATCGAGCGCCGAATGCATGGATGGGTGGTGAATCGAGCGCCGAATGCATGGATGGGTGGTGAATCGAGGGCCGAATGCATGGATGGGCGGTGAATGGAGCGCCGAATGCATGGATGGGCGGTGAATGGAGCGCCGATTGCATGGATGGCAGGGTGGGTTAATCGAGCGCTAGTGAATGGATGGCTGGGTGAGTCGATTGCATGGATCGAAAGGGTGAGTGAATCGATCGCCGATTGCATGGATCGAAAGGGCGAGTGAATCGATCGCCGATGGATGGATGGATGTTCCTTGTGTCTTCATGTGTGTTGTGCTCATGTTGTTACTTATTTTCTATGTTTGAAACAAGAATCTATGTTTGAAATAAGAAACAGACAAAGGTATTGGTTCACTTTCACAATTTTTATTGTGCAGGTTTGATATTTGCAGGTTTAATAATATGTTCTCTCTCGGAAGATCTGGGTCCTCCGACGCAACTCTAAGGCCAACTTTAACTAAAAGTTGCGCTGAAAGACCTAGAGATTATTCCTAGAGAGGGGTCTTCCTCTCAGGTAAAAACATGGTGTTTGGGTTGTTTGCGGTTGCCCCATATTCACAGGGGGTTTAATTCCCCTAACCCCAGTGAATATGGAGGGACCAGTGTATAGTATTTAGTGGACAAACTACCATATCTTAGTGCTTTGTTAGCTTCTCAGCCCGACTCGCCCCATCTCTTTGGCATTTGAAACAGATAGAGGCAAAGCCTGTTTCTGCCCAAATACAGGTGTTTGCGGAGCAGTGGGTTCACCCCACTTTTAGGGGTTGCTCCGAACCCCTCACAAAACCCCTTCTGTTAGGATAGCAACCCTTTCCGCTTCTCAAGTGTGACGATGATGATGGGATTGCTGAGCTAAAGTAACAAAACTCCCCACTTTGCCAAAACGGTCCTCTCTTAAGTCCGTTCAGGGACCCTCTGCAGAGGAAATGGATGCTCCTTCCGTTTGCTTTGGCTCCAGCGACGCGGAGACGACACTTCGGCTTGGCTACCACCGGCTCCAGCAAAGCAGAAGACACCTTGTTGTGTGTGCGTTGTTCTCCTCCGGCGCGGCATCCAGATTCAACAACCCGGAGCCAAGTCTGGCCGGGAACGTTCCCCGTAGGTCTGGCTCCTTCGGAGGTGACCTCAGCTCGGTTGCAAGGAGAGAAGCTGCAAAGGAACCAAGGTGGAAGAGAAAATACCTTGTTTATTATCTTTTAGGGATGGATCTGGCAGCTGCTCAGCCCAAAACACACAACCTGGCCCTGGCTTCGTGTCCTTAGAATCACTCACTCACTAGTGCTTCCTTTTTAAAAAATAGTTATTAATGTGCAAAGATCTGTTTGAAAAGCAAAGGTGGTTGAAGTTCGCATTATGGGGGGAAACAAAAACATCCAGGTTAGAAGAACAGACTGAATTGACCAAAGCAAGAAGAGGGGCACAGAGCAATGGAAACGGCGGTCCACATTCTTGGAGAAGGAGGGAAACATATTTGCTGCCCTCCCCTCCGAAGGTGGAAGTGTGAGAAAAGTTAATTATTTTGGAAATCAATGTTCTGGACTGTTTGAGGGTTTTACTGCAGAAATGCAAATGCAATAAGGTCCTCGCCATGAAGAAGTATGACGCTGCAAACCCCACAACGCAGTTGCATAAAGGACCCCACAACACAGGCACAGTGTACCAAGGACACTGCAACACAGTACAACTGCACCACAATGAATTATCACAAAACATAGTTGTACTACGGACGCCACAACATAGTGGGACAGCAATATGGATCCCACAATGCAGTGGCGTTGTGCATTAAGAACACCACAATGCACTAAGGACCCCCCACAACACAGTGGTGCTGCATTAAGAATACCAGAATTGCAGTGGCATTGGGCATTAAGAACACCACAACACAATGGCACTGCGCTAGGGACCCCCCCCCCCATTGCAGTGGCAATGAAGGCCCTACAATGGAGTGGCACTGCACTAAGGCCACCAAAACCAGTTGTCCCGCATTACAGACACCACAATGTAGTGGCACTGCACAAATCTTTTGGCAGAGATGGGATGGCCATTGCTCAGGAGTATTTTAATGGTGTTTCCTGCATGAGAGACTGAGGTTGGATCAGATGGCCCTTGGGATCCCTTGCAACTTTCAGATCCTAGAGTCCTCTGATGATGATGAAGAAAAGGCTCCTGCCCAGCCCTCTGCCTTGCTATTGTCCTGAATAAGAGGCGAGGCTAAAGACCTCTTGGTCTATGCCCAGCTCCCTTTGTGTTCCTCCTTTCCCCAACTGGAAACCCTTGTGTGTGAGCTGGGACCAAAACAAAACTCAGTAGTTAGTTATCTGGCATTGTTAAGTGGGTGGGCTGCTCTAAGAGAAGCCACAGAAGCATAAATATAATTCCAGACAGATGCCGTTCCAGCATCAAGGACGGATGTGACCAAGGTGGAAGCGAAGCGATGATCGCTGTTATGGTTGTGGGGATAATAATAGCTGGGATCAGAGGTTTGGAAAGCCCCGAGCCCCGTGCGGAGAGGCGGCCAGGGTGGTCTCCCTTGACGTCGCCGCCTCCGACCACAAGCGGCTGGGAAAGAACGCCCCAAAGTCAGCATAAACAGACTAATGGAGATAATGAGAAGGAGGCTCCAGGTTCCCATCAGGGGAAGGGCCTGAGAACCCTCTCTCCTTTGCTCTTTGCCTGGGTTTTGCCCTCCCTTTCCCCCCTTTTGAGATGCCACCACAAATGAGCTGGTTTTTCCACCGGCTCCAATTGCACCAGATGGAGATTGTCATCCTGGCTTGCCAGAGGAATGCTGTTTACCGTCCTTGCAATGCTGTTTTTGTTTGCCACTCGCTAATGGGCCATTTGGCTCCGGGAGGCTCACCGAAAGAGAGGCCCGTCCACGGCCACCCCACCCACCTTTTGTCCCCCCTTTTCCTCTGATAGATAACAACTTTATCTTATAATAACAGTCCGCTGGTGGGAAAGGAAGCCTGGATCACGGCCACTTTTGAATTAGAGGGGAACCTGCGCAGCTGTTTGCTCGCCAGTCCCGTCGCGGCACGTTTTTTGGCTCGGCTCCCATTCGCTTTAAGCACAAGGCTCAGAGTTCCTAATGCAGAGCAGAAGGATGGGATACGGAGTCCCTTCCTTGGCCAAACCGCATCTCCAACCACGGAGCATTTGCCGTATGGATTTACAGTCCGTTCCCTGTTTTTTTGGGGCCGTTCCTTTGTGCTTATTTTAAAAACTCAAATTGAATTTTTGGGAACCAAGTATCAAAACAGGATGAGAAGATACTGTGAATATGCCCAAAACCTTATTTAGAGTGTTGCCTCAGTACCAGAATTAATGTGCTGTTGTTGTATTTATTTGTATCCCACTCTTTTCCCAATGTGTTTTCGTCTATTTTATAAACAGCCCCATAAAGAAGTCTGATTGGTGATAAGACCAAAACACATTGGGCTTTTTCACAAATAACAAGTTTTTAGACTATAATAAAATAAATACTATTACGCAGCACATTATGGGACTTTATGGAGATGCGTGTCACTATTATCTTATTCTCAGCCTTGGACAAGAGGATGGATTTGGACATTTCCAGTGAAATAGTTGGGCTAATTAAACAGTATTCATGGAATATATTTGGGGTTTGTGGATGGACAGAGAGAAGGGACGGATAAATGTGGCCTTCCAGATGTTGTTGGACTGCAAGTCCCATGGTTCCTCACCAACAGCTTTAGTGGTTTGGAGACCATGATGCTACGGATGTGTCCATTTATCTAGACCCCAAAAATGTGCTCTGAGGGATTTTGGACTTCAGCTCCCAGAATCCCAGACTATTGGCCAACATGGTTGAGGCTTCTGGGAGCTAAAGTCCAAAATCTCTTAAAGATTTTGGGGACCACTGATCTAGATCATGGAGCCAGACTAACTTCCAATTTCCATAGTACATTTTTGGCTTTGAAGAATCATAAGAGTTAGAAGGGACCCTAAAGAGACAAAGCTAACCCAGCCCTTTTCTGCCATGCAGGAACACACAACCAAAACCTTCCTGAAATCTGCTTTTCCAAACTGTTTTTAAAGATCTTAACATTGGGGAGAACCCATTCCACGGTCAAAGAGCTCTTACAGTCATCCGTCTATGAAATGATGTAAATAACTTTATATATATACCTTTCCAGTCTTCTCCATCTTCTTCCTTCCATTCCTGCATTCCAACATTTGAACGCGACCTATTTGTGGGCAATTTCTTGTTCCAAGCTGGCTGCTGCCTTTGGCCATGAGACGCAGCTGTAAAAAAAGACCACACAGATGATTTAATGCAATAATATTTTAAGTTTTCTAAAGTGTGTTGGAGAATGAGTCCGTGCCGTTGTTTTCTCTAATCCGAATAAGCGTTGCAATTTCTCTGGCAAAAATTTGGGTATCTTTTGGGCAAGAACATGCTCGCAAAGGGTTGGCAGCAGATTTGGCTTCTCAACATTCAAAGATGCCAGGGCCAATTTGGAAATTCTGGAAATTTTTAAATAACAGCTCGGCTGTGGTTTCTTTTCCTTTGAGAAGAATGGCTGTTTCTGGGAAACGGCTGGCGCTCGGGTCCAAAAGGAGTGAGTCACTGCTGCCCAAAAGGCGAGAAAGCCACGGATCCCAACCCGAGAAGGTGTCAGAACCTCCCCAGCGCTTGGGAAAACTCCCAGGACCCTCTGCATGCCTGCCAGGGGATTCTGGGAGATGGTCCAAAAGGTCGCTTTTCAGAACTGTACGGGAAAACCAGATTTGGAACCGACTGTTCCAAATAAACAAAAATGTGAGCAACCGCACTGTAAAAAACAATGTGGTTTGATGCCACTTTAGCTCCATCCTACAGAACCCTGGGATTTGCAGTTCTCTCTTGTTTTCCGATCGTTAATTTGAATTAACCTGTACATGCATTTATAGACATAAACTTAATTGTAACAGGTATATTCACTCGCCCGATTCAATTCATTTATGTACTTCGTTTAACGGCGCATACTAACTTTGCAGATTCATGAGGCACCAGCAGAGAAAGCCAAAGGCCTTGCAAAATTACAAGCCCCAGGATTGCAAAGGATGGAGTCGCAGCACCCAAAATGAGACCATAGTGCATTCTTTATACAATGCAGATGGACCAGAGACATCACCGCCACCTTGGTCCCATCCTTTCCAAGCTCCCCATCTTTCTGAAGGAGAGGCTTTGTCTTTGCTCCTGGACAGGGACCCGGCGAGTGGTTTTCTGCTGTTTACCTGGATATTATGGGAAGAGAGAAAAGGCCCTCTCTGTCCTTTGGCCTCTCCTTGCTTTTTTTCTATTTGTCAAACCTTCAATCAAATCAATGGCATGTTTTTATTTTAAACCTTCGTTGTTTTTTGGGGGGGACCTTTCGGTCACCCGGACCGAGAGGCCAAGGGATCCACAATCCAAGCGAGGGATGCAACCATCTGGGTGTGTTTCGCGCCAGCCGGGAAAGGAAGAAGGCAAGGCTGGCACCGGTCTCCCCAGAGAGCAAGGAAGAAGACTGAAGCCTGTCTCTCTTTTTGGAGAGGCTCCCTTTCTTCCTTCCCTCCCTCCCGTCCCAGGCTGCTATTCTTAGCATTGAGCTCCATGGCTCCGGGGAGGCAAGAGGACATCAACCCCAGAAGATCCTTCCTGTTGGAGCCCTCCTGCCAAAAAACATGGCATACAAACCCTCTCTCTATGCAAAGCATCCTCGCTCTCTTTGCAAAGCCCTTTCTCCATCTCTTGGCTGCCTCGGCCACTATGGGAACAAAACCTTCAAAGCACTCTTGGACTGCCGCTCCCAGCATCCTTCCCTCCTTTCCTTAATATCGTTTTATCCAAAACATATTCTCACACATTTCTCTTTTACTTTTTGTTTCCATGGTATTATTCTCAAGCTTCCTCTCCTTCTTTAACTCCTTCAAATCCTACATATATACATCCTTTTACAGCATACAGATTCTTCTTCTGTAACTTTACAGAACACAACACGTCTGTCTAGATCTTCTCCCTTTATCTTAAGAATATACACACTCTTATTTTATAACATTTACGTCTAAAATTTTTGCATGGTTATCATTACACAAAAGCTTTTCTGAATCATTAAATACGGACTTATTTCCTTCTGATACGAACTGACAAATTTCTTTTCTTAAGACTTTGGACCATCTTTCTTTGAGGTAATTCGTTATTCGTAAGGCTGCATAGAAGTGACAGCAAGCAAACAAAATAAAGTTCTGTCTAAATTTTCAAGGTTTCTGTCTACATTCGCAAATAAGAAGATATATTCTGTGTGTGTTTTAACAACAAGCCAAGAGCAACTACGTTTGCTTCATGGCATCGCCGTTAGATGTTGGTTTCAGGTTTTGGTCTGGGATGATCCTGAAACATCAACCCTGACAGTAAGGCTAATGGGATCTGCAATTCAAGAGTACCTTTGGAGTGACACGCTTCCCTCCTTTCTCCTATTTTTAACTGGAAGAGAGAGACAGCAGTCAAGTTTTTGCATGCAATTCTATGGCCGTGTTTCTCCTGAACCTTGCAGCAAGGGATTTGCTCATCTGTTATTAGTGTCGTAATGGTATTTTGGGCCCCGGTTTGCTCCTGCCTTGGCACTGGGTTCCTACCAGGAGGACTGAAGAGACCTTTGTCCACCTGCCCAGTTTGTTGGCAGAGGCCTGTTGACCGTGGTGGGCAAAGGCGGCTAAAATAAGAGCCTTGGCATCCAAAGGCAAACAACGGAGAATCCAAGAGGCACTTTGTGTCATTGGCAACTTTCTCTTCCCTCTTTATTTGTATTAAAAATATCTTGGAAAAAATTTAGCAATGTCAAAGAAGGAACCTCTGAAACTGTTCCAGTGTGAAGTTTATAGTGTTTGGGATTACCTTGGGAAAGGCGATCTTGACCGAAGGAGGAGCGATGAGGGAGGCGTTGAAGTTGGACGCTGCGCAGGTCAGTCTCTTTGCGCCGCGGAGACTCCACAATCGTCACGGTTGCGCCCAAATGCTGTGCGGACGCCCAGGAGGCCTGCGAGGGCAGCGCGGACCGTCTTATGGTTTCTCTGCGTGCACTAAGAAAGACCCGGAGGGCAGTGATGGGACACCAGGATAGATAGATAGACGCCAAGAGCAGAGTGGGGGGAGTGCCAAGGGAGATACCAAGGGATACCAGGATGAATAGTTAGATAGGTGTGTGCCAACAGCAAAGTCGAGGAGTGCCAAGGGAGATACCAAGGGATACCAGGATGGATGGATGGATGGATGGGTAGATAGATAGACAGATGTGTCCCAAGAGATAGATGTGCCAGAGGAAGAGATTGTGTCAAGATAGAAAGATAGACTGATGTGTGCCAAAAGTATACTGATAGGTAGATAAATAAGAGAGAGAGAGGTGCCAAGAGTAGATAGATAGATAGATAGACAGATAGATGATAAATAGATGATTGGACAGACCATTAGATGGGGGGGGGGAGGGAGATGGATGGTAGATTGGTAGATAGATATAGATAGATCATAGATCACAGACAGCTGATAGATAGATAGATAGATGATAGATAGATTTTGGAACCAGCAACAACAGAGTGGTTTGAGCAACTGGAGACCCTGGTGTGAATCCCTGCTAGGCCATAGAAACTCCCAGGATTTCAAACTAAAAAAAAATTGCAGGATCCTATTACCACCTCTGGTTGACAAGGCCCAAAAGCTAAAAAGTTTCGGATAGAAATCTGTAACAACAACAACAGAAGAAAAAAATATGAAGCTGAAGGCTTTCATGGCCAGCATCCATAGTTTTTTGCAGGTTTTTCAGGCTCGGTGTCCATGTTCTAGAAGCGTTTATTCCTGACGTTTTGCCGGCATCTGTGGCTTTGGCATCCTTGTTCTCCATTCTCAGAAGATGCCAGCCACAGATGAATAAACTCTTCTAGAGCATGGCCACAGAGTCCAAAAGACACACAAAAAAACCCCTAACAATTAAAAATAGATGTGGTCTTTTTACCGAAGGTATTTTTTTTTTAAAGGAGACTACTTTTTAACATGTTAACATATGTACGGATGTGGGAAAATGAGGAAACACCAACAATAACAGCACAATGGTTAGTCAAATTGTATGAAATGGCAGAGCTGGGTAAGATGGCAAGAAAGAGAAAAAGAGAAGAGTGTACTCAAGAAGAATGGCAAGGGTTTTATCATTATTAGTGAAGCATCGGAGAGATATCCTAAGATGGAGAAAAGAAAATACAGAGATAGATGTAAGATGAGAAAAATGAGATCGGGTTAAAGATATACTCACTTGTTTGAATACACAGAAAATAAAATGAAAAGAGGATTTATTTTTGTTCAATACCTAGCAAAGAAAGAACGTCTTTCAAGAATAAACTCTCCAAACAACGGGTCAGCAAACGATTGCGTTTATTTCTCTTGCAGAGTGAGTCCCGTCTTAACCCTCCAACTTAACACAAGTCACAATGCATTAGAAAGAGGCACCTGCTGGGTTTGGGGTTCGAGTGCATTCGATGCTCATAACTGCTAAACAAAGGCAAACCCTCCTCCTCCTCCTCCTATTAAGCTATCTGCCTATTTTTACAAAAATATCCAGCATTTGTTTCTTCAAACTTTAAACAAACAACCAGAAGTCAAAAAGTCCCCCCCTCCCACCACACACACACACTTCTTCTTTTGAATAACAAAAGTGCACAACAATTTTAAAGGCAGCAAAGCTGCACGTACAAAAAAGGGTTTGCAATCCCACAACCAGTTGTAGGTAGAACACTGCTTTCCTCCAAGTCTAGCCTCGCAGGCAGCTTGGTTCGAAAATATCGGGAACCTTGCAACAAAAGTCCCAATTCCTAAAATGCACCGGCTCCTCGGTTGGTCAACGAAAAGTTGCAGGCACCTGCGGCCTTTGTGTACGGCTGCTTCGTGAGAAAACGCCAACCAACGGAGCCCCCCCCCCCCAATTCACCCAGTGCTTTTGGGGGGAAATTAAGGTATGGTTTTCTATCTGGGCGGCTGAACGTGGCTCAAAATTCATGCAGGTCAAGAAGGCAAAGTGGATCATTCGAGATGTTTTGGGGACAGCCAAGTTGTGAGATGATGCTCTTGTGCCACTTCTGGACTTCGGAACCGTTCAGGAAAGGAGAAGAGCAATAATCAATCTTTCTTTCACTTTCTTCTTTCTTTAATTCATTCTTTCTTTTAAGATTTCCACTGAGGTCAGAAAAGAAGCGGAGAGTGCCAAGCTGGGGGACTCCTCCTCTGCGGAGAGGAACCAAAACCTTCCTTATCTTCAGCGAGGAAACGGACAGAGGAAACATCCCAGCCTTTCCTGACGTTTAGATTGGCGCGGATCCTGGAACATCCGAAAACAGGACTCCCAGAGACGTACCATTCGTTGCGACTCTCTGCCCCGGTGGCCACAGATGTTGCCAGCTGTCCCCCTGGATGGGCGGCAGACCAATCCAGCGTTGTTCCCTAAAACGTAAAAATTCCCATGGTAGCAAGAAATGTCAGAGGAGGAGGGCAGAAACCTCACATCGCCAACCGCTCACATTGGCAAGGTTGGACTTTTTGCCAGTTTGCGGAAGGAGGTCTCCGAGACCTCCTTGCACAAGCTTTCCTCCGCTGAGGTTGCCCAAGAGTCCGTGGCGCTCCTAGAAAGGGGCACGAGGACGGATTCTCCCCATCCAGACAAAAGGCCTGTTTCATCTGCAACACTGCAGGGTTTTTTGGGCGTAGAGTGGTCGTCGTGCCAGCTCTTGGCGGGGATCTACGTTGTTGTTTGCGCGGTCCGGAGGCACTTGGTTCAACGTGGGGAGGGACCGCTGCATGCGAGGCTGAGTCTTTAGAAGAGAAGTCGGAGCAGGACGAGGGAAAAGAAGGCGGAGGGCTTGGGAAGGGGTCCCGAGAGGCTCTTCGGAGAGTGGCAATGGTTCCTGTTTTCCCCAATGCAGGCGGCGTAGGCCATGACGTGGGGGATGTAATTCTGCTCATGGACGCCATGGAGAAGGTGGGCCATGGGGCCCTTGGCAAACACGGCCACGTCTTCGCCCCCGTGGGTCTCCATGCGCAAAGGGACGGCCGACTGGGCCTGGTAGTTGGCATCGGCTGCAAAAAGAAGACAAGACAGCAAGCACAGAGTGAACCCAAGGAGTACACTCAGCAATATGTTATTCCATTTTAAAACCCTCTTTCAACACATGCACACACATCATTGCTCTATGAATTGATTCCGGTCGCATGGGCTTTAATATAAAGATATATTGTAACTAGCTTTGGGATTTTCAGAACGAAAAGCAGGTGCATCTACATTGTAGAAATAATTTGGTATTGGCTTTCGGATCGCGTGGGTTTCTGTTCCTATTATGTCTCTTCTTAATTGACTCATTGGTGATATTAAAAAAAAAATTTAACTAACCTTTAACAACATTGATTCATTCTTAGTTATCATTAATTGATTTTAATTAGGTTAAAAACCATGGATTAATTTCAAAGGTTTGTTTTTTATTGACCACAGCTCAGCCCCTGAGATCTTCAGGTAGAGGACGAGGTGCAAATAAGTCTGTCCATAATTGAATTTTTGGTGTTTCTCTCTTTGATCTGTCCCTTGCCTGCTCCAAAGGGAAGGCAGAGAAAGGGAGAAGAGGAAAAGGGAGGCTTCGGACTCACTGAAGTTGACGGTGGAGACGTTCTCCCTCTCGCCAGCAACCACTCGGTACCCGGGTCCGTTTCCGTAGAGGATGGAGGTGAAGGGCTTCTTGTCCATGTCACTCTGCATAGGAGCCAGACCTATATAGATGGAGAGTTTATATGGGGGGAAATGTCAGCTAGCCATGAGGCCTTGGAGATTGTGGGACCCAGCAGTTACTTTAAGCAGCGCTGCTCCTCTAACTGCGGTGGCTGTATCGAGGAAAAGAAGGAAGAGAAGGAGGAAGAGGAGGAAAAAGAAGAAGGAGGAGAGGAGAAAGGAGAAGAGGAAGAAAAAAGAAGGGAGGAGGAGGAAGAAGGGAAGGATGAAAAAGAGGAAGGAGGAGAGGAGAAAGAAGAAAGGAAGAAGGATGAGGGAATGGAGAAGAAAAAAGGGAGGAGGAGGAGGAGGAGGAGGAAGGTGAAGCAAAGGAGGAGATAAAAGAAAGAAGAGGAAGGAAGAGAAAGGAAGTGGGGGAGGAGGAGAGAGGAGGAGAAGAATGAAGAGGAAGACAAGTAGGAAGGAGGAGGACAAGAAGAAGAAGAGGAGGAGGAAAAAAAGTAGAGGAGGAAGGAAGAGGAAGACGACAAATAGGAAAGAGGAGGAAAAGAGGAGGAGAAAGAGGAGCAGGAGAAAGAAGAGAACAGAAAGAAATAAGAGGAGAGATCTACAAGGAAGGAAAAGAACCCAGGCCATGCCACGGTGCCAGGCGTCTGTCTATTCAGGGGGGCCTTTACATACCGAAGATGGTGTTTCCGCGGGGTGTGTAGCCTCCAAAGGTGAAGACGTGAGAGTGGTCAGCCGTCACCACGGTCAGGGTGTCCTGGGCAGAGGTCATCTGGTCAGCCAGGCCAATGGCCCGGTCCATCTCCACGGCTTCATGGAGGGCTTGCTTGGCCTTGCCCTCGTGGTGCCCATGGTCGATTCGCCCTCCTGCAGCCAAGAGAAGAAGAAGAAAAATGATGGATGGATGGATGGATGGAAGGAAGGAAGGAAAATGTCTTCCAATGCTAGGCAGAGCCGGGCTGTGTCTGCACTGCAGAACTGATGCAGAATGAATTCCTCTCACCTTCCACCAGCAGGAAAAAGCCGAGAGGGTTCCTCCCGAGGATCTTGAGAGCCACAGCCACCATCTCTGTCAGGGAGGGATCCGTTTCGTTGTTCCGGTTCAGTTCGTACATCAGGTCGACGGGCTCAAAGAGGCCTGAGGGAAGCCAAGGAAGCGAGATTGGAAACCTGAGCCCCATTTGAAATGTTATATTCCCAGCTGCCCCCATTGGCCTGTTGGAAAGAAGGCAAGGCATCTTTGGCATTGGTGCAAAAAGTTGGTCAATGCAAAAAGTTTTTGCATCAACACAAAAAGTTCTTTTATGTTCTAAGGAAAGCTGGGAAACACTTGGTTTTGGGTGGATGCAACTCCCATAATCCCCCATCCAACATGCTGATACTCACAGCATCCCTCTCCCCTCTATTGTAACAAATTAATTCCATTTCATTGTACCACTTTTCTACCAAACAAAGTGATACAATAAAATGGAATTAACTTATTATAATATTAATATAAATAGATTATTAAAAGAATAAAATTCAGTTTTAAAAAGGTAAAACAGTTTAAAACACGTTAAAACGATACAACCCCAAGCCGATCCTACAAATCCAAGGCATTCCAAAGGATGGAGCTACAGCACTTAAATGGATATCAAAAGACACTATTTCTACAATTTTGGATTTCAGGATTCCCAGAATCCCTGACTGCTGGCCAAGCTGACTGTGGCTTCTGGGAGCCGAAGTAACAAACACCCAGAGGACCAAGTTTTGGGTGCCGCTCTAGATGCACCCTGGGAGCGTGCACCTTTTCTTGGAGGCAAAAAGGCACTTTGGGAGGAAACACACCACTACTTTTTCTTCCTCTGTTGCACTATCAAATCTGGGTGGCATTTTGGGGGGGGGGGGGGGGGGCAGGAGCGGCAAGGGATCCAGGAAAGAGGGCTGGAATAATGTTCTGGAGGGGGATCCAAGTTGGGTTGAGCAAGGTTTTTGAGACTCACCCAATAAATAGTCGACTTTGTCCAGGTCCAGTTTCCTCAGTTCAGTCTGGTTCCAGACGTAGTGGGCATTCTGGCAAAGAGAGAGTGGGAACGTTACACCAGAAAGACCATTTGGGGGGGACACCTCTACCTCCGACCCATGGCATGGGTGGCACCTCCTTCTCCAGGCGGAGGATGATGGAGTTCGGGATCTTTAGGAGAGGCCATGGGATCATCTGTCCAAACCACCCCTGAAGGTCCCCATCTCCCTATGAATTGAACAGCAACTTTCCAGACATTGCTGTGAGCTATCCTTCTTGCAATGCAAAATATCTTCAGATACATTTTGAGACATTTTGCCATTACCCAGCAAAGGGCCTGTTCCTAGTCATAGTGACCACCCGCACATCAAAAGTGACCACTACATCCCTTGCTAAGGAAAGTTGTGTGACTTGGGTTCCCAAATTCAAGGGAAAAGAGGTTTATTTTGGCTACTGTGCAGAGGTACATGGTGCAAAGAGGCAGAATCTGGGAATTCTCAGAAAACTCTTAGCCAACCTCTGACTGTCCCTGGCTGGGGATGCTGGGAGCTACAGTCCAAAACAAGAAACTCAGCCAGGCTCTGATAAGGAACTATTTTAAAAAGAATTGTAGTCAATGCTTTTATGTACAGAGTTCTCTGTTTGCATCAATAGTTTCTAATGCAGAAAACATGCATCCAGACTCCAAAGATCATGAATCGTTGGATTAAAATGGAAGTTGTCCTCCAAGTTGCCCAGATTTAGGGGTCGTCCCTCACCTTCTCGCTTGGCTTCTTCTTCTTCCACTCCTCGATCAGGTTCCTGCCGTCCAGCCGGGTCCCCCGGTACTTGTCCTCGTTGGGATACTCCACGTCGCTGGCGTTTTTGGGGAACATGTACTTCCGTCCCCCACCCATGATCACCTAAAAAACCCCAAAAGAGAAGAGGGATGGGTTATCATTTGCCCACTGGCCATGTTCCCATAAGAGCCAGCATGGCACAGTGGTTTCAGCACTGGAGCCCAGGATTCAAATCCCTGCTTGGATATCTTGCATTAGCAGGAGTAGGTTGGTATGGATGACCCTTGAGGTTCCCCAAAACCAAACTCTCCCCGTTCCTCCCTGACCAAGCCGTGCTAGCCTTTCTTAACTCTGCTCTGCCTGGAGACAGCCTTTTACGTCCAAAGGCAGATTTATTTGACCAGCGTTCCACCTTTCCCCCTGAAATGTTTTCCAGGGTCTTAGAAGGCGATTCAGAAAAGCAGCTGCACCAGCAAAATAAAACCCAGAAAGCAGCCCTGCAGATATATATATATGTATTAATATTCCTCCTAATTACATACCAGCCGGTCTCTGTTCAACCCGGCTGAATGTGTAATTCTTCCCAGATGAGAGACAAACTTTGCATTATTTCTCAAAGGGCTATTAAGTTCCTTAAATAACAGATTCGGCCTCTATGCGGGGAGCGTTTTTTTTTTTTTTTTTTGTGTGTGTCTGTGTGCTTTGGAGCTATTTTCAAACAGGGAAGGGCCCCGAATTATTTATATTAGGGGAGAGAAATAAGGTGACCGGCTTCGTCAGATGCCCTCGGTGCCAAATGGCACACAGAGGGCAACCTTATACCTATGTGCCACAGGTTGGCAGATGTTCGCCCTGCTGTGGCTAAGGGTATTTTGGGCAACCGCCGTGCCCATGTTGCATAAAAAGGATGAGAGGGGAGGGAAAAGGGAACGTAGCAGCACTTTTAAGGCCAAACGGTCAAGCTTTTGTGCAAAAGTGTGCCAAGCTGGTGTTTGGAAGGTGTCCAAGGTAACCGCTTGGTACCCGTAGCTGGCTGGACTCTTCAGGTCACAGGCCAGTAAAGTCAGGCCACTGTGGCGAAAGGGGAGCGTGCCCTGCCACATTTATTGGCACTCTGAATTTTGGGCTTGCCAACCCTCTGCCTCCGTTGTGAGCAGACAAGTTTGTTGCATCCTTTCCTACTGCCTCCATCTCCTGCACCTTCCAGCAAGTCAGAGACGGAAACTGGGACATTTGTGGCCAGACAATGTCAAAGTGTGGTCGAGGTGGCAAAATATATTAAGGACAAAAGACAGAAGAGGCTGCAGCAGTTTGCTTTTGCTGGAGCTGACTGGTCCTCTCCGTCGGATGCAAATTACTTTTGCATTTTGGACTCGGTTTGCAGCGATGGGAGTAAGCTGAGGACCAAGGTGGGAGGAAGAGAGAGAAATTGGGACACCTATATCTGGAAAGATAGCATAGAGCACTAGATGAGGACTTTGGGAGACCAGGGTTCAAATCTTTGCTCCTACCTCTCCTTTCCATCTTTAAAGAGTTAAGTGAGAGCAAGGACCTATGCATTTCGGACCCAGTTTGCAGCGATTGAAGTAAGTTAAGTAAAGTGGGAGGAGATAGAAACCGGGACATTTTAAAAGCACCTGGAAATATGGGGTGGAAGAGGATTAACAGGGACTTTCATTGTCAAACTGGGAGAGATGGTTCCTCCCAATCTCAGTCGATCCAGACATTTTTCATAACCTGTACAGAGAGGTTTCTTCCAAGGAGGAGTCCACTTCTATCGCCAGGCCACAAAATCCGAGAACGAACCTCGCCCTGAGATCCGGAGCGACAAAGATCGGTCTTCGTGTTCCAAGAAATGGGCCCAATTATCTTCCCCAGGAGCCGCTTTAAGGCTTGGCTAGTGATGAGTCACAAAAGGCTTTCTGCTCCGTTCTCTCCAAAAGGGCCTTTTCGTGCCACGCAAGAATGAATGGCATGGCAAACTTTGCACAGTGAAACATTCGTCAGAGCCATTTCAGACCAGCTTTAACAAATTTCACCCCCGGGGTAGATTTCGTTCCATGTTGATGATGTTTAGGAAGGTCTTTGGAGGAACAAGAGGAAAACATAAACTTTCCTAATCCGACCCCAAAAAATAAAATAAAACGCCGCATGGGATTTGCGGCCAAGAGCCTCATTAGCCAAGCTTGGAAACGTTCATTTTCCCCCCCTTAGAAACAAGTCCCAGTATCCCCCAGTCAACCATGCTGGGTGTTGTTGTCCAAGCAAAGCAGCTTTTCCAGGCTTGGCTCCCACATAGCAGCATTTCTGCCTTCTTTTTTGCCTAGAGCTCCAGAATAGTTGAATTAAAGACAAGGGAGAAGTCAAAGAATTTCAAGGTTGAACTAGATTCTTCTGCGCAGTTTCAATTTTTTTCTTCTTGTTGTTATTGTTGCTTTTATATAAGGCAGGCCACAAAATCTGCGGAAAAGTAACTCTTTTTATCCTGGTTTGGATAAAAGATCACCTCCCAGGAACTGTGTTTGCATTTCGAGGGAAGCTGACGGTGGCACCAACAAGGGCTTGCTCAAAAAGATAGGATTATTTACAGATGACTTATTTATAATACCCCTTGCCCTTCTTAATCCAAATGTTGTGACCGTTTAATGCCTGGCCACAGTCTAATAATTGTTATTTTTTAAAGGGGGGAAGACAGATATAACCCAAAAGGAAGAAGGGGGTGAGGAGGGTAGAGGAAAAACTACATGCACTGAGCTCTTGGTATTTGCTGGGCTTTGGTTCCTGGACCCATCTGTAGATGCTCAAATCCCATTATGCACAATAGTGTAATATAATACAAAAATCAAGGCTTGCTCTTTGGAATTTTTAGAACTATTTTCAAGCTGCGGATTCAGAATCTGTGGATTAGAGAGCTCTGCTCCTCCAAAACTTTTTAAGCCATATCCAGACATCTGCATCCTTCACTCTTGAGAGTGTGTGCTTTGCCCAAGGTAACCTAATGGGCTTCTACGGCCGAGCAGCGATTCGAACGCTGGTCTCCTTGTTCGAAATTCGAGCCGTGACACCATGCAGGCTCCCGAGGTAGCTTCAGAGGAGGTTCCCCACTGCCTTCCTCTGGGGCTGAGAGAGTGTGCTTTGCCCAAGGTGGGTTTCCAGGGCTGAGAGGGGGATTCGAACCCTAGGCACGCAAACCACCAGACCGTATTGACTAGGGATCAAAGCCAGGCGGCCAAGTCAGTAATGAATCATCGCCAGAGGGAGCCATTTATCATTCCTTTCCTCTCCCTTTCCCATTCCCTCTCTCCCTCCCTCCTTCCCTCTCTGGACTAGACAATAGGCATTGATTGCCCCTTTTTTTTCGGAAAGAAAACCAGCTGGCCTGAGATGCCCTGTGGCGATGCCAACTCCATTTCCAGTGGCCCAGATAGAAAGATCCACGCGCACCAGACTATATTTATCACGCTTCGCTTCACCCCGAAAACCTGGAATACGTCTCCAAACAAACGCTGGCACCTCTGCAAAGCCAGGCCCTTCTGCAAGGCCTTCCTTTTATTCCATGCCCACGGAGAAATCTTCTGGAAGAAGATCCGGGCAGCAACACTATCACCTAACAAGTCCAAGGAGAACGTGCATTCTGCTTTCCTTTCCATCTTGCAGTGACCGCAAGGAGACCTTTTCACAAAAGGTATGGCCTGACGTGTCTGTCTTTCTTCAGCCACACCAACTAAAATAAAAGAGACATATCCAGCACCTTCTGCCTAGCTTTGCTCAGCCAAACAAAACAGCTTTCTTTCACATTTGGAAAGGAGTAAAACAAACCCAATCCGGTGTCAGAAAGGAGCCGAGTTGGACTTAAGCCCAAGGTAATGCTGGGTTTTCAATTCCCACTTCATTTGTCATGTATCTTCCCAGAGGTTCGGCCTTACAGGTAAAAACTTCAACAATTTTTTATGAAAACTTTCCTATTTCCAAAATGGGTTTGGTTCACCTTGGATATCTCCTTGCAAATTTGGAATAAAACCCAGAGCCCCACTAAAATAAGAGCCCTCACTCCCTGATGGCATGTTAAATCCTGCATCCACACTGCAGAAATAATCCAATTTGACACCACTTTAACTGTCACAGCTCAATGCTATGGAAGCCTAGGAATAGTAGTTTTGGGAATCCTGGGAGTTGTAGTCAAAGGCTTATTAGGAGAAGAGAAGTGTATCTGCTTGAGTAGCATGCTAGGTTTTAAATCTGCTTCCCTTTACTGCTTTTTAAATCTTGCCTTCCAGGATTTGCAATGCTGCAAAGAATTGCGAATAAATCCTTCCAGGCAGGATTTGAAAAGCAGTACAGAAAAGCAGATTTAAAATCTTACACGCTACTCAGGCAGATATACACACAGAGATAGAATGAGAGACAAAGAGCTATCCAAATAATTATCGGGTATTGAAGGGGAACAGGAAGAAAAGCGAGAGGCCAGAGACAAATCCTCCCCGAGATACTCCAGTATGCAACCCAATTTTGAATAAATCCCGTAATTAGCTTGGTGTTGCAGGGCCGGCCGTCGGCACATATGGATTGCTTGGATGAAGAAAGGATTCTCTCAAGAGCATGAAAGGAAAAAAGCCACCCTCCAAGAGCTGGAGAAAGTGTCTGGAACTGGAACCAGGTCTCCTTCCAGGCCTCTTTTGGTGCCAGACACTGACACTCATTAGGGTTATAAGATAAGATTTATTGGCGGTCAGTGATGCTGCTGGTGGGACACAGCGGCCTTTTTGGGGTCCAGCATCCCTTCACTCTCCATGGGAGAACTATCAGATGGATAAGATGATAGACAGGATGGACAAGATGGACAGATAGGAAGGATGGATAGAATGGACAAACAGGACAGATAGGATGTACAGACAGGAAGGAGAGATAGGATGGATGGATAGGATGGACAGACAGGATAGACAGGAAGAACAGAAAGGAGGGACAGATAGGATAGATAGGACGAAGAGATTTGGTTCTCCTATCCCTGCGGAGAGACATCGCCTTGCCCTGCCACAGCGGCTCTTCTCACCCCCTAAGTTACCCACCCGGCCACTGACCCACGGGTCCACGCTTACCTCGATGTCCGGGATGTTCTCAAACAACTGGTGGGCGATGTCTTTGCAGCCCTGTTGGATGGCCTCTGGGGGCATCTCATTGTCTGAGTACCAGTCTCGGTCGGCCGAGTGAGCGTAGGCGGCGCTGGGGGTGGCGTGGTTCACCCGGGTGGTGGTGACGATGCCTACGGATTTGCCTGGGGGGAGACACATGGGAGGTCAGTGGAGGAGATAGCCCAAAGGTTTAGAGTCAGGGATCAGTTCTGCCAAAGGTCAAAGGTTAGGGGGGCACAGGTTGGCAGCACAACAAAGTTTCAATTACCTTTTGGCTGACCAGTATCCTGAGATTACAGCCAAGGTATCTAGTTTTTATGTGGCGGCAACAGCTTGTTGGCATAGGATGCTGTCTAAAGCCATTATCATTTTATATTAAAATCCATCAGTGATATTAACGCTGATGGATTTTTGTTTGGATTTGTTAAACGGCTAACACAGCTACCCTTGCATGTTTTCATCATTGCGTTGTTTTTTTTAATTATTGTAACACAAATATTTTATAATCAATCCTGTTTTTAACTCTGCATTTGATATTAATTTTAACATATGGCATTGCATTTTATCTTTCCTGCGTTATTATAAATAAATATAGTTTATTTATAATAAATAAATCCGTTGACCTTTTTAACCAAGCAAACTGTCCTCTTTCCCCATCTCTCTCTCATTCAGTCACCTTGGACACATTAACTGGGTCATACTGGGAAGAGACCCAGGACTATTCTGGGAGGTTATCGACCCTCGCTGGTTAAACATTGCTCCAGCCAACCAAACAAAGCATTGAGTTAGTGAGAGCAAATCCTGGCCTCTGGTCTTCCTCTCCTTCTGCACCGCTTGGAGGAGATCTCTGCTTTCTCCCTTTTTGCAACCCTGAGCATCCTTTTTCTGCTTTGCTTTTCCGGCCTTTCCTTCCTCCGTCTGCCTTTGCCACGGGGGACCCATAGCCCAACCGTGGGCAAAGTCGAACCAAGGACAAGCCACCTTTGTGGAGAGATCCATGGGGTGACATAGGACATGGGCAGAGGCTCCGTTCGAGGGAACAAACCCACGGTCTATTTTTACCCTTGGTTCGATGCATGCATAGAAAGAGTCCCTGTCTTTTGGCGACGCTTTAAATAACGTCTCGACATTCCCAATGTGGGCATTTGGAAAGGTCAGGCTTTGATCCGATTCTGAGTCAATTCCCCAAATCCCAAGACAAGCACCGAATCGGGTTCAGCCCCAGTTTTGTCAAAGAGTGGCAAAGAAGGCAATCCCATTTGGGTCATCCAAGGATGGGTTTTACACGCACCGTCTCGCATCCCCAAAAAGTTTGGATGCACTTTTTATTTTCTTGAGTGTCAACAGAAAATACCTTCTTCTTCTTTCTTTTTTTAAAAGTAATTTTTTCTTTGCTTGGCATTTTCCATCTGCTTATTTGTTTATTTTGAAAACAGGAAGGATTTTGAGTCCGAGACACCAGCAAACATTCTGGAGACGGTGATAAAGAGAAGGTCTTTTTCGGAGCCCCTTCCAGCTCACGTTGACAATGGACCTGTTCAGGTTTTATTTGAACCTCTGTCTGTTTCGTGACACAAGCCAAGGGCCAGGAATCAGGACTCAAAAGAGATTCAACCTCAAATCATGGAAATAAAAACATTTCAGAAACATCTATGCTTTCAGCTTTTGGAGAGTTGAACAGTATTGACCCGGGATGCATCTACACTGCAGAAACAATGCAGTTTGACGCCGCTTTAACTGCCACGGCTCCATCCAACAGAATCCTGGGATTTATAGTTTGGTGAGGCACCAGCCCTCTTTGGCAGAAAGGCTAAAAATCTGCAAAACTCCCAGGTTTCCATAGGATGGAGCTATGGCACTTAAAGTGGTGTCAAATTGTATTATTTCTACAGAAGAACTGAGTCCCAATACTGGGGAAAAGCAGGCGAATTATTGATTGATTGATATTCTGCCTTTTCCTCCTGCATTGGGACTCAGGACAGCTTCACTTACTTATTTCCCTCCCCATATTTTGTGTGGCTACACAATCTGATCTTCTCACAATTCTCATTTTTCAAAAGCTAAATATTTGACAAGAGCTCAACAAACAAGGAAGTCTCAAGACCAGGAAAACCCAATGTTTCACTGTCTGATAAGTTCAGCCTCTCCTGGGTCCTCCCGGCCAAAAACATCCCCTCTACCCACCCCGACGACAAAGGAGCCGCCAAGGAGCAAAATTCGTCCTCGGGGCCCATTGCGCCCTCTGTCTCCCAGACTTACCAGCGGCTTTGGCCCACTTGAGGATGGAGGTCACTTCGTTGCCGGCCGTGGTGTTGCACTGGGAGCGCGTGACGGCTGCGCTGACCCCCACGGTGCCCTCGTTGGCCTTCACGCCGCACAGGTACGCCGTGGCGGTGCCCGCGCTGTCCGGCACTTGGGCGTTGGTGTTGTACGTCTGTCAAAAGGAGGAGGCAAGGGCTGAACTTGCACCCGAGAGCCAGGCCTGGGAGCTGGTGCGTGTGGATATCTGCTCTGGGTTAAGGGAGATACCCAAGGTGCTGGACTCCAACTTGGGTTCTAGGTGTGTCAGGGTTCTAGGTGTGTCAACGCATCGGAATTTTTCACCTGAACTCCAACATGGAAACAGGGTTCTTGGTGTGTCAACACAGAACAAGGTTAGGAAAGGGAAAACCCAAGGAATTTTGCTAAGACTGAGATATACTTGAAGAGTGTAAACTGCCTACGTAAGAGACACCTCTGAATCAGACCCAAAATTTCTGGTGTTTCAGCCTTCGGCTTCTCATACTTGACAAAGGGATACTCCTGGAAGACTCAGAAATGGGGAGCAAAAGCAAAAGCCCCCCTTGCGTGTCCCCCCCTTTGCAGCTGGCATTTGCAGGTAAACTGCTCCTGAAGATGGAGACCAAACATCCATGTCATCCCCAACCCAATTTTTTTTCTCCAACACCCCCTTTTAGGGTTGTCTAAACTAGAGAACAGCTACACAACACCACTTGGGGGACTACAATCCCCATCATCCCCTCCCAACTGAGGGATGCCGGAGGCGGCACTAACCGCCCGCAAAGGAGCTTTTCTCCAAGCTCCAAGACAGCGTCCCCAGTCTAGTCGCCACACCACAAAACACACCACAAGTTAACAGTGTGTTCTGTGGGAAAGAACATATTTTAAAAACCTCGGCCCTGAATCAACCCATAAATTTCATGGGTTGGCTCTGAGTTCTAGAATGATGAAAAAAGAAGAAAAACTTGCCTGTCTCTCCCTATTCCCCCCTCTCCACAGCAGGAACTATTTTGTTAAACCACATATATCCTCCTTTACTTGGGTTTGTGTGTGTGCGTTTTTTTGTGCTGAACTGTTACACACACACACACACACCAAAAAGCTAAATAATTCAAGTCTAGGCAAGGTTGGCTTTGCAAGACAGCAGCTGCGTGCAAGAAGCCACTTTAAAGTGCAGAGGATGACGTTGCAAAGGGCTCTGTTGAAGAAAGCTCAGCCTTAAATTCATGATAAGTGTGTGTTTTAAGAAAGAAAATAGCCAACGCCAGGCTCAGGAAAGCCAAGGGAGGAATGCCAATAAGAGCAAAGGGGAAAATGTTGGAGAGATTAGATATTAATTTCCGACGGAACGGAAAGGCCAGTCAACCTTTGGCTTCTATCTCTCCTAGTTAAGCGGACAGTCAGTTCTCTTCCCGAAAGCTGTTTTCTCCGACGCAGGTCCAAATGAACCTTGCTCTAAAGCAGTGGCTCCCAAACTTTGGTCCTCCAGATGTTTTGCACTTCATCTCCCAGGATTCCTGACTGCTGGCCATGCTGGCTAGGGCTTCTGGGAGCTGAAATCCAAAACACCCGGAGGACCAAAGTTTGGGAACCACTGAGACCCCAGGCCAGACTGGGGGAACATTTGAATTTGCATTTGGAGAGGAAACATGTCCTCCTTCCCCCCCCCCCCCCCCTGTATTTGCATCCCTATGAATTAGGGCTAAGGAGGAAGGAAGAGAATCAATGGATCTAAATTGCAAGCAAAGAGATTCCAGCTAGGAAGAATCTCTTCTTTGCTGGGTCTGTTTCTGTTCCAAGTGCGGAAAAAGGACCGTCTTGGAGTCTCCTTCATCGGAGGTCCTTCAATGGAGGGCATCTTTCAGGAGTGCTTTCCTTGTGTATTCCTGTATGGCCCTTGGGGTCCCTTCCAACTCTATGAATCTGCGATTCTGAACTCCCAGGATTTATTTTTTATATATATATATACATAGAGAAAGAGAGGGAACATATATAAGTATATGTATATATCCATATATGTATATATGTGCATACTTTGTTAAACTAGTTCTATGTCCTCTGACCTCCCTTGGTCAAATGCCAGGGTGATGCCATTGGAAGCCCTTCCAAAATCCATGGCAGCCAGGGGACACTGGGAGTTGGGCACCAAGGCTGGTAAGGGGATGATGAGAGTTGCAGTCCCCAATAAAGGGACTAATCCGAGCACTAAGCTTTCACACCCCGTTGGCGCACAGACGGCCGTGCCTATCCTCTTGGCAAGATTATTCTTGGCACGGCTGCCATGTGTACCTAAAGGATTGGGCTCTCCCACACATACCTGCCCCGTCTCAAGTGTAAGGGCTTTGGGCATGACCCAGGTATGCGTCACCCCGCTGGCAGCCATGCAACCCACCCTCTTGCTTTGGAGCATCTGGCGCCCCACGGGTCACCATGACGTCCCCAAGCTCCGCTCCAAGGTCTTTTTCTTTGCTCCGGCCCTTGAAATTCTGTGCATCTTTTCGCTCTGATGCAAAGGCAAATACAAGAACTCCCTGGCATCTTGCCCCGCTCTGCCCTTCCAGTGTTTTCTTTTGTATTCTTTCATGCTCACGGTTTTAGCAATCTTTTTTTTAGGCTGTGAGACCCATCTTGATGGGGAGTGACCCAAAATGTTGCCGCACAAAAGGGGTTTCCCCCGTTTAAGATTCCTGCTGCCCCGTTTCACCCCCAAAATACCAAGACAACTAGCCGGACCCATCCTTTTTGGCCTGTTTTAAGAGGCAGGGCTGTTTTTAATTTTCCTCATTTAATTATTTGTCTCCTTTTACAAAGGCAGGAGTCCCCCCAGGTGTTCCAGAAACCCCGTTTCGTCTAAAGAGGGGCCATTTTGGCTGCAAAACCGTCACCTTTCAGAAGCCTGGATGATGGAAATAAGAGGGGAATGACACAACTTTTGTTGTGTTCCTACAAGTCATTTCCAAGCAACCCTATCATGGGGTTTTCTTGGCAAGATTGTTTTGCTATCGCCTCCCTCTGAGACTGAGAGAGTGTGACTTGCCCAATGGGTTTCCACAGGGATGCAAACCCTGATCTCCAGAGTCCCAGTCCAATGTGCAAACTACTATATCACCTTGACTCTCACTACATGGCAGCATTTAGGTATGAGTAAACGGATGTACAAGAGTCATTAATCCTTTAATTGCAAGTCCCTGAGGACACTGGAACACCGCGTTTTAAAGGACTATTTCGCCTTTTTAAAATGTGTGTCCCGACCCTCCCTGCTGGTTAGGGCTCTCCGTTCAGGATTATCCCTGACGTTTCTGGGCCAAAACCTGAGATCCCAGGAAACGTCACCAAGCATTGTGCATCAAGTGCAAACCCACAATTGCTCACAGATTGTCGTTCAAATGCACAGAAAATATTTTTTTCATGTGTGGAAATTAAGACAGGAGCCTTAGCTGAAGTCTGGGCTCTTCCCAGGTCAAGGGAACATAAGGGAACAAAGGAATTACTCTTTCCAGGTTGCGTCTGTACTACAGAAATAATGCGGTTTCACACCACTTTAACCGCCACGACTCAATGCTATGGATTTGCACCATGCTCTTATAATGAGGGTGACCAGGCATCCTCCTTTTCCAGGACATGTCCTACATTTTAACCTTCTGCCCAGGAGGGATTCCCAAATGTCCTCCATTTGGAGCAAGACTAAGCAGCGTGAATTTACATTTAAACAAGTGTTTCCGACTTCTACTTTGGAATATCCCCTATTTTTCTTGAACATCCAACACTTTGTAGTACCTTGCCCTCCTCTGTGGGTTGGACATCTGCTCATAAATGCTTTTTAAATTTTTAAACTAAAATTGATTATCTGCACTGACTGTAATTTTATTCTGTATTTGATGTGCAGCTTCCTCTTCTTTTTTGGCATTGTATTTTATTGTATTGCACTTTAGTTGTATTTCACAGTTTCATTCCGTTTGCAAAGTGCCAGGTACATGGGTGGCGCAATAATCAATAAATGATCATCATCATCATCATCATCATCATCATCATCATCATCATTTGGAAAAGACCCAGGAAAATGGGAGACTTGGGGCCAAGGCCACCTTCCTCCTTACCTTGGAAAGGGCCACGTAAGGAAAGCGGTCCATCTCTAGGACGGTTTCTTCTCCGTTGTGGTTCTGCAACTGACCCTTGAGGATGCGGGCGGCCGTCACGGTTGGGACCCCCATCCCTGAAGGAGAAGAAAAGGCAGCGTGAGAGTCTGGTTAGCGCACAGAAGGGGGACGATGGGCCCTAGAGTCCTCACAGCCCCAAACCAGCCCTTCTCCTGAGGGTCCCCAAATGGCCACTGCTTCTGTCCCCAGAACGCCTCCAATCGGGGACTTATCATTATTACAAACATTTATTTATAAAGGACTGTAAAGGTACACAGCGCTGTACATAGAAAACAATTAATTAGAAATAAAAAAACCTGGCATACATTCTGACAACCAACAGTTATAAAATTAATATATGTATTAAGAATAATTCCACACAATAAAAAATATGCAGCAGAACCCAACAAATACAGCAAGGCAACAATCACCTTGTGACTTGGAACGCTTCCCTGAACAGAATTGTTCACAACTTTCCACAAGTTTCACATGTTGAAACAGAAATAACAACAACAATTACTAATATGACTACTCCTTCTCCTTGTTGTGCCTTTGTTTCTGACCTATGACAACTTCAGGCAAGTTTCCTATCATAGGGCAAGTTTCTTCAGTGAGGGTTTGCCATGGCCCTCCTCTGAGGCTGAGAGAGTGTGCCTTGCCCAAAGTTACTCAGTGGGTTTCCATGGTCGAGTGGGCACTCGAACCCTGGCCTCTAGAGTTATATTCCAATGCCCAAACCATATATTCCAATGCACCACATATTGAGCTAAAAAGCATCCTGCAACACCTGTTGGCTGGGGATTCTGGGATCTGTAGTCCAACTTGTCCTAAAGGGAACCGACCGAGAGGGAACTGGTTTAGGGTGACACTTTGGGAAGAGGTTCTTCAGTGCCCTGGTGCAATTTGCTTCCTGGCATGAAGAAAACGACTTTGTAACTTTGGGGAAGAAACTCATCCCTTTCTGTTTCCTCTTGGGCAAGAGCATCGTCCGCACTCGGCTCCTCCTTCTACTGAGTTTCCCTCGCTCTGTACCTTGTTCTCACGAGGGCCGAGTGGCATCAAAGGACAGTCGAGAGGAACAACAGACAAACTAGGAAATGCTGCCACGGTTTGCTTTTGCCTGAGCTGACTGGGAAGGACAAGATTCTGCCCTCCTCTTCTACTGCATACTTGCAGTGTAGACCCTTCTGTTGCACTTTTACACACCCCTTTCCCATTGTGTGTGCACATCTCTTGACCCTCCAAAAAAGCACTCACCGTCCCCCAGGAAGAGGATGACGTTCTTGGCCACGTTGGTGTTGAGTTCCTGGAGGCTCAGGGCCTTCTTCAGCGTCTCCTGGGCTTGGTGTCTCCAATACTGTGGGTTCTTCTCCTTCTCTGCAACGGAGAAAACAGAGATAGGGAAGGAGCAAAAGCTCAGATGAGATCCATGCACACCCTTCCCTTCTCCAAAGTGCGTCCTCTAATACATTAGAAAGCCTTGAAGGGATCAATCACTGATCAATACATTCTTTCCTAGCATTCCTAGTGGCAAATTAAGCAATGCACACAACCACAACCAATGCATTGCCTTTCCACTTCTCTCCCAAAAGCTGGGCTCTTCCTAAGCATTCCTATACCAGCCCCTTCCCATCCACAACTAAGGCTCTTAACATTATATTTTTATTTCAACTTTATATTGTTTTAACTAGATGGTTTTAATTGTTTAAGTTACTGTAAAGTTTTTTAAAAGTTTTTATCATGTGAGTCACCGTGGGTCCCTTCCTGAAAGAAAGGCAGCCTAAAAATGAAATAAATCATCATAATATATATTGCATTTCACGCCTTTCAGCTCAAAATCTAGACGCTGCCGCCCACAAAACTGAACTGATGTTTACTGTTTTAAGATACTGTTTTATGATTTTTGGTTTCATCTTAGACATTAATGACGTTAATATTTTATTAATTTTCTTCTTCTGTTTTTAGACTGTACGCTGTAGGCAGACTTTTATCTGTATTTTGACGACTAATATTGTACAGCGCCGTGCAAATCTATGGCACTCTATGAATAAAATATAATTATATATAATGCAGTTTAGGCCTTAGCAAACCCAGTCTTCGAAGCCGACTGATTCTCCAAGTCACTCACCTGGAACCAAGGCGAAGGATGCTTGGAGCAGCAAGGCAAAGAGCAAGGCTTTCATAGTGATCCCTTGGAGAAACGGATTTCTAGGCGCAGGGTGCGGAATCAGCAGCGTTCATGCACCAAGTGGTTCCTCCGGAGGCCGCTTCCGATGCTAAACGAGAGCAAAAGGGAGGGAGCAGGCGTGTCAGAGGTTTGGGTGTGCAAATGGCGAGAACAAAATGTTACACAGGACGTTCCGTTCTACGGTCCCAAAGTCTCCAAAAGTGTCATTTTGCATGCTGAATTTCCAGACTAACGTGGCTATGTCTTTGAATTTTGGGCTCGGCCACAGTCAATGGTAAAGGATTTATGCTTGCCCTGGAGAGAGGCACAGAAGTAGTTAAGCAGTTAATGGTGGCATTGTACATTGGTCTTCGAAGACCAATGAACCAGGGTGACGGGTGGATGGTAACCCATTTTGGGTTTTAGTCTGAACAAGACGCTATCCCTCAAAGGGGTGAAGCCAGGAGAGGTACCCAAAGAAAATGTGCCGAGCCGCTCCTGATTCTCCGCTCGGTTTCTGCGGTTTCTGGTTTCCTCTTGCCTCAGCACCGTTCAGAAAACTCTTCCTTTGCCTAAACCATAGAGCCCCAACTGACTCCATTTCCTGGGGGTTGACCCACTTTCTGGGTTCATTGCTGTGTATGTTTCTGAAACACATTTTCAGCACCAAACCCTGGAGCCTTCACCCTTTGGAGAGGAGGACGAGGGAAGGAGATACTTGCAAAGGCACGGTGGGCCTTGGCCATTCAAGCATCTTGCAGAAATAAAGCAAGAAATAAATCCATCCTATGGGATTCAGAGTTCTGTAATTTTGTAAGATATTCCATTTGTTGCTGTGACAACAAATCATACAAAGTTCTGGACTTGGCAGGACTACCCTCAATGATTTGGGAAACACCAAAATTGGGGAAGCGCCGGATCAAGGAATTAATTAATTGCATCCTCAGTTTGGGGTTTTTTATTCCCCCCAATAGACTGAAAGTGGCTCTCCTGTCTTTCTACGTTCTGCATTTGCCAGGATGCCTTGTGAAGTCTCCTTCTTCAGAAGAGGCATTCCCGTCCTGGCATGAAGGGAATGCCTCTTCTTCCAAGAAGTCCTCCACCATCTGCAGCTTTTGTGTGTATTCAAAATAGGAAAAGAGGTCTTGAAAGCACTGCCCGGTGCGTTTGGACACCGTCACATGTGGGTGTGTTGTTTTAACAAAGCATCAACTAATGAAATGTTGTAAATCTAGTTCCCTGGGGGAAGGAGCCCTTGGCGGAACTTTCCTCATATGTTGTTCTTGGAAAGGGCAGGACGCCATCCTCTCTCGCCAAGATCCATGATGGCTCCCGCTTTCGTGGGCCAGATTTCATGGGTGGGTTTACCTTGGGCTGATTTGGCCTTGCATCCTGTATTTCCAATGGGGATAAAAGAGGAACACCCCGTATCTCAAAACCAAGAAGCCCAAGCACTCCTCTTCCCCAGCTGACAAGATCTGCAAACTCCTCTTTCCAACATTTCAAAGAGGAAAACCAGGAGACGCGTGGCCAAGAAGACAAAAAGTTATTCATGAAGGAGAATAAATCTAGGAGAGGTTGCAGCAGCTTGCTTTTGCCTGGGCTGGCTAGGAAGGGCAGGACCCTCTCCTTTGCCCTCCTCTTAACCATTGTGTTAAATGCATATACAAACTCTTTTTGCACTTTGAACAACCTCAGTTTGCAGCAGCTGAAATAACCAGAGTTGTGTCGTCCTACAGGGCAGAAAGGGGTTGGATTAGATGGGTTTTGGGGTCCCTTCCAGCTCCATGATTCAATGAAAGGGTGAAAAGAGGGCCCTGAGACAGAGCAACCTTAATGGAGACCCTCCATTGTGCCCAGCCTGCCCACTTCCCATCTGCCTCCGAACGCTGCCAAGCCTCCCAAAGAGAAACAGTGGCTTTCCGAATAAGCCCCTCGTTGCCGTAGCTAATTCTCTGGGATTATTCCCACTGAGCGCCAGAGATCCCATGAAATGTTCTTAAGAGAAGCCTGGCATGAAGCCCAGCCAAAATCCACCCGGCAGCAGAGGAGGAAAGAAAAGAAAGAGCTTGACGGGAGAGATGCCCGGGCTGGGCTGGCACGCTCAAGAGGCACCTTGGCTCGAAGGATCGGTTGCAAACGGTCAGAGACAGAGAAGCACCTGCCTGCGGACAAAGGACGGGCAGAGGGGTCCGTGCCACCCGCCACTTCCTTGCAATGCTGCAAAAAAGGCACAGGAGGAGAGGAAAGGCGGGAGTGAGTCCCAAAGCAATAAAGCAGAAAGTCAGAGGCGGCAAGCAAAGTTCAGAAGAGCCACAGAAGTGTGGCATGGTCTGCATAATTGGAGGCCGCTCCAGGAACACACACACAAAAACGCAAAAAATGTTGTAGGCGATTCCGGGCAAAAGGGTTGGCAAAGCACCGCCTTGCAACACCAATCCCGGTGCATCACCTGAACCACATCTCTCCTGGCACGTCAAACATGTTTTATGTGCCCTTTGTGGGCATCTACTTAACCACTGCGCTGGATGTGGTTGGCTCAGAGCTGTGGAAAGTTCCTCTTTTATTTTGGAATACAATCTCCAAAATCCCCCACCCAGCATGGGGATGCTGGAGGTTGTAGTCCCAAAAATCTTTCTCCCGCTCTGCTTTTGGGACTGGTCCATTTTCTGGACTTCTTCTTCTGCTCTGTTTTTCCCTTGAGAATATCTAAAAGCATCTCGGAAACCAAGAAGGGTGATCTGACTGAAAGCATTGAAAACTCAAGGACAGATGTCAACTCATGAATATATTTGCAAATTGAGCAGTGAAAGGCTGGGAGTCGTGGAAAAAACCCAAGTGAGGAATATCATTGTTATAGCATCGTAAAATCATAAAACCTTAGAGCTGGAAGGGACCCCAAAGGCCAGATAGTTTAAAACCCTTCGGCATCCCATACCCAAAGGCCTCCTTCTGCCATGCAAGGAGACACAACTCAAGCACTCCCAAAAGATGGATGTGCATCGCCTTTGCGCATGGTGCACTGCAAATGCATTAGCTGCATGCATCGGTCGCTGATCTACGTATGTCGCACCACATTGGTACTCAGTATAGGAGTTGTGTAACATAACTCCATTGGAAGGTATTTAATCTATGGTGGAAAACTTGACCCATGTATTGCAGGAGCACATCTGGAATGACTTAAATCCATGAAAGCTCAGGCTGAAAGGAGTCAGTTTTGCAACCGGATTCCTCCTCTCCGCACCCAACCTCCTTTTGTCTTTGGATGCTGCAACAAGGAGGAGAAGAAACCATGCAAAGGGGTTGGATTAGATGGCCTTCGAGGTCCTTTCCAACTCTGGGATTCATTGTGAAAGCAAAGTGGAATACGTTTTCATGTCCCTGATAGTTCATCAAACCGGCTCTCCTCTGTCTTTGGGCAAGTTGTGTCTCTTTTTTGGTGACACGCCGGATGCCGACTTTGGCAAAACGACAAAGCCCTCATCCGGCCCAGCATCCTGGTTCCCGGGGAGTTCCCCATTTTGTAATTTCTTCTATGACATTTCCTATTGCTTCCTTGGATGATGGAGGTTTTTAAGCAGGTGCTTTTCTGATTTTAATTGTTTGCTCTGCTTGTTGTTGCTGTTGTGTGCCTTCCAGTCGCTTCTGACTTTTGGCAGCCCTGTATTGGGGTTTTCATGGCAAGTCTCCTCCGAGGAAGTTTGCCATTGCTTTCCTCTGAGGCTGAGAGAGTGTGACTTGCCCAAAGCCACCCAAGTGGCTTTCCATGGCCGAGCCAGGATTCGAACCCTGGTCTCCAGAGTTGTAGTCCAACACTCAAACTACTGCAGTTTTTAAAATGGCATTTTATCCTTTTTAGCAGCGTGTTTAAAAAAATTTCAGGACTGTGAATGGAATGATTCTATTATAATGGTGCATGTTTTTAATTGTTATTGTACTCATTTTAAATCATATGTTAGTTTAAAGCATTCTTTGGTTTTTCAGAAATTTGGAAAAAATCAGCATTAGCGGCAACCCAATCAACCCTCCCTTTTAGCCCAGGATGAGCAATAAAAATATGTATTTTTAATTTTAACATGTAATGCATTTAATTGTTTTAATGGAGGATTGTTTAATTGTGTATTTTATACATTTGTGTAACCTTTGTAGTGTTTTTAACCTATATTGTTTGGTATTATATCCTGCCTTGGGTATTGGGAGAAAGGTGGGATATAAATGAATAAAACAACACTCTTAATTTTCCTGCTGTGCAAGTGTTGTCATCCAAAGGTTCACAACAGTTTCCTTCAACCCTGGCTTGGCTGGGGTTTTGAAATATTGTTTTAATTGCCTTTTCAAGCACCCAAGAAATGGGGCAGCGAGAAGGAGGTGAAGCCCCATAACCTAAGCACGATCCAAATACCCTCCAACTGCCCTGCTTTGCCTAATTCATCCCACTTTTCAGCTGGTTTTAAAATGTCCCGGTTTTCTCCCTCCCTTCTGCCTTCATCTTTAGTTGCTCCAAACTGAGATCAAAATGCAAAAGTAGTTTGCGCTCAGTAAACGCAGCAGGAAGAGGCAAGGCTTGCTTCCCAGTCAGTTCAAGCAAAAGCAAAATGCTGTCTCTCTCCAAGCTTGCATCCTATTCATCATTTTGGCCACATTGAGCACACCGATCTTTCCACCAGTGAAATGCTGGACTGTCTGGGTCCCTGCACCTTCTCCTGGGAAAGGTTTGGGATTTGGCTAAATGTCTCTCTTTCTCTCGGCCAGTTTGGAAAGCTCATTTTGTCACACTTATTCCTGGCTCATCTCAGTCTTTATCAACTCTCTTTCTGAGCCAAATCCTCTCAAATGCAATAAAGCTAAAGGGCTCCTTTGTTCAGAGCAGCTGACTGAGTCCAGCAGTTGCTCCGCTTTTCAATCACTTGCCTAGATCTCCTTCTTAATCCACTCTAGAGGAGAGCCAACCGATCCCTTGGATGGATCAAGTCACTGTCCAAGAAAAATCCAGTGGGTCTACTGTCCTTTAAAAAGAAGGAAGGAAGGAGGAAAATTTAAGATGGAAGTCTGGATGGATTAAGGAAGCAAGGAAGGAAGGAAAAGAGGAAGGAAAGAAGGAAGGAAGGGAAAAGTTGAAGAAGATTAAAGAAGAAAGTCAAGGTGGATTAAGGGAAGGAAGGAAAGAAGGAAGGAAGGAAGGAAGGAAGGAAGGAAGGGACTGAGGAAGATTAAAGAAGGGAGGAGTGGATTAAGGAAGCAAACAAGGAAGGAGGAGTAAGGAAAAGAGGAAGAAAGGAAGGAAGGATGGAAAAGAGGGAGGGAGAGAGATTAAAGAAGGAAATCAGGGGCAGATTAAGGAAGCAAATAAAGAAATAGACAGAGAGGAAGTAAAGGAGGAAGGAAGGAAGGAAGGAAGGAAGGAAGGAAGGAAGAGGCTTCCCCCAGGTCCTACTCTCTGCTTGGGGCTGTTGGCAAGGATGCAGAGCTGCAGAGAAGCCTTGACCCCCCTGACCCCTTTTGCTCGGCCCCACAGACAGAGACATGGACCCCCTCCTGTGACTTGGAGGGCCGGCATCCCTCCAGAGTCCCCTGCGGTGCCCTAAGCCCTGCAGGCCACTCATGAAGCCTCCCTAAGGAACCATAATCCGTTAGTCCCCCTTCCTCTCCTGCCAGGACCTGCCCAAAGCCAAAACCTCAGGAGGATCTGCACTCCTTTGAGTCAGACGGTGTTAGAGTACCAGTGGCATCATTTTTACATCATCAGCATCATCATCATTTATATCCTGCTTTCCTCCAAAGCCAGGACTCATACAGCAACTTACAAATTATACCAAGCCCAGTATCTGGGTGGATTCTGGAAATTGCAATCCAAACCTCCCCAGCAGGCCTCCCCTTTGCTCTCCTGTCCCCTTCCTCCCCCGATAAAGAGGTCCAAGCCTTGGCTTTGCAGGGAAAATGCCCCACATTTGAGAAGGAAGGGTCTCTTGGCGGGGGGGGGGTCCCTGGCTGAAGTCGGAGGGTCAAGGAGGTGGATGACTTGGAAACGGTCACTTGAGTTTCACATCTGGCCCTCCAGAGAAGAGAGGATAAACTCAAGGTGTGAGAGAGTGTCTCTCATCATGCATTCTTCCCAGGGAAGAAACCCTCAATTCCCAGGAATTGGACAGAGCTTAGAAAAGGTACTTCTTTGGATGATGGGGTGGGGAGCAGAGGAAGAAGGCTATGCCTTGCCGTCCAAAAAAGCCATTTTTTTCCAAGCATGCATCAGTTAGGGGGGCACTGCCCTCCAAAAAAAGTAACTTTTCTAAGCTCTGATGTTGGGGCAGGGGAAAAGAAGTTGCCTGTTTGATCAAGGAGAGATTTGGAAACACGTCCCGAGTTGGTTATCCTCTCCCACAAAGTGGGGGAATAGTCCTTCTGGGAAGGCACTCTGCACATGCTCAGGAGCTCAGCAGGCTAAGTTCTAGGGTAGGGGAATTAACGCTTGGGATCCTTGGGAAATTGGGGGCTTTTGAGGGGCAGAAGGGAGGGAAAGAAAGAAAGAAAGAAAGAAAGAAAGAAAGAAAGAAGAGAAAGAGAGAGAAAGGATGCTGGTTCATGTCTGAATAAAGAAAGGAGGAAGAGGAGATGATGAAGAAGATGATGGAGAGAGGATGAGGAAGAAAGGAAGGAAGGAAGGACGGAAGGAAGGAAGAAAGAAAGGGAACCTGGCTCAAGTTGGAGGAAAGAAGAAAAAAGGAGGAAAAGGAGGAGATGAAGAAGATGAAGAAGAGAGAGGAAGAGAAAAGAAAGGGAAAGAAACTAAAAAAGAGAGGAAGCTGACTTAAGTCTGAGGAAGGAATTAGGAAAAAAGGAGCAGGGCAAAAGAAGAAGATAGAGATGAAGAGCAAGGATGAGGAAGAAGAAAGAAAGAAAGAAAGAAAGAAAGAAAGACAGAAAGAAGAAGCTGGCTCAAGTTTAAGGAAGGAATTAGGAAAAAGGTGGGGGAGATGAAGAAGAAGAGGGAGATGAAAAGAGAGGAGGATGAAGAAGAGGAAAGATAGAATTGAAGAGAGAGAGAGAGAGAGAAGGAAAAAAGCAATAATGAGAAAGAAAAGACAGCCAGAAAAAGAGTAAGAAAGTGGGAGGAAAGAAGGAAGGAAGGAAGGAAGGAAGGAAGGGGTGTGAGAAAGAATAAGAAAGAAGGGAAAAGAGAAGGTGAGATGGAAGGAGGAAGAGTGGGGAAGAAGAAAAGAGAGAGGAAGGGAGAAAGCAAGAGAAAAAGAGCGAAAAGGAAAGTCTGAGGAGAGAGCAAGGGAGAAAAGGGAAAGGAGATGAAGGGGGAGAAGACAGAAAACAAGGGGAAAAGAAAAAAAGAAAGAAAGAAGAGAGAAAGAAAAGAGAGAAAGATAGAAAAAAGAGAGAGAGACAAGTAGAATAGAAGAGACAGAGAGAAAGAGAGAGAGAGAGAGAGAGAAAGAAAGAAAGAGCGAGCTAGTGGGTCGAGGGTCCCCTGCGTCTATCCTGGGGGTGCACCAGGGGGTCCCCTATTCCTCGGCTTCCTCACCTCCTCTTCCTCCTCTTCTTCTTCCTCCTCTTCCTCTCTCTGTTCAGCCGGAGGGTCTTGGGCATCGCCTCCTCCGCCAGAGGGACCTCCGCTCTTTTTAAAGAAGGAGGGAAGGAGGGAGAGGGAGGAGGGAAGAGAGACCCCCCCTCTGCTTCCCGGGGGGCACCCCCTGCTGGACTCAAAGGGAAGGGAGGCGCACTCCTCTTCTCACTTCCCTCCACTTTCTCTCCATCCTCCCCCACCTCTCCCTCTTTCCAGCTTCCTCGCTCTTCCTTTCGCTCCTCGGCCAAGCCTCCGCTGCCTCCTTCCCTTCCTCTTCTCTCCTTCAGGGACACCCCATTTATTCATCCCCGCTCTCCCTCCTTCGTCTTCCTCTCCTCCTTTTCTTTTCTCCCTCTTTCCCTCTTTTTTCTCTCATTGTCCTCGCCACTTCTCCCTTTGCTCCCTGCTTTGCTCCATCCCTCTTTCTTTCTTTCCTGTTTTGCTCCTTTCCCCTGTTCTTGCTTCCTCTTCCATCCTTTCTCTTTCTTCTCCCAGCCTAGAGGTTTGCCTTGGTGGCCATCAGACTTGAAGGCACACAACAGCAACAACAGCAGCAACAACAAAATAGACATCATGGCCCCACACACTGCCATGTGGCTTTGTCGTTTTCGCTCACAGGGAAATCCCTTTGCTTTTCGTCCCGTGCTTTGCCAGCCCAACTGGGTTTTGGGGAAAACCCAAAACAGGATGGAGTCTGTGTCTCCAATCCCCCAGGATCCCCTGCAAGGCTTGCGATCCCATGTATGAGGGACAACATTTCACAATGCCATCCTATTTCATGGGACTCAAGCACCCATGGGTTTTGGTATCCATCTTACAGAACCAAACCCCAGCGGATACCGAGGGCCCACCGTCTTTGCAAAAGAAGGAGCCCAGGGCCTTCAAAAGCATCTGGGATTAATTCTGCTCCTTCTGGTTCACCTAATAATGGAATCACCGCCATCTGGATGAGGTTTTAGGGCCGACGGGGCTACCCTTGTCTTGCTTTGCCTTTTCATATGTTTGTTTTTCAGACAATTGCCAATGTACTATATAGCATTAGCTGCAACAGGGCCTGAGGAACGTCACTGCAACAAATACAATATAAACACCCCCAACCTCTGCTCTTACCTTGACTTTTTCTTCTTAGTGCCAAACCAGGATACAAGAGCAGGCCTCCTTCGGGGGAATCCTGTGTCCAGTTCAAGGAAGAGATTGAGAAGACGGACCACGTACAAAGGAGGGCGGCAAGGATAGCCCAAGGTCTGGAAACCAAGATATGACTGGTCAATAAAGGAGCTGGGCTTGGAGAAGAGAAGACTGAGAGGGGACGGGATAGGAGCCACCTTTAAATACAGTACATGTGAAAGGGATCTAGGAGTCCTAGTAGACCACAAGTTGAACATGAGCCAACAGAGTGATGCAGCAGCTAAAAAACCCAATGTTGCAAAAACCTAGGCTGCATCAATAGAAGTTTACTGTCTAGGTCAATGGTTCACAAACCTTGTTCCTCCAGGACTTCATCTCACAGAATCCCCATCCAAGTTGGCCGGCAGTCAAGAATTCTGGGAGCTGAAGTCCGAAACTTCTGGAGGACCTAAGTTTGGGAAGCACTGGTCTGGATCGAAGGAAGTCATAGGGCCACTCTATTCCGCTTTGGTCAGGCCTCGCCGGAAATCATCCTGCATCCAATTCTGGGCAACCCAGTTCAAGATACTGACACGTAGGAGAGTGTCCAGAGGAGAGTGACCCAAATGGTGGAAAGTCTGGAAACCACCAAGAACTATGAAGAGCATTTTGGGGAGCTGGGGAAGTTTAGAAGGTTAAGGGGGGGCTTGATGGCCCTGTTTAAATATCTGAAGGAAGATCATGCTGAGGATGGAGGAAGCTTGTTTCCTGCTGCTCCAGAGAATACAACATGGAGCAATGGATGCAAACGCAGGGAAAGAGATTCCACCTCAGCATTAGGAACGAATGGTAAGAGCTGTTGGACGGTGGAAGACACTGCTGCCTCGGTGGAGTCTCCTTCTTTGGAGGCTTTTGAACAGTGGCCATCTGTCCCAGGGAGTGCTTTGACTGTGGCTTTGGCCAAAGGAGTCAGAATGGGGTCCCTTCCAGTTTTAGGATCTCATGGAAAAGATAGCACAGGCTTCCCCCCGTCCCCTTCAGATCCCTAGAACAGGACATGAACCAATGGATACAAATCAGCAGAAGAGAGATCCTACCCAAACATTTGGGAGAGCATCTTGACCGTAAGGGCTGTCCAGCGGTGGGACAGACGGCCTCAGAGGAGGCTGGTGGCCTCTCCTTCTTGGAGTTCTTCAGACAGACAAGCATCTTTTAGGATTACAGTACTTTAGCTGGGCATTCCTACCTGGCAGGGGTGGCTGAGGCGACCTTTGCGTCCCTTTCCAGCGCTGAGATTCTAGGATCCCTCTTGCAACTCCAGGCGTGCGCCAGCAGGCAGCAGTGTTGGCCAAGGCATCCATGCTGAGCTCATGCGCCGCCGCCGCCGCGGGTCCTCGAATACCCATCCGTTCCCCCACGCAACATCCATCTGGCCCCCTTCCTTGCAAGAAAGAAAGAGGGATGTTCCTGCAGAGACAGAGAAATGCTGGGTCAGGCCCAAGGCATGGACACGGGGTCGCCCCAAAACTATGGCTTTGGTTAGACCTCACCTGGAATAATACTGCATCCATAGTACCAATACTGGTGTTATACATGGTACTGTTATACATGGTATTATTATACTGGTATTATTCATGGTAGATCTCACCTGGGATAATACTGTTCTGGGCACCACAATCCAAGAAGGATGCTGAGAAACTGGAGTGTTTCCAGAGGACCAAAGACCAAAACGGCGAAGGGCCTGGAAACCATAAAATCTTATGAGGGATATGTTTAGCTTGGAGAAGAGAAGATTAAGGGGTGACATGATAGCCGGGCTTAAATATCTGAAGGGGTTTCATGCTGAGGCTGGAGCAAACTTGCTTCCTGCTGCTCCAGAGAATAGGACCCAGAGCAATGGATGCAAAATACCGGAAAAGAGATTCCAACTCAACGTTGGGAAGAATTTATAACCTCATCCCTTTCCTTCCCCCAGAGTAAAGCGCTCTCGGTTTCTCCTCATAGGGCTTGGTGGTTTCCGTACCTTCCACCATTTTGGTCACTGAACATTAGCCAACGGTGTGATGTGGCAGCTAAAAAAGCCAATGTGATTCTAGGCTGCATCAATAGAAATATAGTGTTTAGATCAAGGGAAGTCGTAGTGCACCGCTCTATTCTGCTTTGGCCTGGCCTCCCTTGCAAAGATATAAGCAAACATGACATTGTGGCGGCTTGGAGTGTAAACTTTTTCCACATCTCAACACTTGGGAGTAAGTCCTATTCAATTCTTTCTGAGCAGACGCGTAAAGAAAATGTAAGCATTGCACCGAAGTCTGTTCGCTATTAAGCTGCGACAGAATATTTATCCGGCTGCAGTTGTCTTTTGGCACGGCCGGCCGCGGCGGTTGTAATGTTTTATCTGTTCCCTATTTGCTCAAACCATCGAGCCTTCCTCTCTCCCCCCGCCATTTGCTTTTAAACGCTTCTGGAAGCTCCGTATTTGGAAGTCGGCGAAAACTTTGCAAAGGGCAAATCCAACCCCAGAGACATCTGGAGACGAAAGCAAAAGAAGCCCGAATCCTAGCAGAACAAATTGGCTGCGTATCAGAAAAGTCTTGTTCTCGTCTTTCTGATCAGCCTCACAGAATTGGCACCTCCGACAAAAGCCCAAATATTCGGTTGTGTGCCTTCCAGCTGAGCAAGGATTCGAACCTGGGTCCCTGGAGTGTATGCTCAACACTCAAACCACAGCATTGTGCCACCTCTCCTATGGTTTTCTTGGAACGATTCCTCTGGAGCTGGTTTGCCATCCATCCCCTGAGGCTGAGAGAGCGTGACTTGCCCAAGGCCACTGTGGTGGGTTTCCAAGATTCGAACCCTGGACTCCCACGGTCCTAGTCCAACACACAAACCTTCCCGGCTCCCATTGTACAGACAGATTTAATTAAATCTAAGTATACAACCACAAGCCCATACGGAAAAAATCCTACTTTGGGAAAATGCTCAGACATCTTCCAAAATGCATTATTTTTACTAAGGCTCTGTAACATATTACCATAAAACTGATGTGAAACAGGCAGCAACAGATACAACATTCACAGCGGCAAAGCAAGCAAGGAAGCCATAAGGGCAACTCTATTATTCCTCCCTGTGATGCTTTCCGTGCTTTTAATCTGTTTTGAATTTACGGCTGTTTTTAATAGGATTGTTTTTAATTTAAAAAAAAAACTTTTCTTACAGTCATTGTCTTTTGGCTTTGTTTTAATCTATGTTAGGGGCTCTCTGGAATCTCATATTGGGAAGACGGAGGGATAGCCAATCAATCAATATCTAAAAAACAGGCTAAATTCAGATGCAACAAATAGAATGGAACAAACAGAATGAAAGAGTTCAGGTGTCACAATAAACTACAAATCCCAGGATGCCATAGCATTGAGCCACGACAGTTAAAAGCGGTGCCAAACTGGATTAATTCTGCAATGCAAGACGTTTGGGCCCTGAAGGCAAATGTTATGGGGAGGCAAAGATGCTTATGTGAAGGGACAATGCCTTCCTTTTGCTCCGGCCGAGCCATTCGCACTCGGCGCTTCCATCCTTCCAAGAAACAACGCGTGCCAAAAATTATGTGGTTTAATCTTCCATGACAAAACCTCTCACTTTTCCTTGCCAGGCTGGCCTTCAGCTGTTTTCCTTCTGTAATGGAGAAGGAGAGCGTACAAAGGCCATGCCTTCATTCAGGAGTGACTCACCTGGCTTTGGGAAGGAAGGAAGGAAGGAAGGAAGGAAGGAAGGAGGGGAGGAAAGAAGGGACCTCCAAGGGCCATTCAGTCCATCCTTCTCCTGCTGTCCAGCGGAGGAAACATCCACAACGCCTTCAAGTCTCCTAGAGGTGGTCATTTCCCAAAACACACGCCGCAACAACAAAAGAGATTTGGGGAACGGGTTCCCAGTTATCCCCAGAAATATATCTGCTGACGATGAGGAATGACTTACAAGAGAAACCCAGAGACAACATTGGAGAGTCTCCCATCATATATCATTTCGGCGGCTGGAATTCATACTATATATCCCAGACTATATCCATTGTGCTTTCTCTGACCCTAACAACTCACTCATGGTTTCATTTTGGCACTTATTTGTAAGCAAGGTGGGCTTTTTTACGCACATCTGTTTTTGCTCCGAGTGTCGGACTGTGACTCTGGGAGACCAGGGTTCGAATCCAGGCTGAGCCACGGAAACTCATTTGGGCAAGTCGCACCCTTTCCGTCGCAGAGGATGGCAATGGCAAAAGAAACCTTCCAAGTTGCCAAGTTGCCATACATTGGGGATGACTTGAAGGCACACAACAACAACAAATATCTGAACAACTCTCGCCAGGAAAACTCCATCATAGTTTTGCCTTCGGGTCACTGTAATGACTTGAAAGGCACACAACAACAACATACAAGGAGGGCCATGGCAACCCTAAAGTCACACTTTCTCAGCCTCAAGGGAAGGCAATGGCAAACCTTGCCAAGAAAACCCCACGAGAGGTTTGCTTTAAGGCCGCCGTCCCCTTAAACGCACACAGCAGGGCTCAAATCCTCCACCCCACACAGGTGTGATAAAGCAACAACTGCACACCTGTTGCATCCAGAGTCAGCCATATTCTGGGGAGGAGGCTCATTGCAATCAGTGGGGTTTTTTTGTGCAATAAATTTAATTCTCTTTTCAGGTGTGGCTTTGTGTGTGTCTTCGGTTGCATTGCCCCAGTTTAGGGGAAACAGTGGGATGCAAATAAATTGTTAGCAACAAATCGCAACTGCAAACTGACTTTGCAAAAGCAACTCCGGTAACTTAGGTGTAGTATTTGGAATTGCAACAACTTCAGGCTGTGTTCACACTGGAGAAATAAACCGGTTTAAGTGCCATGGCTCAATGCTGTGAAATTCTGGGAATTGTAGTTTGTTGTGGGGCCCAGAGCGGAGCAGAGCTTAAGGAAGGAAGGCCCCACAACAAACTACAATTCCCAGAATTTCACAGCATTGAGCCATGGCACTTAAACCGGTTTATTTCCCTAGTGTGAATGCAGCCAAAGTCAACCAACTGTTTAAAAGCAAACACTGTTTTCAGGCATGCAACTTTAGGAGCCTTGGCTTCCAAAATGCTAACTCCCAAAGTAACTTCCAGGAGAAATGGAACCTTTTAATGGCTTTGGAAAAGGAACTTTGTTAGCAAGCCAGACTCTCCTGATGGCACCTGCAGCCCTGGCTCCCCAAACTCAGGCCCAGGTTCAGGTTCTCCCATTATTATTATTATTATTAATTATTAATATTTGAGGGCTGGAAAGTGTTTAGACTGAGCAAGAAGCTCCCCAAAGATGCTCTCTTTTTTCCTCCTCCTGGTTGTAGAAAAATCTAACTTGTAAAGCCCTTTGGGAAAGGCTTTAAAACCAGAATGTTTCCCTTCTAAAAGGAAGTTCCTTTGGAAATGGACATTTCTGAAGCCAACACACCTCAAGCTGCCTTGGAAAAGGCATCTTGAAGTAAGAATATTAAAATAATATATATAAAATATAATATAATAATAATCAATAAAACCATAAATCATAAATAAAACTTGTATTTCTATCCCACTGTGGGAGTGCCTTTGCGGGGGGACTACAAGGCCCAGCATCCCCCCCAAGGCCCCTTCCTGGGCTTTGCAGTCCACTCTCCCTTGGTTTGTGGGGAGGGGGGATTATGGGCCTTATAGTCCTTCCCCCAAGGCCCCTTCCTGGCCCTCTCCCTCCCAAGGGCTGGTGGGGGGGATGCTGGGCCTTGCAATCCTCTCCAAAGCCCTTTTCCTGGGCTTGGGAATCCATCTTCTCCTTCCTCTATTGGTGGGGGGGGGTGGATGGTGGGCCTTGCAGTCCTCCTAAGGGCCCTCTCCCTCCTGGGCTGACAGGGAGGGGGATGCTGGGCCTTGCAGTCCTCTTACCTGGGGCAGGGAAGGGCTGCCTGGGGGGTGGGTGGGTGGTGGGCCTGGGAGTCCTTCCTCCCTTCCTTCCCTTCCCTGGTCCTTGGGCTCCATCCTTCTTCTTCTTCTCCCCAGGCTCTGGAGGGGATGCTGGGCCTTGCAGTGGGGCTGCCTTGGCGTCCCATCATCTTCCTCCCAAACAGCTTCACCTGCAGAAGCACCAGCCCCACCAGGCCACGCCCACCGCCTTTTCAAGGGGACCAGGGGAGGGGCCTCCGGAGACCACGCCCCCTTTGAGCCAGGGCTGGCCCCGCCCCCTCCTTGGACTCTGAAAGAGAGAGAGAAGGAGAAAGGGAAAAAGAAAGAAAAGAGAGACAGACAACGAGGAGGAGGAGACAGAGGGAGATCTTCTGCCCCGCGATCATGGTGAGCCTGGGAAAGGGGGAAGGAGAAAGGAAGGAAAGGAAAGAAATAAAGGAAGGAAGGAGCCCAACTTCTTCTGGGATGCCTGGCCCTCTCCAGCCTCCCCTTTCCTCTCTTCCTTCTTCCTCTTCCTCCTTCTCTTCTTCCTCTTCCCATCCTTCTTTCCCCTCCTTCTTCCTCTTCTTCCCTATTTCCTTCTTTCTTTTTCTCTTCTTCCTCCTCTTCCTCCTTCTCTTCTTCCTCTTCCCATCCTCCTTCCTCCTCCTCCTCCTCCTCTTCTTCTTCCCCTTTTCCTCCTTGTTTTCTCTTCTTCCTCCTCTTCCTTTCCTCCCTTCTTCCTGCTCCTCCTCTTCATCTTCCTTTTCCCATCTTTCCTCCTCCTTCCCCATTCCCCTCTTCTTCTTCTTCTTCTTCTTCTTCTCCCTCTTCCTCCTCCTCTGTCTTTCAGGGGAGCCAGGAAGAGGAAGAAGGGGAAGAAGAAAAGGAAGAGGAAGAAGAATAAGAAGAAGGGGAAGGAAGAAGAAAAGGAAAAGGAAGGGAAGGGAAGAAGAAGGGGAAGAAGGAAAAGAAAAGGGAAGACAAAGAGGACGGAGAAGAAAAGTCCAGCCAGAAGGTTTTTGGCAATAAGAGGACAGACCCTGGACAGAGTTCCAGGCTGCTACTCTTATTATTATCTATTATTATGATCTATTATTATTATTATCATTATCAGAAAGTTCCTTTGGGGAGGACTGCAGCGCCCAGAATCCACGCCTTGAGTCCCTATATTGGGAGAAAGGCAGCTTATAAGGAAATAAAATAATAGTCCTCATCCTCATCATAGACGTTCTTGTTCTCGCCATTTCCATCTCCGGAGGTTTTCTGGGTTTGTTCAAAGGAGGCTCGCCGTTGCCGTCCCTTGAGGCTGAGAGAGTGTGACGGGGCTCCTTCAAAGAGCCGTCCTCTCAAGAAACGAACTCTAGCTCGATGCTTATTAACCCTCGTAGTAACTTGTATTTACGTTTATACATGATACGTAAGCAACCAAATTATATATGTATATTTGGCCCAGTCTGGGACTCAAAAGGTTGCTGACCCAAAGTCGGAAGAGAGAAAACGGTTTTGCACCGGAGAGAAAAAGAAGCTTTCAAAATGGCGATGAAACGGTTCTTGCGTAAAAGAACCTCCACCTTTGGACGCAGCCTACCCTTGCGACCCGTTGAATATTTGCAAAGTTTTTCTCTCTTTAGCAAACCGACATTGATCTTGGGATCGATGGGATCAAGGCTGGGAAAACATGCCTCGTGCATAAAAAAGAGTGTGGTGCAAAAGTGGAGAGAGTTAATAATTACAGACTCTGAAGAGCTTGACCTACCTGGCAGGGTTGTTGTCATTGTTGCTGCAGGGATTCATGCCAAAAATGGGTTATTCCTCCAGCCTTGGGTACCTTTTTTTGCAGCCCCCAAATGCACCAAACCAACAGGGAAAGGGAAGAGGAGGAAAGTCCCACAAATGGGCTCCTTCCCTCCATCCAAAGGACCAAAGGCCTTTTACAAATGTACAGGTGGTTCCCTTGGGATCTGCTCCAGGACCCTCCATGGGTACCAAGATCCATCGATGCTCAAGTCCCATTCAGTACAATGGATGATGATGAGGATGATGACGACTACAGTGGGCCCTTGGTTTAGTCCCAAGACCCCGTGCGGATACGAAAATCCACGTATGGTCCAGGTCCATTTAATAAAGTGGGGCATTATTATTATCATCATCATTATTATTACGGTGAGTCCTTAGTATCCACTGGGGTTGGTTCCAGGATCCTTCATGGATGCCAAAATGCATGGTTCCTCAAGTCCCATTAAACAGAGTACAGCATTATTATTATTATTACTATCATCATCATCACCTGTTGCAAAGTGCATTTTGGACAGTGTGCACAAAATGCGTTTTGCGTGTTGTGGCTGGCCGATAAAGGTGCCACTGTTTTGTGGTTTGTGCATCTTCTTGTATACTTCCTTGTATACAATGCGGCCGACCCTGGATAAATATCTTTTCACCATTGGTCAGTCGCTGAAAAAAGGCACTATGGCAAAACGAGAGCAGCCTTTTCCCGATTTTCCTGTGTTCCTTTTTGTTTTGGCCACGTGTATTTTGTGCATTTCGGTTCGCCAATAAAGGTATCTCCTGCCTGTTTTTAATTTCATCCCGCACTCGCCGCCAAGCCTTAAGGGTGCCGAAATATAAACCAAAAGGATTCACAACCAAACAAGACATTTGGGGCCATGAATTGCTGGATCGGTCTCAGGCGTGGTTTCTCAGAAACGAGGAAGGCCAGGATGGCGTGCCGGGGATGCGGCGTGTGGGGTTTTTGCCCCGCCATCTCCCAGAAGCCGCTTTCCTTCCTTCCTTCCTGGACCGTCGTTCTGGACATTTTTGGAGGAGGCCTTTGCTCCCTTTGCCAGAAACAAGAAACCCAGGTTGGCCCGAGAGCTCCAGCTGTGTCCTCGGAAAACCTGACGTGCTCAACTTTGTCTCTTGCTTTGCAGGCCTCTGTGTTTGTGTAAGTGTGTGTTGCGTATGTGTTTGTGTGGTATCTGGGGGCCTTTTATCTGCCTATCAGCTGCTTGCTTGGATGAGATGAGTTATTATATATCACAAGGCAGGAGGAGAGAGAAAGAGAGAGAGAGCTTCAGCCACGGCAAAGAAGCCACGAGGCCCAAGCTCTTGAGCGCTGACGCAGTTTGTTGACGCGAATCCCCCGAGGTGCCAAGAAACGGCAAAACATTTGTCTCTTTTGGGGGAGAAGAACTGGACGACAGCTGCAGGACACGCGCGCCCATCTAAAAGCCTCCCGCCCTAAAGACTCTTTCCTCGCAAACCCCAAAAGGACTTTGTGGGGCACCGTTCCACTTTTTCTCCCTTCCTGACCTTTCTGGGTTTGGAAAGTGCAACATGTATGTTTGCAAAGGGAGGAGATCTATCTAAGACAGAGCTATTTTTCTTTCCCCCTATCCCATCATGAAAATAATTAATAATAATAATTATTAATAATAATAATAATAGTAATTCTTACCCACCTGTCCCCATGGATCAAGCAATGAACAGACAAGCAGCATCAGTTCAATGGCTTTTGTGACTGTTACCTTTTCCATGCCGAGTGCCCCTTATGCCTGGAATCAGAAGTGTTTTGAATTTTGGAATATTTGCATCTGTTGTGTCCTTAAGTTGTTTCTGACTTACGGCAACCCTCAGGTGGCCCTATCGTGGGGTTTTCTTTGCAGAGGTTTGCCTTGAGGCTGAGAGCGTGTGACTTGCCCAGGGCCATCCAGTGGGTTTCACGGACAATTGGACCCCGGTCTCCAGAGCCCATAATCCATCCTTAAGCCATTATGCCACGCTCCTCTCTCACAAGCCTTTGCACCTTCGTAATGAGATGCCTTGGAGACGTGGGAGTCAAGTCTAAACATGACATTCATTTATATACACCTTCTTCCACGCAAAATGGCCTGAAGGGAATTGTATACACAATGTCTTAAAGAATTCCGTGCATGAAACAAAGCTTCACCAGAAAGAAAAGGTGTCACTGCCTCAGCCACCCATTTTGGATTTCCACTCCTGGAGAAAAAAAGGCAGGGTATGAATACATCAATTGATTGATTGATCAATTGATCGATTCCCTCTAGATGTTGGTAGCTGATGCTTTATCCATCTGAGGCCAGTCTCTCCTGTTCTCTTTCTCTCTGAACTGGCTCCTTTCTCTCCGAGCTTAAGAGAAGTAATGACTACTTTGGACTACAAAGCCCAGAATGCCCCAGCCAGACGGCCACACGGTCCCCATGGCTTCTGCAGATCCTTCATGCGCAACTTTTACCCCTCTGCGTTGGTTGGCTGAGAGCCTCCCCCTGTAGAAAGGGCAGCATCGTGTGGACCGCCAGAAGTTGCTGGTGTGCAGCTCCCATCATCCCCAGCCAGGCTAGGGGGATGATGGAAACATGTAGCCCAACACACATCAGGAGGGCTGACTACTGATGTGTAACGGAGGCCATTCAGAGTGGATTTACACGGGCAGCGTATAAATGGTTTCCCTAGAAGAGCATCGTGAGGAATGGAGGAGTGATCCTGGGGCTGCGTTGACAGTGGTTGCTTTTGTTGGGGCTGATGGGGCCTGTGGTTATTTAAGAAGGAAAGCTCCATGTGTTGGGAAGCACTCAAGGGGCACTCTTTGGACGGGAAAGATGGAGATCAGGTGGAGGAGGTTGCAAAGGGGGCAGCAACAGTGTTTTGTTTCCAGGATAATGAGCTATTTATGGCGCCCAGGATATTTGCATTGTTTGATAAATAGGCCACTGTTTGGAGAGCGAGAGCCCGGCTCTGCGCAAGTGCTTTTTTCCCCCCTCCTCTGGGGTGTGCTTTGCAGAGGAACATCTGGGCCTGGCCTTTTCTTCATCGACCCATCGACTTCTTCCCAACGTGGGGAGTTGCAGAGACCTCGATTCCAGCAGCTGCAAGGTTTGGGGAGATGGGATAAGCACGGAAACCAGCATCGCGCCACGGTTTGGGAGTTGGACTAGGACTCTGGGAGGCCAGGGTTCGAATCTCGACTCAGCTCTTTGAAATCCCTTCTGGAAGGGTGTCTGAGGCAGAAGGAGACATGCATGTACGTGTGCAGTTTTTTTCCCCATCTGCAGCAGAGGCGTCCGGACCTAACACTTGATACGTCCTTCCAAGCACACAGAGAATCTAAACCCTCTGGACTTTGGCACAACTGACCCTTGGACTTAGGCCAGGGCTAAGAGTTGAAAAGGCGGCGGAAAAATAGGGCAGGAGTCTGTTATGGTGCAGAGAGACAGAGAGAGAGGGAAGAGTAAAACTTAGAAGTAACTCAGCTTCAAGTAATGTAGTTACTTTACGAGGAGAAGGGTACACAAGGATGCAACAAAGCCACACTTCAAGGCTGGGAGCAAAGTTACTTCAGTGGTATCATCATTAACACTACCTGGTTCTGTTCCTCTTGAGGCAAGATGCATCCAAAGTACGACAGCCTCACTTTGGGCCCACTTCTAAGGAGAGTTCCAGCTTGATTTGTTCTCGGAGCCATTTATGTGGCTTTTTGGCAGTCCAGGGTACCCAAAAGACTCTCCGCCAGCACCACGTTTCAAGCGAGTTGATCCTCTTCCTATCCACTTTCTTCAGTGTCCGGCTTTCACAACCAAGCCCAGAAAGTTAGAAATACGATGCCCTTGATGATTCTCTCTCTAATATTTATTTTTAAGTTGGAGGACTTTGTCTAGTTTCTTCATAGATATCTTTCCAAGCCTTAGCCTTCTTCTAGCAGTTTTGGAAAGAAACTTTTAAATTTCACTATTAGAAGCATTTGGACAGGGATTCGTCTTTTCTTTTACTGATCTTAATCCCTCTGAAGTTTAACCAATAATAGCCTTCACAGGTATCTTTCCAGGTCTTAGCCTTCTTCTAGCAATTTTTAAAAGCTATTGTTAGATGCATTTGGACAAGGATTCTTCAGTTTTCAGTTTATACCAACCTTAATCCCTTCAAAGTTAACCCAATAACAACCGCCTTGCATCCCATTTTGGAAGAAAGGCTGGATATAATTCCTCTAAATAAATAAAAACCCAATGAATCAAGGATGAATAGTTGAGAAGAAAACATGGCAGCAACACATAACTTCCAGAGCACTGTAGTGAGGAAAGTTACTTCTAAAAATAACTCTGGGTGAGCAGGAATCCCTTTTCAAGGGGGAAGGCAGCCTTCTTGGACGACGGTCGTTCCTCCAAGAAATGAAGGGAAGCTCGGCGTGTGCCGTGGTTCTGGGAAGCGAGAAGGACTGTTCCAAAGCGACGTTGCTCTGAAGGATCCAGAAATCCTTCTGGTTTAGCAATCGCACGGTCTGTGGTGCGGACAGGCCAGAACAGGCCGTTCCAAACCTTTGCAAAATGCCAGATAAAAAATCAGCTGTTGTGTTTTGAGTTTTCCAGGCAGAAGGGAAAAGAGAGTTGCTCACTGCCCGTTCTTTCGGCCCTTCTCCCCGAATCAGCCAGGTTTGCCCCAAGCGAGATCCTAAACGCAATTTCAGAAGCAAACTCCTGAACCCCAGCAGAGACCAAGGACCCCCAAATGTATTCCAAAAGCAAACCAAAATGCAAAGCACTTTAATACAAGGCGCACCATTTCGCTACGCCATTGTATGTAAGGATACTTGAGCATCCATGGATTTTGGTACGCATAGAAGTCCTGGAACCGAACTCCAGCAGATAGCAAGGGCATCCAATGTGTTCCAAAAGCAAACCAAAAAGCAAAGCATTTTAATACAAGGGGCACTATTTCACGATGTCCTTTTATTTAAGGAGACCTGAGCATCCATAGATGTTGGTATTCCTGGCGGTTCTAGAACCGAACCCCGGCAGATGCCGAGGGCACCCACTGTACAGCATTTCCCTCTTGCGTTTCCCAGGAAATGCTTTCCATTTCCCCCCTTTTCCCAGCTGCAAGGAGGAGCACAGAGCTGGCCGGGAAGGCATGTCGCAAGCCATGGGAGTGTGGGCCGTGTTTGAGTGTCCTGTTCCAGCAAATGCGTCCTTCCAGGGGAGGGAGACGGGAGGGCCTGAGTCACCATCGAGAGGGAACGCCTGCTGCCTGTGGGGCTCCTCCATTTCCTCCTCCTTGCCGTCCCACATCTCTGGGGCGTGTGCAAGCAAGCAAGCAAGCCAGGCTCAGATGCGTGCACCACCGAGGAGGGCACTAGTAGTCTGGCAGCAGCGAGGCTCTCCCTCCTCTTCCTCTCTGTGCAAAACAAGGCGCAAGAGTCAGTCCTTCCAAGCCGGTCTGGTCCTTGCAATCTTTTCCTGGACTGATAAAAGAGGTGAGCCTGGGTTTACCTCCTTTAAACCAAACAGATCTCCCTTGTGATGGGGCTGGAAGAAAGTGAGGGAACGGGGTGTGTGTGTGTTTTGTGTTAAAGAGGCGAAAGTGTTGTTATTATACCCGGAGCTGGATCCTAGAGTGATGTTTCTGTTAACAAGATGATAAGCGTGTTTGGTCTTGCAATCTTTTGACTTCAGGCCTCCATGGAGAGAGAGAGAGAGAGAGAGAGAGAGAGAGAGAGCCTTTCTTTGCATTGAAAGACTTCTTCTTCTGAATGCGCCGTGCTGTGCTTGGCTTTACTTTTTGTGGCTGATGGGTTTTGAACACGCGTCCTCCGGGGGTTTTGTGCAGAGGTTCAGCTATTTGCAAACAGATGACTGGAAGAGAATGAAATGTCATTTCGGCGCATAAATTCCTTCCGCTGCGAAAGAAAGGACGGAAGGAAGGGAAGCTCAAGTGGGCCCTGGTTTGGAAAAGACACCCAAACTGTCTGTTGATTTCTTGTGAGTTTCAGTGCCTTGATTCGTGTTGCCTTTTTGTGCACATTCAAGTTATTTCTGACACCTTCTTGTTGTTGCATTCCTTCAAGTCCTTTCTGACTTATGGCAACCCTAAGGTGGAGGCCAGGGTTCGATTCTCGACTCAGCCACGCAAAACCCACTGGGTGCCCTTGGGCAAGTCACACTCTCTCAGCCTCAGGGGAAGGCAATGGCAAGCCTCCTGTGTACAAACCTTGCCAAGAAAACCCTGCGACAAATTCACCTTAAGTTGGAAACGACTTGAAGGTATATGACACACAACACATTCCCTGGCAGTCTCCCATCCAAGGACTAACCAGGGCTAGCCCTGCTCAGATTCCAAGATCCTCCCAAGGATCTGATGGTGTCTTCAGGGTTTTTAGTGGAGGGTGACTCACGTTGCGCTTTTGGCAAAGAGGCGGCGCAGGCATTGGGCTTAATCCCCAACAACTTTAGGCTCAGGCTGAGAAAGCCCCATTAAAAGCCCCAAAGAAAATGTGGCAAAGAAGTGAGCAAGATTCCCCTCTTGTCTAATTTTGGACAAAGCCCCATCCTCTTCTCTTTGGAGGGGACCCAAGGGCAAAACTTTTGACCTCAAACTCTTCCTTCATCCTTCCACAGCCACCGCTCGTCCTTTGAACCCGGGTTTGGCAACCGCGCAAAACCTCTGCCCAAGTCCTCTTGTGGTTACACAAAAATCCTCAGCGTGGTGGTTTTGTTGTGCGGTTTTGTTGTCGTCGTCACCGACATCTCTTTGTAGGCGCATACCGGACTGCGTGGGCAAAAAGGAAGGGGTGGGAGGCGTTTTTGGGGCCAGCTTTGGTGCCTCATAAAACACACACATACATAACCCTGGGCCACAGGAATTCAATTCTTGTATCATTGTGAAGTTTTACGCCTTGTTTTGCTCAAGGATGCTGCCTTTTTTGCAGCTGCAGGTTAAACCAGTCTTTGCAACCGGGAAGAAGGGCCCCAGTTCAGCTTGCCTCAAATCTTCTTCTCCCGTGGCGGGTGTGTTTGTTTTGTGACTGTTTGTGCCCCCGGCCTTCACCATCACGTCATCCCACAGCAACATGTCAGTGGAATTTGACAACCTCACAACCCTTTGCGGAAGAAAAGCCAGGCCTTTGTGCAACCAGAGAAATGGGAACAGTCAGAGACCTCCTCCTTGGCGCACTCGCCGTCACCTTAAAAGGTCCCAGCGTGAGCGCATTGCAACAGGCGGCTCATTATTATTTTCATTATCATCGCTATTATTATTAGGTGCACAGTCTACCTGGAGGTGCCATCAGTGATTCGGATCCCATCCAAGAAACTCATAGTTAGCAAGATTAATCCTCGGAGAATCTGGCCTGTTCCAAACCGTGGCACTTCTTGCCACTGGGCTATTTTGCGATCTTCTCTGGTGTATTTAGATCCAGATCTTGGGCAGTTTGTGTGTGATTCAGTGCGCCTGTTATCCACTTTTCCAGGACGTGTCCTCCATTTCAACCTTCTTTCCAGGAGGCATTCCAAAAAGTCCTCCCTTTTGAACACGACTAAGAAGAATGGATTTATGTTTATTATTAGTGTTTCTAGTTTTATTTTGTAATGTTTCCTGCATTTCCCATCTTCCTTACTCTCCTTTATGGTTATGACGTCCTCCTTGTCCTCCTTTATGGTTATGACATTTCGTGACCCTGCTATTGTCCCAGTCTCTTGGTGTCATCCTCATCCTGGTTTCCCAGTCTAGGAGGCGTTTCTGACTGGTTTTGGGCCATCCATGATCCCAAGTTGTATCGCTTTTTTGCAATCGTGGTCTTGCGATCCCATCCGTGGCGATATCCTTCGGTCCCGGAGCACCTCTCATTACTGGAATCACATTTGTTTCCTTTTCCCATTTGTGGGTCCCGATGTGTCTTTGAATCTGTGTGCTCCTGCATACCTCCTGCTGTTTTTCTTCTTGTCGCAAAATTCAAGCCAATGCCGATAGAAGCTGTCATTGCAAAAACGCACACAGGAAAGGAGGCAAATAATATTTTAGCATGCCTTAACAGAACCATAGTTTCCAAATCTGTATTGTGAACTAGTCGGTCCCCGTCTGGAGTCCTGTGTTCAGTTCTGGGTGCATCGTTTTAGGAAGGATACAGACAAGTTGGAGCAAGTTGGTTCGAAGGCAGTTGACAACAAAAATCAAAGATCTGAATTGATCCTTAGAGGGAACATCTTCATGGAACCAAAAAGACCCCAGAAGCGGGTGGGGTTTCCTTCTCCAAAAAAGGCTGGACAGCTCCTTTGCCGGGGAGTGGGATGCTGGACTTTAGGGCCTTCGGGACCCCGTCCTTCTCTAGGATTCAGTCCAATGGAAACCTTCAGAGGGGAATTTGGAACAGTTTAAAAGTGTCTTGTTTTCTGAGCCTTCTGGTGGAGGAGAAGGAAGTGGAAGAGGATATGGGCAGCCTGACCTCCACATTCCTGGCCTGACCTTGCGTTGAGTTGGTGTTGGTGTCCATCGGGATCGGCCGTCAGTCGCACAACCCCGGCGCCCAGCCCTTTCGCCTCTTCCCCTCCTGGGCACAAAGCGACTTCCTCTCCTCATTCTTTGGGATCTGGGGCAGGAGGAAAAACAAAGCCAGGAACTGCCCTGGAGCTGCAAAAAACACACCAAACCCAATCCGTCTCCAAAGGCCACGGTTTTTAAATTTGCGGTGGCTGCTCTCGCTTTCTGGAAACAGCTTCCTCTGCTTCGGAGGATTTTTGGGATTCCTCCGGGACCGAAGGCAGAAATATAGGGTGTGTCCTGGAAAAGGAGGACCTCTGGTCCTTGGAGGCTGGCCTTCTCTGCCCTCTTTCTCCCAATGTGGGTCTTTGCGTCAATCCTTGAATTGGGGAGCAAGGTGGATCTGGGCGTCTTTGCGTTTGGAAGTGTAACGAACTTCAACGCTTTTCCTTCTCCTAAGCTTTATGTGGAAGTTATTTGGACTGGAAACCTTGCAGATACTTTAAGGTGGTGATTCCTCAGCAAACATTTTCCCTTCCGATGTTTACATTTGAAGCGAGGAATGAGAAGGCGCTGACGTTGTTGGAAATGCGAAAGGCGATGTGGGTGAGGGAGCATCCGCACCGCAGAAATAATCCAGTTGGACATTGCTTTAGCAAACCTTACCACCAAGGCCTCTTTCTAATCTCCGTTTCCTTTCTCAGCCACCAAAATAACAGCCAAAGTTCATTTCCAGCAGCCGAACCTCCCTTTTATTGTCCAGGAAACGTAGGTCCAAGACACACACTGCAGAAATAATCCATCTTGAGACCGTTTTAACTGCACTGGCTCAATGTTGAGCATCCTGGAAACTGGGGTTGTGGCACCAGGGCTCTCTCATGAAACTACAGTTCCCAGGATTCCCTAGCATAGAGCCAAGGCAATTAGAGCGGTCTCAGAGTGGATTATTTCTCCAATGTGTTTTGGACCGGAGTTAACTGGGTGCAAACAAGTTGTTTGCAGCAACCGAAGAAAGCTGAGAATGGAGGGGACCAAGTGGGAGGATGAGAAAGAAACCGGGGCCTTTGAAAGCAGCTGAGAAACTGGGACTGGGAGAGGATTAACTGGGAACGTCTCTGCCAAACTGGGAGAGATGGAGCGTCTGGTGCAAGAGTGCTCGGCCCTCTCTCTTTCTCGGCTTCGTGTAGCCGGCATTCCTCGCTTGTTTGTCCTGTAACTGGATCTCCGGGGCATCCATTGGCCTTGGAGAAGTAACCAGACACTCATGGGAAGAAAGGTCCGTCTCCTCTGGCTCCAGGGAAAGAGGTCTGCCGGACAAAAGTCTCCAAGCCACACAGAAGAACAGGGTTGCTGAAGGTTTGGTTTGTGCCCAAAGAGCAGGGCCTGGCAACGAAACCAGAATTGCAAGAGGAAAGTCACATCTTTGGTAGATAAGGAGAGCAGAGAGAGCTTTTAAATGTTATTTTCTAGAGGAACAAAAGGAATACAGTGGGTCCTTGGTATCTGCTGGGTTTGGTTCCAGGATGCCTTGTGGAGACCAAAATCTGTGGATGCTCAAATCCAATGTAATAATAATAATAATAATAAAATATTTTCTTTTTTTCCTGCGTCTACTCAAGTCTCGAGGTGGGGTACAACATGCCATAACGCTACATAAAACCAACTACAATGGGGTAGTAAAATGACGCCCTTTACGTAAAATGGCAAAACCAAAGTTAGCTTTTGGAACTTATATTATTTTTCAATATTCTAAAGCCAGGATATTTTTCAACATTCTGATGGTTGAATCGGTACATTCAAAACCCACGGGAATAGAAGGCTGACTGTGTCCCCATTTCAAACCCTTGCTTGTTTCTTTGGATTATAATTCCCAGAATCCTCCCATGCTGGGTGGGGGCATTCTGGGAGTTGTAGTCTAGGGAACCCAGCCATGATTCCCAAGGTCTTGGTCAGGTGTGGTTTCCTTCGCCTCGGTCTGGTCGCAGGATCCGAAAGCGGCTCTCTGGCACCATTCGCTGAGCCAAGCTGCAGAGATCCAGGCCTCTTTCTCCGTTGGAAGGAAACTGGTTTTGTTTTGGATTTCTTATGCCTGAGGCGCCACATTAAAAATGCAGCAGTGTCAGGAGAGAGACAGAGAGAGAGAAAGGAAGGATTGCCAAAGATAACTCTCCCAGCAATGGAAATCGTGTGGCTTTCTGCTTTGGGTGCACTGGGGTCGGAAAAGTGGGATCTGTGGCTGCTTCCACACTGCAGGATTAACACAGTTTGATGCCCCTTTAACTGCCACGGCTCCACGCTATGGAAACCTGGGATTTGTGGTCGGCATTGGCACCAGAGCTCTTAGACGGAGAAGGGTAAATCGCTCACGAAATTACAAATCCCAGAAATCCATACCTATGAGCCATGGCAGTTTAAAATGGTGCCAGACCCAATAATTTCTGCATCTTATACATATAAATAGATATGTATATACTTTAAATACATAGAGTTATACAGTATATATTTATATACTTATAAATCCCAGGATTCTATAGCAATGAGCCATGGCAGTGAAAGCGTTGTTTCTGCAGCGTGGATGCAGCCTCTGAGACGTTGCTTTTTTGGACTCCCAGAACTCCTTAGCCACCAGGGCCATGGGTTCTGGGCACTAGTTCTTCCCCAAAAGAGCATCCATAACTTTTCCCCAAGTGCTGACGGTTAAGGGATAAGGCTAAAGCCAAGCTTCCTGTGTGAAATATCCGAGATCGAGTCTCCAGGGAGGAGAGGATCCTGCCCCAAACCCTGCAGATGCATGGCTGGTGCCATTCGGTGCTGGCAGTAGATGGGTTTGGGGGGATGCCAAGGGTCTTTCTGGCCCACTTTCAGGCAGCTTCTCCTGTTCCAGAAGGGAGACCCGTGGGAAGGGGACTTCCTTCTCTCCTTTTGGTGGGATGGGGGTCTTTTCAGGAGCCATGACCCATTCCAGTCCCAGGCCAGGAAGGAGGAAAGATGGATCGTAATCCCTTCTGAAGGGGAGCCAGAGGCCCAGGGAGGGAATGCCTCCCTTTTGCACGGAAGCAGAGGCAGCCGGCCAGAGCGCAAGGGTGGGAAACCCAGCTCAAGACCGTTTATTTCCAGTTATTAAATTATTTACATTCCACCCTCTCTCTAAAGGTCGAGAGTAAAATCAATTTGGAACCCTCCGAGATAATGTAAAGCAGACCGAAAGCATCCGACGCAACGCAAAAGGTTAAAACAAGTCCATGGAGAGTTGCCCTCTCTTTATGATAAATTTACAACCATGCCTATCTGCGGGTTTTCTATGACATCGGTCGGGCCTCAAAGGTTTGTCTGGAGAGAGGAACTTTCCCAAGCAATGGGTTACTGTTGCACACATTGGGACTCAAGGCAGCTGACAGTTTAAAAGTCCACTTTGAAAGATTAAATGCCATTAAAAAGTAAAAATGAAACAGCTCAAGCTGAATCCAGGTGGCTTTGCGACCACAAGATACCTTTGCCCGCAATGCCAGCCTTCTCCTTGTTGGCACCAAAGAGGAAGAGGGACGGCAAGTGGTCTTCCTGCCCTCGTGGCAGAAAATGACCAGCTTGGACGCCTTGCTCCTGTTTTGCCAAGGCATCAGAAAGGAAGAGGATGGGAGGGCTGGCAATGGATGGGCCAGAGCCGCCGCTGTGGACGATGGGGCCTGAATGTTCCTGCTCAGGAATGGAGCTTTGCATATGCCAACGCTGCCTTGCCTCCGCTGCCTGGGTCTCCATCTGCCCCTTTGTCCTGTTTCCTGTTTTCTTGCTTGGGTTTCCTTTCCTCCTTCGCCAGTCATTTCCGTTTGGAGAAAGTGGAAATCACCTTGTGCTGCTCCTGCTTTCCACAGAAATATGGCAGGGAGAGGGATTGTGTGTGTGTGTGTGTTGTTTGGATGGCTCAGAGCGACAACCCTCGCAACAAGGGAAAGTTTACTTAAGGCTAAGAAGAGGGTTGCATAAGATGCCTCTCTCTCTCTCTCTCCCTCTTTCTCTCAATCCCTCTTTCTCTCCCCCTCCAGCATCTTCCCTGAAAGAGCGGGGGACAGAGAGGGTTGGAAAGGCTTTTGGCAGACCCCCTTTTGTGTCATTGTTTAGCAACTTTTAGGCCGCAGAGTCTGCTCAGACTCGCATTGGGAGAACAACACGCAACCCAGATGCCTGGCCTTGTCGTGCCGAAACCTTCCCCCTCCTTCCCCTCTTATCTGCCCCCTTTCTGTAGCTTCCCCAGAGAGGAAGGGGAAGGGGAAGGGGAAGGCTGGCCTCTTCCCATTCACTCCACTGGGTAAACTGGTGATGCTCCGGTGAGGGCCTGGCATCATGAGCAGGACAGTCGCTGGGTCTGTGAACCCAAGGAACTCCCGCCTTGCAAAGCTGAGCTGACCCCTGCTTTCCCGCAATCTGTGGGTCTGGTGTGGCGGGAATCAGTTTTGTGGCACGATGGAGATGCTGAGGGAGTCTGTCCTGCATTTGGCCTTCCAGATGTCGACCTACAAGAGGGCAACCCTGGACGAGGAGGAGCTGGTGGACGCCATGGAAGGAGACGTCTATCCCAACGGGATCCAGGTAAGGAGGGCCCTTGGATGGCCGGAGGGGGCCGTGCCATTTGGGGGGAATGAATGGCCAAGAGGAGATGTCAGCAGAAGCCTCTGACCATGTTCCAGTATGGAGAGAGATCTTGTAGCACCTTTGAGACTCAATGAAAGACAGGAGTTAGCAGACCAATCTTTCGTAGGCTTAAGCCTATTTCCTCACATGCATTGACCCTGTTCCAGTTATGGAAGGTAACACTCCTAGAAAAAGTAACTTTCCCCAGCTCTGGAAGGAAGGCATCCTTTGCTCTTCCAATCTTTGGAAAAGCCTCTGCAAAATTTGGTATCTCCCCTCTGGAGCTGCCTTGGTTTTCCAAGAGCAGCTTTGGTTCCCAAGTCTTGCTACCGAGATCAGAAAGGGAGGAAGAAGTTGCTCTGAGTTCCTTGTGAGCTATTTCCCAATACCTTCTTCTTCCAAGGTATTTGGGGGATGAGGGGCACTCTGGGTATCTCCTGACCCCTTCCCACGAGAGTCCCAGTGTTATGATTTCTGTTTCGCTGAACCTCATGATGAAATGAGTGAAATCTGGGGATGTTTTGTTTGTCCAGCTGACGGCGTTGAGGAACTTTCTCCAATCTTGGTCTGGTTCTGGGTGGATTCTTCAACCAAAATGTGTGACTCTTGAGGAAATATATTGTCCTGTCCCAGCATGAGAGGGTTAGAAATAAAACATTTTTGAAAAAACAGAGCTCAGTGTGTGTAACTCTGTGGAGACAGACGCAGAGAGAGGACCAGGCATTTTATAAAGAAATCTCTTGTGCAGAGAGTGCAAGCCGGGGAAAACTTGTTGCAAAGTCAGCCACGACTCCTTGGCTCCCGAGCAAAATGGCCAGGCTTTCTTAGGGCCAGCAGGCCCTTGTGTGCGTGTTTGTGTGTTTGTGTGCTACCTCTCTGGTTTCCTGTCCTGCTGTTTCTGTTCCCTCTGCTGCATTGAGGACTGAGATGGTGCAAACAGCTCGGTCGTAAATCTCTCCCTGACTGGGAACAGATGCGGTGGGTCATGCTGGAAAGAATTATTGGCTGCTTCTTGAACAATGAGATACAGAGAGACAGAGAGAGGCGCACATCCCATTCTTGTCAAATGGCACAAAGTCACTGAAAAGAGACTCACAGAGCCTTAGTGCTGGAAGGGGTCCCCGTGGACCATGTAATCCACCCGCCTGCCATGCAGGAATACACAGCCGAAGCGTTCCCAAGAGATGCCCATCCAACCTCTGTTGAAAGACCTCCAAAGAAGGAGAGCCCACCCCCTTCCAAGGAAGTCCGTTCTTCTCTTGGACAGTTCTTACAATCAAAGGGTCTTCCTGAGTTGGAACTGAAATCTTCCTTTTCTTCCGATTTGAATCCATTGGTTTGTGTTCTAGTCACTGGAGCAGCAGAAGACAAGCTGGCTCCATCCTTTGCACGGAAGCCTTTGGGATGCTTTGAGATGGCTTGTATTGTGTCACCAGCTCTCTGCTTTCTCTCCTCCAAGCTAAACATCCCCAGTTACACAGCCATCTCCTTTCTCCCTTTCTCCTTCTTTTGTTTCTCACAGTGCCTTTGCTAGAAAAACTTGTTTTCCGCCACTTCGTTGTTTGCCTTGCTGGCCCAATCCTCTCTCTTGCAACCCAACCTTTATCCCCTATGGAAAAAGGGAGCAGTTATTTCATTCTCCTCCTCCTCCAAGCAAAGACGCAAAAAAGAAATCTAGGATCCTCCTTTGATAAAGAAGAAGAGAGCTGTTTGTTCCCAGGTGCCTTTTGTGATTCCGCTGGTGTTAATTTTTCCACTTTGGACCCGCTGCCAAGCCAAGGCTGGGATGCTGAAAACGCCCTCACCCTTCCTCTTTAAAAATAAGTATTTATGTAATGCCCTGAGTTTGCAACCTGGTGTCAAATACACACGGCCGAGGAGCTAATGTGACAATAGTTGGAACGATAGTTAGAACAACAGATGGATTTATGCCCAAGGAAAAAAAAGAACTCTAAATGAAGCAAAAGCTGAAAAATTGGGAATGGCAGGAGTGATTTTGGGAAAGCGACATGAATGAATGGCTAGGAATCCAAATAGCCCAAATGAGGCCGGAGCAGGAATAAAAACTAATTGGTTTTTGAATCCGAAGGCTTTCTGGGAAAGAGCCAGGAACTTCCCTCTTAATTTGTTTCAGACTCAAAATTCCCTTCCGATTTTTACTGGCTGCAGAGGCCAGAGTTGGCCTGACTCCGTGTATGTGCCAGAAAACAACACATTTGCTCCATCCTCTGTATGATATCCCTTCAAATCTTTGAACGGGGCTATCACACCACCTCTTAACCTCTTCTTCTCCAGACTAAACAGACCGAGTTCCCTAAGTCGCTCCTCATAGGCCTTCATGCTTTCCAGACCTTCCACTTTCCTCTCTGGACATCCTCCAGCTTGTTCACAACTTGTGGTGACCACAACTGGACACACTATTATTCCAGGTGAGGCTTGACCAAAGCAGAATAAAGCGGCCCTATTACTTCCCTTGATCTAGATGCTATACTTCTATCAATGCAATCTAGAATCACATTGGCCTTTTTAGCTGTCACATCATGCGGTTGATTCATGTTCAACTTGAGGTCTATTAGGATGCCTAGATCCCTTTCGTGTGTCATCTCATTACGTCAGGTGTCCATCATCCTATATGTGGTGCATTTCCTTTTTATGGCCCAAATGTAATATCCTACATTTCTCCCTGTTGGTGAGATTCATTTGGTTGGTTTGAGCTTTCTAATCTGTTAAGGACATTTTGACCTTACAGATGTTGTTGCTACTGATGTCCAAGGTACCGTCAAACCCATTTTGGAGGACTTCAACCACTTGGACAGTGCTTTTAAAGTTCCAGCTAGATATGAGATGTCCAAAGTATGACAGCCTCCGTTGTGTCAATTTGGCTTCTAGGGAGAGTTTGGGCTCAGTTTCATTCAGGACCCATTTATTTCTGTTTTTGACCCTCCATGGTATCTGCAAAATTCTCCTCCGGCACCAGATTTCAAATGGGTCGGTTCTCTTCCTCGTCACGTTCTTCACTGTCCAGCTTTCACATAGAAATAGGAAATATGATGGCATGGACAATTCCTAACTTTGCTATTTCATGTATAGACATATATAGCTATGACTTGAAGAACCTCCCTCATTCCTTCATAGCTGCCCTTCCAAGTCTTCTTCTGATTTCTTCAGGTATTTGCACATAAACACTTGTGGGTTTTTCCGCATAGAAAACACATTTTTCTTCTGTGCACAAAGCACATTTTCCTGTGCAGACAACGGTGTTTTCTATGCAAAATTCATTTTCCCCCTTTACAGGAAATGTTTTCTACTTAAAAACATGTATTTAAAAAAAAAGATCAGGGGGAAAAGTGCATTTCTGCACAGAGAAATATTTAACCGAAGCATGAAGCCTCAGCCTCTATTGTTCCTGCAAGGATTTCCTGAGCATTGGCACATTCCTTTCTCAGGCAAGATGAGTCAGGGCCAGGTTTCTTTCCATTTAGCCAAGTGCTGCAAGCCTTCATTAAACCTTTTGGGTTTTTCCATCTTTCTCTGTGGCTCCCCAGGCCTTCAGCTCCCATCATCCCCCGCCATAGGCCTCGCTGGCTGGAGATCATGGGAACTGCAGTCCCATATTGAGAGATACCTGTCACAGTTATTGGAAGGGATGCCATATAGAAGAGGGAGCCGGCTTGTTTTCTCCCGCTCTAGAGACCCTAAGAAAAACTACAGGAAAAGAGATTCCATCTAAACATTCAGAAGTACTTTTTTGATGGTAAGAAAGACTGCTTTGGAGGGTGATGGAGTCTCCATCTTTGGAGGAAATTGAAAGCGAGGTTGGGTGGGCAATTCTGGAAGTGTGTATTTTGTGAATTCCTGCATAGCAAAGGGCCGAACTAGGTGACCCTTGGGATCCCTTTCGACTCTGCGAGGATATGAAATTGCAAGCAAATTCATTTTAGGAAGATTTTCCTGATAGTGAGAGCTGTTTGACAGTGGAAGAGAGCGCTGGACTATCCTGGGTGGGCATCTTTTGGGAGTCCTTATTGTATTATTGCATGGCCAAAGGGGTTGCCCCAGAAAACCTTTGGGGATCCCTTCCAGGACTCTGTGACTGCCTTCCTCAGATGTCCTGGGTTTTCCGGTCTTCCTCTTTTCTCGTTCCTCCCGTCCCTAGGTGAATTTCCAAGAGCCAGCGAGTGGCAAGAACTGCTGGACGCAGCGGACGCACACCGAGAAGCGGCTCCTGGTGCTGACGGCGGTCCTCTTGGTCAGCCTCCTGGCCTGTAGCCTGGCCCTCTTCTTCCAGTACCGATCCAGTGAGTCCATTAGCCTCAGCTGGCTCTGAGTCATGTCCATCTAACCCTTCCCATCTTTAACTTGAGCCATAAACCCAGATTTTGGGGGATAAGGTGAACTACAACTCCCATAATCTAGCTGTGCTGGCCGGAAGCATGCTCTGGAGTTAACACAGGAAGCCTGCTTTATGATGCCAAGGCTGGTGGTCTGTAGGACCAGCATCCATTTGAGCATCCATTTCCGACTTACGGCGACCATAAGGCAAACCCTTCACAGGGTTTTCTTGGCAAGTTTCTTCAGAGGAGGCTTGCCCTTGCCTTCCTCTGAGGCTGAGACATGCCCAAGGTCGCCCAGTAGGTTTCCATGGCTCCAGCTGGGATTTGAACCCTGGACTCCAGAGCCATGGTCCAATGATAAAACCACTGCGCCATGCTGACACCATTTTACTATGCCATTGTATATAATGGGACTTGAGCATCCATGGATTTTGATATCTGGGAATGGGAGGGAGTCCTGGAACTGGATACCAAGGGCCCCCCTGTATTTCCCATTTCTATGTGCGGCTGTGAAAGCTGGACAGGGAGAGGCTAAACTAATTTGAAAGCTCTCTTTCTTTTACACTGGAGTCTGCGTGGTGGCATCTCCATCATCCCCAACTCACCCCTTCCTTTCCAATCTTTCTCCCCAGGGCCATGCCTGACTGAAGCCTGCATCTCGGTGACCAGCTCCATCCTGAGCTCCCTGGACCGTTCGGTGGACCCCTGCGAGGACTTCTTCAGCTACGCCTGCGGAGGATGGATGAAGGCAAACCCCATCCCTGATGGCCATTCCCGCTGGGGCACCTTCAACAAACTCTGGGAACACAACCAGGCCACCCTCAAGCACCTCCTGGGTGAGTGGACAGATGGAAATCAGGCCAGGGCCAGGGCTGGGTGGCCATTCCAAGCAGGGCTCCCTTTTCTGCTTGGAAAAGTCGCTTCTCCTTGGAATGCAGCGCCCAGAATCCTGGGACCCATCCCAGGGTCCCTGCATCCCATCCAGCGTGGCAGTTTCTGGGATCTGTCTTCTCCCGCAAAAAGGGACTTTTGCAAGCTCTTACTGCTGCCTTTTTTACTTATATCATATCCCCACCTTCTTGCCGTGAAGGGAGCTTCAGGTGGCTGGCCGTCAAATAGTTTAATAAAGCACCATTAAGAAGGACAGGTTGCTTACCTGTAGATTGGTCATCTGCGAATTCACACAAATGGGTTATTCTGCGCCTGCTCAGTTAGTTTCGGAAACTTCTTGTTTTTGGCGGTAGCACTGCCCACCCTCTATGTAAACCCAGTGTGTTCCAGCTCTTTCACATTTCCATAAGGTACACTGCATAGCAACAATAAAAAGGAAATAAAGTGGGCAGGACACAACGGAGGGGAGGATGAGTGGGATTTGTGTGAATTTGCAGATGACCACTCAAAGAACTACAGTTACAGGTAAGCAACCTGTCCTCCTCCTTCGTGGTCTTTGCGAATCACACAAACGGGTTAGACTCACAAGCTTCGGTCAGCGGAGGAGGGAGTGTCACGCCACACAAGAGAGGCACATTGCTCCCAAACAGAATCACCATCTGTGAATCCAAGCCCAAGGGCATGTAAACATAGGCACAAACAGTCCAGCTCATATAACAACTCTCCTGAGTCAAGCCAAAGTCCAATACTGAAACGTCGTGGAAACAGTCAACAACGCAGCTGAGAACATGCACCGTGGCAGAAAAACACAGGCTTGCCTGATAAAGCGTATGTTGCAAAGACTGTTGGTAAACCTTGATGACAAAGGCCCTTTGTAGAATAACTCTGGAGGATAGCACCCGACCGTACCAGGACAGAGAAAGAGTATGGCAAGAGCAGTAGCTGTAGCAGTTCCATGAATATAATGTTTAGCAGTGAACTAAGTGGCCCGTAATGGAATGGGTTGGTTGGCAATAGAGATGAATGCAAACGATATTACAAATACTAACTGATCTATAGAGATAAATGCATACCAACGTGAAGGGCAAGAGACTTGTAGCAATGTGAGGCTGCGCTGGTAATAAATAACCGATAGACTCCGCAACCGCTGCCTTGATGTGGCTGGTCTGAGTGATGGGCTTGATGGTATCAAACTAGTACCTTGGAGGAGATACTATGCCAGGGGACTAGAGGAATATCTTCTACCACATCATGGAGCAATTGGAACGAAATGGAATTATACAGTGACAATACCAACACATTTAAAAGTTCAGGCAAAAGCGATAGACAAAAACCTGGACAAAGGGGTTTTGTTGCACACAGGCTCCCAAGTGGAAATCACAACAGATGGAGAACACATTGCAACAGTCTCCCAGTACAAGGAATTTGGACATCGTTGGACAAACGTCAAAACATAAATTATTTGGAACTGAAAGCAGTATGGTTAGCACTTCACAAGTTCTCAAAATTAATCAGGTACAAACACGTGCAACTAGTAGCAGACAATGTGTCAATAAAAGCCTACATCAATAACCAAGGAGGACCGAGGTCCTTAGCGTTGGTGAGAGAATCACACCAAATATTCAAGTACGCAGAGAAACATCTAGCCTTGATTCCAGCAATACATCTGAAGAGGATTCTAAATGTCAAGGCAGATTTCTTAATGTTCAGGATGCGACTCATCCAGGAGAATGGGAACTGAATCAGCAAGCCTTCGAAACCTTGAACAATGAACTAGGTCCCTTTCAAATGGATCTCCTTGCATCAGCCAAGAATTACAAATTTAAAAAGTATGTTTCGGTCGAAAGCCAGGGACCAATTCACCATCCCAACACAAATTGCTTACAGCTAACTGCATGGCTCTTGAAAGGAAAAAATTAGACCATTATGGATACTCAAAAGAAGTAATAGACACTATGGTGGCTTCAAGATGACTGTCAACCCAACAAACATATAACAGAACTTGGAAAACACTCACAAAGTGGAGTTGTATAAAAAGGATAACAACTGAATTTACTGAGATAGTAACAGTTTGAAGCAACAACTGGAAGCATTGACAGTCTTCATTAAACATAGCAGTATTCCCTTGTCGGCTAATGAACACCTTCAAAGATTTATATGCAGAGCAACTTTGTCAAGTTACTCAACTTCGCATAGAGTTCCTACTTGGCATCTAAATCTGGTATTAAGTGCTGTAACAAAAGATCCATTTGAACCTTTAAAGAAGGCAAGTTTGCATTTTTTTTGTCTCATAAGGTCACTTTCTTAGTGGCCATAACATCTGCTAGACGAGTTTCAGAATTGGCTGCACTATCCGTGAACACACATTTACGTAGTTTCAAACAGGACAGATTAGTTTTACTCAAGCATCCAACTTTTCTACCTAAATGTATTTGAACAGACACAGAAATGACGCTTACCTACATTCTGTCGAAATCCACGTCATCCGCTGGGGAAAAAGTGGCACATGTTGGATGTCAGGAGAGCTGTGAAAATAAACACAGAAAGGATGAAACAATTCAGACATTGTGCAGAACGAAACAATTCAAGCAATAAGCATCATCCACATCATTCGATCCCAGAACGATGGGACAGAAAGTGTCAGGGAGTATAATTTCACGATGGGTCAAGGCATGCATCGTCCTCTGTTAGGATCAAGAGATCTGAGAAACATCTTTGCGCATTTGTCTAGCTCAATGGCAACAAGCAAGGCTTGGGCTGTGTCCTCCTCATTAGAGGACATTTAATAAATAATAATAAAATCTTTATTTTTATACCGCCCTTCCAATGATCAGGGTGGTGCACAACATATACAACAATTTAAAAACATTCCAAAAATAAACAATAACAATATCAATACAACAGTACAATAGCAATATGCCAAACCAGCTCACAGTGGGGGAGGATGAGGGAGAAATAACAACAGGGAGAGGCAGCAGGCTGGAGCGTTTGAGCCGTCAACATTTAAATAATGGGTCCTTCCTATATTATTATTATCATCATCATCATCATCATCATCATTGCAGTGGGCCCTTACAATCCATTATGGTTTGGTTCCAGGACTTTCTATGGATACCAAAATCCATGGATGCTCAAGTCCCATTAAATATAATGGCACAACAAAATGGTGTCCCACATATAACATGGAAAATCAAGGTTTGCTATTTGGAATATGTGTGTGTGTGTGTAATAATAATAATAATAATAATAATTATTATTATTATTATTATTATTATTTTCTCGTGCCCTGACTTTCTCCCCATATAGAGACTCACTGAGTTATCCACAACAGCCCTCCCATACACAACAAAAAACACATATAAGTAAATTCACACAAGGCTAGAAAATAAACTGAAGGAGAGGCAAGGAGCTTAAACAGAAATAAACTGAAAAGGGATTGGGGGGGGGGGGATATTGACAACAACAATGATTTATTTCGGTCATTGACCAGTATGGGGGGGGGGATACTGAGAATTGTGTCAGTTGCGTTATTGAAGTACGCAGTTCTCTCAGAAACCGTTGCGCTCCCCTTAAAACACGAACGGCGACGATGTTAGAAAGAAATACCCGCAAAATGCAGGCCGTGATTTTAAAAGTGTGTCAGGGAAATGGGTCTCTGCAGTGGATAAAAGGAACGGAGGGTCCGGGCGAGAAGAAGATGGTGGATCGTATGGCAGTTGGGGAGTGGGCGGGGCTTCTGCCAAAACGCTTCTAGAAGGTTCCGGACGGCTCTGCGCAGAACGGCCCGCTCGTGCGTATTCGCAGGGACCGCGAGGAAGGAGAAGAAATAGAAGCGGTTCTCATGCTCCGCTCTGGGCCCCACTACAAACTCCAGCTCCCAGAATTCCATAGCCTTGAGCCAAGGCAGCTAAAGCGGTGCCAAACTGGGTTATTCCTCCAGTGTGGATGCAGCCGGCATAAGGCCTGGGATTTCTTTTTTAAAATGGCCTTTACTTGCTGGTGAGAAGAAGACCCTAGAACCATCCTGGCCTCCCTTAAATTCTCCCAAGACCCCAGGCCTCCTTGCCCTGCTTCCATTTGGAGAGGAATGGCTACACAAAATGCATTTGTGCACAATCACAAAGACACACACACACACCCCATCCCTGCTGGCTTTGCTTTTCCTCTCAGCCTCCCCCAAGACCTCTCTCTTGGGGCCTTTTGTTCGCCTTATCTCTCCATTTTTCCAGCCCAGACAAGCCGACTCTGTTGGGTTTTCCTGCAGCGCCGGTTGTGTGTGTGTGTGTATATATATATTTGTGTATTTGTGCATGTGGTCTTTTCTCCTCAGCCTCTCGCTTCCTTCTGTTTGGCCTCCCTTTAGCCTTCCTAGCAAAGTCAGGAAAAAAGACTTCTGCCTGTCCTCCTTTCCCAGGACATGCCGTACATCCCAACCTCCGGTCCAGGAGCATTTTGAGCATAAGAAACGTGGATTTCTATTTATAGGATATTTATTGTCCTCGAATGTTCTACATTTTGTGGTCCCTTGTCCTCCTTTGCGATGGTCCGCGAAGCTGAGCACAAAAGCCATCGCGACCATTTTCTCTCTCCTCCTCCCATTTTCCTCCTTCGTCCGCAGCTTAGTTGAAGTTGCAGCAAACTGAACGTAAAATGCAAAAATGTGTTTGCGCTTGACTCAAAAGTGCAAAACCCATTTGCTCTGAAAGGACGGAGAGGGTTCTGGGAGCGGCAGTCCAAACCCAGCTTCTTGGTGCTCTTCCTTTGGTGGCCAGGAAAGGCAGGGAGGAGAATTCATTCAAGAAATGCACCGTGGGCTCAACGGTTGTGTCCCCTTTTTCCTCCTCCCAGAGAACGCCACGTTCAACGTCTCCAGCGAGGCCGAGCGCAAGGTCCAGCGCTACTACCAGTCCTGCATGAACGAGACCAAGATCGAGGAACTGAAGGCCAAGCCCCTGACGGACCGCATCCAGAAGGTACGCCAACCAAGCCCTGAGCCCAAACAAGAGCCCCGTTTCCTCTTCCTTTGTCGCAAAGGACCCCAAAGACATCCTTGGTTCAAGTCTGGTTCTGCTGCCCCAGAAGGTAGGACCAGGTCTGCTGGCTTGAAGTTGGATTTCGATTGAATGTTAGAAGGAACTTCTTGGCGGCGACAGCAGCTGGGCAATGGAAATGGTTGTCTGGAGAGTTGGCTGATGGTCTCCTTTTCTGGGTGTCTCCCAAAAAAGGATGCTCTAGCTGCAGATGAATTGGCCACTCTCTTGGGCAAATCACTCTCTTTCAGAGGATGCCAGTCAGTCAGTCGTAGTTTATTACGGTCCACAGACCCAAGATTTAAGCAGTCGGTCAAGATATACAAGTTGTCAATATTCCCCACAATAAACAAGAGGAGAGGAAGTTGCTGAATATAACCCTAACTCTTAACTCTAACTGTCCTTTGGGTCACCATAAGTCATCCACAAGAAGACCCCTTTCCAATATTGAAACGGATGTGTGTTATTTTTGGGTGTCTCCGAGTTCCACTGATGCCCTTTATTCTGAAACTGGGGGGTTTTGGGGAGATGCGCGGTGTGCGATTTCATGTGCGGCTTTCTCACTCCACCCTTTTCCTCTTCCTCTCACAGCTCGGGGGCTGGAATATCAGCGGTCCCTGGGAGGGGGCCAACTTCAACAAGACCCTTCTGGAGGCAATGGCCCACCACCACGTCTCCCCCTTCTTCGCCCTATATGTGAACACCGACTCCAAGAACTCCAGCTGCAACATCATCCAGGTGGGACACGGAGAGGAGAGAGGAGGAATAACATCACAGCTCTGTGTGTGTGTGTGTTTATGAATGTGTGAGATTTGTGCAAAATTGCATTTGCGTAAAAAGCTGTGCCCGGAAGATTGCATCTTACTACACAAACAACCTCCCCAAAATCTATAGGGCTTCAGTTCGGACTATCTAAAAACCCATATCCCCCCATATCAGCTTGCCCCAGATCTTCTGGAGGAGGTCCTTTCTTCTGTCGTAGTACCTTTCCAGATTTAGAGACAGGGTTTTCTTGGTGTCTGCTCCCAGACGGTTCCCTTTTCTTCAACTACAGCTTCCCAATTTCTCTCCATCCAGCTGTAACCCAAAATAAAGTTGGGTTACAGAATTAACGGAGTGTGACACCGCTTTACCCGCCATGGCTCCATGCTATGGAATCGTGGGACTTTCATAGCATGGAGTCTTCTGGGAAATACACAGCATGGACATTTTGGGGAATTTCATAGCATGGAGCATGGAGTTTTGTAGTCTGGGTGAGCCTTTTCTGTCAGAGAGCTCTAATGCCACAATAAACTACAAAACCCAGTATTGCATAGCACTGGGCCCTGGCAGTGAAAGCCAGGTGCCAGACTGGATTATTTCCACAGTGCAGATGCAACCAAAGGAACTGGAGTTGATCCAGGTTTATGAACTTCAAGAACTACTCTTCTCCTGTGTAATTGTGCGCTTACTCCTTTTCTGTGTCCCCCTCCAGGTTGACCAGCCGGGATTGGGCCTGCCTTCCAGAGAGTTTTATCTCAATAAGACACAGAATGAGAAGGTTGGTATTGGACTCCTTTGTGGTCCTACTTTTGTGTTAAAATTCTGCTGCTTTCATGAGGAAGGGAGACATCTCCTCCTCTTCTTTCTTTTCCTCTTATTCTCCTAGACTCATAGAGTCATACAGCTGGAAGGGAACCCAAAGGTCCGAACCCCAAACAGTGTAGGGATCCATCCATACCTAAAGCTTCCCCAACTGATGGCTGACTGCCTCCATCTCTTCCGCCTCTCTGTGAGAACCCACATGGGTCGCTTCATCTCTGGCACGGCCAAAACACATGACAGTTAGTGAGAGGAGTTGAGGGAAGGAGCCACGGCACAGCTAATGACCCAAATATGTAGGAAGACAAGAAATGTGCCTGCGTAGGGAATAGCTTTCTTAAAAAATATGTACACTAGGAGGGTTGTGGTGTGGTTTTGTTTTTGTATATTTTATCTCTCCACAAATCAATCTTGGGCCTTGCAAAGGTACGGATTTTGCCTTGTGATGACCATCAGACGGCTACCCCAAGGTGGCTGGTTTTGCCTGGCACAATACCCTCTTCCCCGATGGGTTTAATCAGACCTCCTCTCCCTCTCCGTCTCTCTTCTCTCGTGTCCCAGGTCCTGACAGGGTACCTGGACTTCATGGTGCAGCTGGGGATGCTGGTTGGGGGGCAGGACGAGGCTGGCACCCGGCGGCAGATGCAGGAGGTCCTGGATTTCGAGACCACCCTGGCCAACATCACCACCCCCCAGGAGAAGCGCCGCGACGAGGAGCAGATCTACCACAAAGTCACGGCTGGGGAGCTGAAGGTGAGGAACGAAGGAAAGAAGGAAAGGGAAGGGAAGAGAAAGAGAAGAGAAGAGAAGAGAAGAGAAAGGAAGGGAAAGAAAGAAGGAAAGAAAGGGGAGGGGAGGGAATGGAAAGGAAAGGAAGAACGCAGGGAAAGAAAGAAGGAAAAGAAAGGAAAACAGACATAAAGGGAAGGGAAAGAAAGAAGGCAGAAAAAGAAAGAAACAGGCATATTAGGGAAGGGAAGGGAAGGGAAGGGAATGGAAGGAAGGAAGGAAGAACATATTAAGGAAGAAAGGAAAGGAAAAGAAAGGAAAGGAAGCCAGCCCCCCAGGGAGCCAAGAGCCAACAGTCTGACTGGTCTCATATTGGCACAACTCTGGGTGATTACAAACCTAAAGGCACCAGATCCCTTCTAGTCTTGGAAGCTAAGCAGCCCTGGTTAATGTTTGGATGGGAGACCGCCAAGGAATCCCAGGTGCTGGAGGCTCCATTCCAGAAGAAAGAGCTGGCAAAACTACCTCCGAGGATCCCTTGCCTAGGAAAACCCTATGAGAATTTACTGGGGTCATCTTAAGTCCAGAGGCAACCTGAAGGCAGAGACACACAGAGAGAGACACACAACCCTCCAACATCTTCTAACATCCCTTGGTTTCCCTCAGACTTGGGGACGCCCAGATCTGCCATATGGAGACATTTTCTCTCTTTATGAAAATCCTTACTTGGTTTCTTTTTTTGGCATGCGGCAATAGCTCTGGATCTGTTTTAATCGTTTCACCATTTTCTCTATTGGCAGCGAGCTCTGGCAACTTGGCTTCCTCTTTTCTCAAAATCCTCAAAATATGGAATTTGTTCTGCATCTTGTCTCTATAAAAGGAAAAGCTTTCCATCCTTAAAGCAGGGAACATCCCTTATAATAAGGGACAACCACGAATCCTGTAAGGGACATGTTTTTCAGCCTTCAAATAAGGAGCATTGCTTATAATAAGGGACACCTCCAAGTCTTATAAAGGGGCAAGATTTCCTGCCCTAAAATAAGGGACATCCTTTATATTTAAGGAGACTTCCCAGTCCTATAAGGGACAGCTTTTTATTCCTCCCATAAGGGACAGCCTTTATAATAAGGGATGCCTGGCAGCCTTCCTCTGATTTATTTGCAATTCAGCAAAAGTAAAGCAAGAACAGGAATAGCCAATTTTCCCTCATGGTCGTTGTTATGATATTTAACATTTTTTTGGAAGCAATTCAAAGGAGTCTTTGCATAATGAAGCAGAGGCATCCTTTCTTTTAAGGGGAGCGGCTGGAGCAGAATGATCCACTTCTTTAGGATCCTATTGTTATTTGATGTCAAGTCAGCCTTGACTTACCAAGAATAACTCTGGTAACCCACAGCCCAATTTTGCAAACCTGAGTTTGCAAACTTGAATTTGAAATTTCCTTGATATTTCCTTGATATTCAGTCTAGAGTGGTCTTTTTCTTTTGCAGCTGCCTTTGCAAAGTCCTATCATCCCATGATGTGTCCAAAGTATGACAGCCTCAGTTTGGCCATCATAGTTCTAAGGAGGGTTCAACCCTGGTTTGCATTAAGACCCGTTCGTTTGTCTTTTAAACAATCCACTCTCTCAGCCTCAGGGGAAGAAATGTAGCCAAGAAAAAGGTGCGATAGGCTTGGAGCTGTCTCGATGGCACATCACAAAATAATACAACCACCATCCAATCCATCCTATTGTGGCCAAATTCTCTTGATAGCCCTCTGGAAGCCCTTGAGAAGAACTGACTCTTGTATTTCTGTTCCTTTCTTGCTCTATCTCTTTCATCGCATTTTACCCCCCTCCAAAAAGAGCCTGGCCCCTGCGGTGGACTGGATGCCCCTCCTGAACGCTGTCTTCTACCCGGTGGAGATCAACGAGTCGGAGCCAGTGGTGGTCTACGCCAAGGAATACCTCGAACAAGTCTCCTACCTCATCCTCAACACAGACGTGCGGTGAGTGTAGGTGGGTCCGAGGACAAGGCTTTGGACCTTCTTTGGCTCCATCCGCACTGGAGAATTAATGCACTTTGACATCCCTCTCACTGCCGTGGATCCATCCAGTGAAAATGCTGGGATGTGTCTTTAGCTGTAGCCCCAAAGCTCTCTGATAAAGAAGGCTAAATATCTCCCAAAACTACAAATTCCAGGATTCCATAGCATTGAGCCATGATAGTTAAAGTGGTATGAAACTGCATTAATTCTGCACCACTTTACTATGTCGTTGTATTTAATGAGACTTGAGCATCCACGGATTTCGGCATCTACAGGGGGTCCTGGAACCAAACCCCAATAGATACCATGGGCCCATTGTAACCTTAATATTATTAATAACAACCTATTGCATTTAATGGGACTTGAGCATCCATAGATTTTGATACCCATGGGGTCCACTCTATTGTTTCACCTGTTTTGTTTTCACTTGTGTCATAAGCTGCTTTGGGCTCCACATTGGGAGAAGAGTGGGATATAAGTTAAATGAGTCAATGCAACAATTAATTAATTAGGACATTAATGTCTTTCCACGCACCTTTCTGGACCGTAGCATCTTGCAGAATTACATGGTCTGGCAGCTGGTGAGGAAAGGGGCCGCCTTGCTGGACGAGCGTTTCCAAGACGCGGAGGAGAAGTTCCTGGAGGTCATGTACGGGTCCAAGAAGGTGAGGGAAGATGGAGGGCAGGGGGTCGCATGGTCCTGGACCCACAGTGCCAGGCTGGGAAACAGAGGCTGCAAAATGCTAGCCATTGAAAGATGGAAAAGCTGGCGCTTCCTGAGCCGGCGGGTGCACCTACCCTGTAGAAATAATGCAGTTTGACACCACTTTAATATATATATATATATATATAATTAAACAACACCTAATTAAACTTACAAATCAAACATTATACATAAATCATTTCAATACTACAACAAAGTGCACCCTACCCCCAGCTGTTCTCTGAAGCCCTTGAGTGGCGCCTGCCTAAAGGTAAACGGAAACCTGTGCCCTTGTTCCCTCCAGACCTGCCTTCCTCGCTGGAAGTACTGCATCAGCGACATGGACAACAACCTCGGCTTTGCCCTGGGCGCCATGTTTGTCAAAGCCACCTACGCCGAAGACAGCAAGGCCGCCGTGAGTCTCCTTCCCTTTCTCCCCACCTGCCTCAGTTTCCCTTGTGGCTTAAAGTCAAGGGTGCCATCTCCCCTTGCCACACTCTTTGGTGCCCCTTAATTATGCTTTCTATTTCATTTTCTTTTTTCAAATATTCATCTAAGGCTTTGTCAAACGTTGCCCCTGGAGTTTGCAGTTTGGGGATGGCCAGGGTGTGCTTCCCCAAACTATAAATCCCAAGATTCTTGCTGCACCACCCTTCCTCCTGGTTATGGCTGTACTTGCTCTGGCCAAAAAAGCACCAGACCCCTTTCCTGACCCCGCTTTCTCCGCCAGGCTGAAATGATGATTTCAGAGATCAAGCAAGCCTTTGAGGAGAGTTTGGCCGGCCTCCAATGGATGGACGAGGAGACCCGAAAATCTGCCAAGGAGAAGGCCGACGCTATTTACGACATGATCGGGTACCCCAAGTTCATCATGGACCCCAAGGAGCTGGACAAAGTCTTCAACGATGTGAGTTGCTTGGAAGAAAATGCTCTGAGTTTGGGCCTGAACTTTAGAAGGAAATTGTTCATGGTCTATTTGGAACCCTAAAATCCTCTCAGATAGCTCCTTCTAAAGTTTGGACTAAAACCCAGAGCTGATTCATACAAGTAGGGGAGGGAACGACAGCTCTGCTGGGCGGCCGATACAATTCAATTGATGGGATTTTTGCTTTTGCGCAGTATGACGCCGTCCCTGACCTCTACTACGAGAACGTCATGCAGTTCCTCAACTTTTCCGCCCGAGTGGCTGCTGACCAGCTCCGGAAACCCCCCAACCGCGACCAGTAAGTCTGGAGCAGCCAAAGTGCCTGCCTTTTATAAACTTATACATGATCAAGGAGGGCCGTATTGGGGCCAGATCAGCCTGAATTTTAGTCCATCTGATTTCAGAGATATTTTATATACACACAAACACACACCTCCATCTCTGCACTCTCCCAAAACAGAGTAAATGAGAGGTGATATAAGAATGGTATTGGCCAGATTCGATGGGAGTTTAGCAAGAGGAGAGTATTTTTGGAGAGGTCAGTTCCTCACTAGTTTTTGTTCTAGGACTCTGAGAGTCCAGGGTTCAGCAGTGGAAACCAACTGGGTGACTTTGACCAAGTCACACTCTCTCAGCCTCATAAGGCGACCATAGTGGCCATCTTTTGTGTATTCCTTGCCCAAGAAAACCCTGTGAAAACCCTGGATTAAGAAGAAGTGAAGCCAGATGCTTCTGCTTCCACTCCATTGTCGACAATGCCTTTTCTTTTCCTTAGTCTCTGCTGCCCCCTCGGGGGCGGTTCAGTCATTGTAAGGACACCGGTTGTAAAATCCATAGTTTTTCGTAGGTTTTTAAGGGTATGAGGCCATGTTCTAGAAGACTTTGTTCCTTATAGAATAAGGAATACACTCTTCTAGAACACAGCCTCATAGCCCTCCCAAAACTATGCATGTGAACACTTTTAATATCTGAAGGAGTATCTGGAATAGGGGCATAGCAAGACAGTTTTTTGGGATGGGGAGGCACAGACAAAAATTGAGGGTTTCTGCCCAGAGAGGCCCTCCTTGTGCATCGTCTTGGAGGGGTTGCTTTTGACATCCATGTAACCACAACTCTCCCGTTTTTTCTGCAGGTGGAGCATGACTCCTCCGACGGTGAACGCCTATTACTCCCCGACTAAGAATGAAATCGTCTTCCCAGCTGGGATCCTGCAGACCCCCTTCTACACCCGAAATTCCCCCAAGTATGAACGTAGCACTCTTCTTTTCTGGCACTAAATATTCAGCGTTTGGGGAGAAAGACCCCATCCTCACCTTTGCTCTTCTCTTTCCCCTTGTTTATAGGGCCCTCAATTTTGGTGGGATCGGCATGGTGGTGGGCCACGAATTGACTCACGCCTTTGACGATCAAGGTGAGGGGACGTTTCCCGGTCTCTCCAAAATCCAAGCAAGAGGTTTGGCCGTATCCATAGATCTTGTTCCTCCTGCAGAATTGGACGTGTCTGGTGGCTTGTGTAAAATTCGGATAAAAATGCCACCTCCCCAGTTGGCAATGGAGCCATCTTGGCCATGCCGTCTGGACCCTGCAATCATAAATGATGATAAATTGATATTAGCATTTTAAACCAAAGAAGGATGCAAAACTATGAAAGAGGATTCTGTATACATTTGTAAAAGCTGTTTGGAGGTGGAAAAATAACCCGGAGGGACTTGGCTTTTGTTTCATCTGGAAGGCCACAGGGGACTGTCAAAAATCCCATTTTGTACTGTTTTGGGAAGCAGAGGATGGCCTGTTTTGAGGTGAAGACCCTCCCCCAGAACAGCATCTAATAGCCCCATAAAATTTTTTAAAATTTGTTTATTATATTATTTATTTAAGGCACTTATTTGTTGCCTCTCCAACTGGGAAAGACAAGATTTGCCCCCTTCTTCCTTCCTCTCTGTGTGCAAACTACTTTTATCTACTGTTAACTGAGTGCAAACTGCCTTTGCACCTTGAACTCAGTTTGAACAATGTAGCTCAGCCAAGGGGGAAAAGTGGGAGAAGGAGAGAGAAACCGGGTCATTTCAAAAGCAGCTGAAAAAGTGGGAAGACAGAGGAATAATCGGGGTGGTCCTTGCTAAACCTGGAGAGTTGGAGGGTGGGGGTGTGTGATGGGTCTTTTCTGAAGGATCAATGGTGGCCCTGCGTCCTGCTGGCTCCACAGTTCCTCCCCATAGCCTCCCTGTGTTTTCTTCCCCGCAGGTCGGGAGTACGACAAGGACGGCAACCTGCGTCCATGGTGGAAAAACTCCTCGGTGGAAGCCTTCAAGAAGCAGACGGAGTGCATGGTGGAGCAGTATGGAAACTACACCATCAATGGGGAGGCCGTCAACGGGAAGCACACCTTGGGGGAGAACATTGCCGACAATGGAGGGCTCAAAGCCGCCTACCGGGTGAGGCTCCGGGGACAGTTTTCCCATGGATGGACCCAAACGGCACATGGGGAAGACGTTGCTGCAATTCCTTGTCTGGTTTTGCAAAAAGGGTCCCTCGGAGGCTGAGAGAATGTGACTCGCCCAAGGCCACCCACAGGGTTTCATGGCCAAGCTGAGAATCGAACCCAGGTCTCCATAATCCAACACTTAAACCCCTAGGCTACGCTGTTTCAAGGCTGGTTTAAATAGAAAGGTCTTTGCTTGGCTGGGAAAAAGAGAGCAGAGAAAGGGAGGCAGACAGTTCCAGAAGTTGGGAGCAGCCACCAAGAAGGTCCCATCTTCCATATCCTCACCTGGTGGGACCAAGAGAAAGCCCTCCCCAAAATATCCTAAGACTAGGGGAGGTACATCTGAACCTAACCTGGGTGGCTTTGGGGGCAGTTGTTAGGATTGTTGGTGGTCAGTTGGCTCCCCTTGCCCTCTTCATCGCTTTCCTATCCATTTTTCTTTCCAGGCTTATCAGAACTGGGTGAGGAAGAACGGAGAGGAGGAGATGCTGCCCACGCTGGGCCTCACCAACTACCAGCTCTTCTTCGTTGGGTTTGCCCAGGTAGGTCTCCACTCACCCCTTCCAGTCTCACCAGTTGGACCCTTATGAATTCCCAGCCATACCCTCTTCTTTCTAAGGTTTAGGTGGAATCTGTTTTCCTGTAGTATGAATCCATTGCTCCGGTCCTAATCTCTGGGAAAGCAGAAAACAAGCTTGCTCCATCCTCAATATTGGTCCAAACTTTATCTTTTCCTCAGCTCTGGTGCTAGTCCATTCTGTGGATGATTGAGACGAAAATATATGGCACGCCAGATGCGAGATAAATGAGCTTGCTGCCGTCTCTTTTCTGGTGTTTCTTTTCTGGTGTTTCTTCCCTGCCTTACCAAACTAGGTCACACATTCTGCCCCTTCTGTGATTTTTTTTTGATTAAGAAAAGACTCTGAGATGGCTCCTCTTTCTCTGCCCAGGTCTGGTGCTCCGTCCGCACCCCGGAGAGTTCACATGAAGGATTGGTCACCGATTCCCACAGTCCGTCCCGTTTCCGGGTCATTGGGACCATCTCCAACTCGCGGGAGTTTTCGGAGCACTTCCGGTGCCGGACGGGGTCCCCAATGAACCCCCGGCGGAAGTGTGAAGTCTGGTGAAGTTTCTTTCTTGACACCAAGGAGAAAAGGGAAACCGGGGAGGGAGGACCCAAATCAGGGACAGGGCTCACTTCAAGCCTTCCTCTGTTTCAAGGAGCAAACCAGGACCCTGGGACCTTCCTTCCTTAAGTTTTTATCTTATCAAACTAAGGGATGCCTTTCTTTGCTGGAAGGGATCCCCGGTCCAAAGTGCCACCTGAACTGATGCACTGTGAAACCCCCCAAACCAAACCAAGGTTTCTTGAACTGTCCGCATGGTGATCCTGTGTATCCCATCTTGCTGGACACACTCAGACAGGCACCTGTCCATTTCTGGGAAGGACTGATTGGTTGGTTTTCATGCCCTCACATGGGGAAAATGGGCTTTTCTTACCTTGCATAGGCTTGGAAGCACTTTTTATCCGACTCCAAGCCTCCTCCACTCACCCACACCTGCAAGGAAAACCACCAAGAAAAGAGGAGAAAATATATTTTGCTCACGTCCTTAACCAAAGCCTGCCTCACCACCAAAATCACACATGCACATACAAAACACACACACCGAAACATGTTGTAAGATATTCTGGGGGATGTTGTTGTTTTTAATTTTGCGGAACACTGGAAATTTCAGGGAAAACGTATTGAAGTTATATAGTGAGTGGATAGGTATATTTATTACTTTGTGTGTGTATGCAAGAGCATCCACTCTGCTTAAAACCAAAGGGCAACACCAGGAGGTCTTAATGTGAGTCTTGGTCACTCTCTCCCATCCCTTTTCGAAACTACAGACTCCTGCTCCCTTTGGAATCCCTTTGTTTGGAAGATCTTAAAAGCGGAAAAGGAACTTTTCCAAGCTCTGATATGTTTACTGGGAACGTTTTTGGGGGTTTGCAACTCCACTCTGGATCTGTTGGCATCTGTTCCCATTGAAATATTGGAGCAATGCTGTTCCACCCTGGCACTGTAAGATACAGGGAGAATCTCATGGCGAATAGCTCTAAAATATGAGTGTCAGCCTCTTCAAATTCTGTAGGAAATCCCATGGGGTCTGCAGTACCTCCATCAGCCACCAGCTTGTAATTCACCGCACGCTTTCCCTAAATGTCTTGCATGGTTTTCTTCAAGTTGCTTTATGGCAAGATGCACCCATTCCAAACTTGGATATCGACGCTGCCATTCAGCGGATGGCCCCACCACAGAGACCCCACCTCCATCCTTGGGAGCTGTCCGTTTTATGGGAAAGAGTCACTCGAGCGGTGTTTTGCTATTTCCTTCTGAACCAAGCTCCTTCCCTCCTTCTAGTGGATCCAAAGTCACAGGAGAGAAAATTGGACCCTCCAGAAGCTATCCTCAAAAGCCTTACTGAAGAAATCACCAGCAGCTTGTTTGTCCAAACACACCTTTTGTTGGCCCACCCGCACAATGGGGGTGAAGCCCACCTGCCTGTGGCCTTTGCTTACTAACAGTTAGCAAATTTAGAAAAGAGACAAAAAATGGAGACTCAAAATGGAGAGAGTGGACTCCCTGGACTCACCTGTGGCCTTGTCAGGGGACTCTGCCATTCGGAGCGGTCAGGGGCAAAACATGGAGACTGTGGACATGGATGGAAGACTCTGTCCTCTGGGGCTCCGGCTCTTGCAGACCAACTTCCCTGAAGAAAAGAGTGGTGTCCATTCTTCCTTCCTTCTTTCGATGTGTGGGGCCAGCGTCTTCTGCAACCCCCAAAACAGGAGCTGAGCTCCACTTTGCGCAATTGTGTTTGCCAGGAACGAAAGATCTCCTGTACCTTTTTTTCTAGCCAAGCTTTTGTGTCTGGAATCGGAGGAAGAAGGAAGGCAGTCTGCCCCAAAGCAAATGGAAAGCGTGGACTGTGTTGATCTGCAGTCAATCAAAAGTGCTCTCACAAAAAAGCTGTCATACTGAGACAGGTGCCTCTGTTAAACAGAGGTGCCTTCTTGCCAAAGAGTTTGCAAGACCTGGGCTTCTGAAGTTTAACAATTCAGCTTACACCTTGCTCTCCTTTGGGGCTTTGAGAAAGTAGAACCCTCACTGTGGACCATTCCATCTCAAGGTCTTTGGGCATGGAGGAATTGGTCTACTTCACTGTCGCTTGCTAAACTTCACAGGGTTGTGAAGCACCTGCTGTGGAAGCAGACGCCACAACTCTATTGGGATTGATGTGGGTGCGCAGAGAGACCAAAAAGGATTCATTGGCAGAGCAAGAGCTCAGATATCTTCTTCTCACACTGACACACACACATTGTGTTCCTCAAGAGTGCCTTGCAAAACTGGGATGGGAAACATCGAAATTGCAAAAAAACCGAAGCTGAGGAGAGATGCAGAGAGGAGAGAGTGAGGCTGCAGATTTGGGGAGCTGCGTGGCATCCCTTCCAGTGCCTTAATGCCAGGGCTGCCCTTGAAAAGCAAAGGGATCCTGGGCCCAGAGCAGAAGCACACAATGTCTAAGACCTGAGGCTGCGGTGGGCAACCTGCAGCCCTCCAGATGCCTTTTATTTTTATGTATTTTAAAAGTATTCCTGTATGACCTCCCAGCCCAGAATGGCTCCCAAAGTGCTGACTGAGTAAATGCCAGTCGAAGCAATGCAAAGGTAAAACATCTTTTAAGATGGCCTCCTGCTCCCGTCAACTCCAGGTAGACTGGCTAAATGTAAGGGATGGTGGGAGATAGGAGTCCATGCCGTCTGCCCCAAAGCAAATGGAAAATGTGGACTGTGTTGATCTGCAGTCAATCAAAAGTGCTCTCACAAAAAAGCTGTCATCGCCCCAAGTTCCTTTCTTGGGGGAGAACTTCAAATATGCCTCTTGGGACAAGAAGTGACCCGCTGGCGGCCGTTCTGTCCAGTCCCCTCCCAGGTCACTGGACAGCTCCTTTGACACCAGGAATAGAAAACAATTCTCTGGACTGGAGCAAAGGGTTGCTGTATAAAAACGCAACCTGCCCAATAGACATGGACAGACAGTGGTTTCCACCGGGGCTGCATCTGCACTGCAGAACTAATGCAGTTTGACCCTGCTTTAAGCCCTGGGATTTGTAGCTTTGTGAGACATTCAGCCTTCTCTGTCAGAGAGCTCTGGTGCCACAACAAGCTGCCAACCCTAGGATTTCATGGGATGGAGCCATGGCAATTAAAGCACTATCAAACCGCATTAATTTTGGAGTGGAGATGCAGCCTGAGTCTGGGTTGAGGATCAGGAAAGAAGATTACCAGGCCAAGGGAAGGTTTCCGTGATTAATCTTATAATATTGACGTTTGGGGCTGGGAGGAGAATCTTAAAATTTCTCTGGTTTCTTCTGTTCTTTATTGTCATCTCCACTCATTTTTGGATGATTGTAATTTGGAAATAAAAAGCTTTTATTGGGTTTTATACAACCAGCTTTCTCCCAGGCTTTGTGTTTTATCTGCAGGTGTTTGCATTTCTCCGTTTTGTTCTGTACATCTTTTCCGGCTATTTTTTCCAATTTCTAGGGGTGGCAAGGTTGTGTCAGTCCATTGCAGCAAAAACAGACGGGTTTTTCTTGAGGTACTTCTAAAGACTCGCAAGTTTTATTTGGCACAAGTTTTGACAAGGTGGGCTTCGGTCCCATGAAGACTTGCGCCAAATAAAAATGGATATCCTTTAAAGCTGCCGCAAAGCTCTTGGCAATTTCCCCCCTTGAGGTTTATTTATTTCTGCTGGGAAATGGCTTTGAGAGGCAGATTTCTGGAGTTCCCAATATATTGGACTCTATACCAAAACATCCGACATGTTTTACTATTTCCATCTCTTTGACTTTCCAGTGACGGACACACTACTGCAAGCAACACATTGTCCAGTTTTCACAGAGGAAAACAGGGTCACACAGCATCAGAGAAGATGGCAAAAGTTATTAATGAGGAAGACCGCATAAGCTCAGAGAGGCTGCAGCACTTTGCCTTTGCCTCAGCCTCCTGGGAAGGGCAAGATTTTCATCCCTTCCTCTGCCTTCTGACTTTGGTTTGCAGCAACTAAAGTAAACGAAGGGCAGAGGAGGAGAAGGAAATTGGGACATTTTGAAAAGCAGCTGTTCTCTTTTAAAGTGGGACGGCAGAGGGCTAATCCAGGCAGTTGAAGGGGGTGCATGAACAGATTGGCAAGGGAGCGATGGATCTCCAAACTTAATTTGGTATTTAGAAAAGCACTTCTGTACAATGAACTGTGTTTGGAAGGAGAGCTGCCTCTTTTGGCCAAAAGCATAGAGAAGAGATAATGGCGAGAACCAGTGGGGAGAAGTGTGATATCAATCCCCACCACGAACACCCCCCCACCCCGAGCGTACCTGAACTGCGGGTTTCGACCCTGAATCTGTATGGAAAGATGGTTGTCCTTGATCAAGGGGTTCCCCTCCCCTCCATAACAGAGCAGCCCGGCCGTCTGTACAGGAGCAAAGAAAAAAACAACTTTATTGATAGGATTCCAACATGTATAAGCTGGCAAGGTGACATTACAAACGACTACACATTCTGAGATTCCCAGGACTTCGTTCAGTGCATATGTTCAACTTGATGTTAGTCTTTAATCATCACCAATAGAACGTTCAATTTACTTTCCCTTCATCAGCTCCTGTTGCCCAGATACAACAGTAAATGCTACAATGAGCAGACGAAGCCATCGATCCTAGCAACTTCCCAGGCAGCTGCAATGACATCCCAGGCTGGCCAAGGTCAGTTCCCACTCTTACTATTCTGACCCCTTCGCTTGGTAGTGATCATTGACTTTGGGTATTTAAATGTGAAAATGTCCCCATCATAGAAAATCACGCCCTGAGAGCATCTAGTCCGACCCCAACTAAAAGGAACTTGGGAATCTTGGTTCGAACTCTTAGATAAATCATTGAATTACTCATAGGGCCTCAGGATTCAGCTCACACAGATAGAGAGATTTTTCACCATGGATGAACTGTACCACATATATGTATAATTTATATTTATTTCAACAAAATCCGACAGTAATCATGACCCCAAGTAAAAAACAAACACAGGAGATATGTCAGCCAGGAAGAGGCATATTATCCTGACAGTGCAAAAGAAATACACCAGTCTTCTCATTTTGCAACCACCTTATTTGACCTCTCCCATAATGCAAATTTAAAATACAATAAGTATTTTCTCTAACATCAACAAAAAATAGAAACATTAATAGCAGCAAATGTAAAGAGAAACAAAACACAGAAGGTAATTTTTGCCTCTGCTTTCTTTGGGATTTCCCTTTTGGCTGCCTCTCTCTCTGGTCACTCCTGGGACCCAGGCTGCATCCGCACTGCAGAAATAATCCAGTTTGTCGCCACTTTAACTGCCATGGGTCAATGTTCTGGGAATCCCAGCTGTGGTCTGGTGCCACAACAAACTACAGTTCCCATAGCATTGAGCAATGGCAGTTGAAGTGGTGTCAAACCAGATTACTTCTGCAGTGTGGATGCAGCCTGAAAGAATTCAGTGGAGAGGATGCGCTTGTGAAAGCGTAGAGGAGTGCAGCCATCTACTAATGAGGTTTTGCTTTCAATATATATCCCTGAATTTCTAAAACAACCCAAAAAGAAGGGTGAGTTGTGCTGTACTTGCCAGGCGCATGAACACAAAAGGTCCCTTTGGCTAGAAACATTAAGACACATCTTCCGCAGACCCATGGCCCTTTTGGGTTTGGGTTACAAACTACCATCGCCCTTCATCATTGGCTATGGTGGCTGGGGCTGATGGCGCACGGGACGCGGGTCAAAATGGCAGACGTTATTATTGAGGAAGAACACACTTGTGAAGAAAGAAAGGCTGCAGCAGCTTGGTTTTGGCTGAGTCTAACTGGGAAGGGACAGACATTGCCACTTCCTCTCCTCTCTCAGTTAATGGAGTCCAAACACCTTTTCCATTTTGATCTGTTTGTGACAACTGAAGTAAGCTGAGGGCAAAGCGGGTGGAGAAGAGAGAAACAGGGAGCTTTCAAAAGCAACTGAGAAAGTGGGATGGCACAGGATGATCTCTGCCAGGGACAGTCTTCTGCCTATTGGGACAGTGGAGTATGTGATGGGAGTTGCAGTCTAACAACATCTTATCTGGGTGGGCTGGACCTACAACCACAAAGCAGGGATGGGAATCATGCTGCCCTCCAGACGTTGCTGGACTTAAAACTTCCAGCATTCTTAGGTTACACTGAGGGGGATGATGGGCGCTGCAATGCCTGGGAGGCCGCCCTTGCCCTAGAGAGCGATCCCTACCATGTTTAGGATGAGAAGACTAGCCAGAGAGTGAAAGTGCGATGCAGGCTCGACACAAAAGAGTTTGCACAAGTTCATGGGGATGGCATGAGAAGCAAGCCCAGGATCCCTTGCCAAGCGTCAGCCCAATTCCTGAGGGACAGCCAGAGATTTGCTGCCGCCTTGCAGCCATGACGCCTGGCGCCGTCCCCGCTCTTCCCTCCATCCCTCCGCCGCCAGCCAGTCTTGCTCCTCGTAACAGTGGTTGACCCGTCCGGATGCCAGGGAGCAGAAGAGGCCCCCCTGAGTCCCAGAGTAATGGTCCAGCAGGGCTTCAATGCTGGGGAACTCCACATTCAGATGCTTTGGAGCAGCATGAGCAGGGAGAGAAAAAGGAAAGAACAATGGGTTTATATCTCTGTTTCTTGGACGGATGGCTCACCTTTCGGAATCAAAGCTGACTGCCGTAATATTAAACGCAATTCACATGAGAAGCCAGAAGCACAACTGAAGCAATTTAAAGAACAAACTAGACCACCTGGTTGTCCTTCTCTTACCTCCACAGAAAACTTTCCAACCTGGCTCTGGTATATCTGGTAAGGGATGACCCCACACCGCGTCCGCACCGTGAGACACCACTGGTCAGTGGAACCTGGTTCAGCCCAGAGGAGGAAGGCTCCGAGAACATCCTTCCGGAGCAGTGCCACCCCAGCATCTCTGAAAGCCAGAAGAGAACGTGAGCCACATACCTGTCTCTCTCTTTCTGGAAGGGAAACCCTTCTACTTTGTGTGAGGAATTTGGTTATATCACTCTAACCTTCACTAGTCTGTAGTACAGCTACAACTCCAAGCACATTTATTCACAAGCAGGACTGTAGCAAAATGAAACCATTGCCCCAAACCAGACTTCTGTTCCCCCAAAATGACATTTTCCTTCAGCATTGCAGAGAGTGAGATCTTGAAAACAGTTCCAACCTGGGACTCTGTTTCCATCCCCTTGGTCCCTTGGCCACCTGTCCCTTTTCCTGGGATGCCTAAACTGTATTTCTAAATGCTCGAGCGAAGATTTAAGTTACAGCAATGCTAGACATCTGGGATTGGGAGGAAAGTTTCATTTTGAAGGGAATGGCCTTATTTTACCTTCAGTCCTCCAATGTCTAGCATTGCATCAACTGAAAGCTTTGGCAGCCAGATTAGTTAATGGTACACCGAGGAGAGAGCATATAACACCTGTGCTTAAATCTCTCCACTGGCTGCCGATCAGTTTCTGGGCACAGTACAAGGTGTTGGTTTTGACCTTTAAAGCCCTACATGGCTTGGGTCCAACCTATCTTAGGGACTGTCTCCTCCCATATGAGCCCCCCCCCCCCCCCGTACACTCCGGTCCTCTGGGAGGAACCTGATACAGCCTATCAAAACTTTGGGGACTGTAGGGAAACTGGAATCCCTATTTCCTCTCCCTCTACACCTAGCCTTAGCTACATCTCTGATTTTAATCATCATTATATTCCTTTAGTAATCTAACATTTAGTGTCAGCAATCTGCAGTGGAAAAGAGACTAACCAGCAGATGGAGGGCTTGCAAGTCTTTCCCTTTGCTCCTCAGCCCTCAACCAAACTCAGATATCCATAGCCACTGAAAGAATGACACCTTTTCCTCACCTATCAATGCCAGCAAAAGACCAAACGTTCTCCATCAGGCTGCCTTCGTTTTCTGGCAAGCATACCAGGCCGCCTCTGCTCCCTTTGCCGTCCCAGCTGGTGTAAACTGGAGCAAAAAAGTGGGGGAAAAGCAGGAATGGTCATAGGGAAGGCCACAAAAGAGGGGAAGCAAGCAAGCTTCACCTAGAGAGATAGTCTAAGGCTCAAGGAAGGAGGAGAGTTCAACTAATGCTGGAAAACAAATAAGCAGAACATGGTCCCCAGAGGGCTCTAAAATACACAAGGAGCGGCAGTTTAAAAAATAACAAATGCAACTTGAAATGGCACCAACTACATATGGTAGGAAAGGTGGCAGACCCTTTCCTGAAAACTGAAAGGTTTCGAAATAGAGGATGTGTGGACACAGCATGGAGAATGCTTTAACTGTGGATCTCCTGAACTAGAAGGGGGTTGGATTGGATAACCTTTGGGAGTCCTCTGCCTCTCTATGATTCTGTTCATTCACACAAACACACACATCCCAAGCTTGTCTGACCCTGGAACGCCTTTGGACAAAGGGAGGACCTCCTTCATTTGAGGCTTTTCAACAGTGGTTTGATGGCCACCTCTCAGGTAAGTTTAGATGTGACTCTTTTGCATGGTAGAAGCGGGTTGGACTAGGTTTCCTTGTGGGCCATTTCAGATGTATAACTCTATTAAAGGGGGGTTTCTATAGAGTAAGTGCAACAGATGAAAAGGTGGCAAAAACTGCGGAACAACCAACTGGAGGGAGCATTTCCAGCACAACATGCTTTTATGAGCCACCCTTTCTCCAAAAACAATTACAAGAACATTAAAACCCACAATGATAAACAGTGGCTTTTGTTCAGGTAACTACCATCATGAGGAAAACAGATTCTGTCACTTTTCCTGCTATTTGAAGGAGACTGTAGGTTTGTGTCACCAAACTGAAGCCCAAGATGGTTGTCAAGACTAGAATGGGGGCAAATGGAAGCATCTCCAGTTCCAGATCTGTAGTCTGGAGGGCACCCCTAGATTCCCCGCTGGTTATGCTCTGGATGGCTGCATGCCCCCAACCCCTGGGCACCCACCTCCCTTGCCTCCTCTTCCTCCTCTTTTTCTTTTCCTTCCCAGGAGACTCACACATTTCCTGAGCGCACTGCTGCAGCTGAGCCTCAAAAGTGCAGCCTCGGTAGGCGCCGGAGCGGAGGATCTTGCTGCGGATGGCCTTCTTGCGCACCAGGATCGGGGAGCAGTAGGGATTTCCAGGGCGAGAGGTGCCCACCCGGCCCCGTTCTTCCAAATCCAGCCGCTCTCTCTGGGGACACAAGCCAGGACAGACCCTTAGCGGGAGAAGCAAGAGGCCCTGAGGCTGGATGGCAGGGGGGCTCTGGGGTGGTCAGTGGGTGAGGCTCAGTCCGGCTCCAGATTGGGCCAAACGGATTCTAACTTGGACATACACTGGCCATTGCAAACCCTCCAACATTTCACAGATGAAAATCGGCACACGGGGGGCCAAGACGGTTTCATGAGGAAGAAGGGAGAAGCCGGAGAGGCTGCTGCTATTTGCTTTTGCCGGAGCTGACTGCAAAGGGTAATGTTCTGTCCCCCTCCTCCCCTTTACTTCTTGCTGAGCTATTGGAGTGCAAGGGCAGTTTGAACTGAATTTTCAGTTAGTGAAGTATGCTGAGGACAAATGGGAGACTGAAAGGAAAAGGAGAGAAACTGGGACACCGAAGAGCATCCTGGAGAGGAACCCACTCACCACGCTGACGGAGGAGCCAAAGTCAGAGGGGCACGGAAGCCTCTGGAAGGAGACCAGCGCATTGACGTTTTGCGAGACCTCCTCAGGATTGAGGGACTCCCAGACCACATGGCTGTCCCTTAGGCTTCTGGGCTCCGGTGGGCTCTGGCCGGTGGAGGGCCAGTCTTGCTCCTCTGGGTGCCTCAGGAGGTAGCACAGCTGGAAGGAGCGGCAGAGCAAGAAGTGGAGGGTCTGGACCTGGGAAAAGGAAGATACAAATTGGTGCCTCCAGGGAGAGCTTCTCCAGGGAGGGCTTTTTCTTGGCCCACCACCATCACAGGCACACCTGGCAAAGACACAGCACTTTTCATGTGGCAGCTCCCAACCTGTGCAACTGCCTCCCACAGTAGGCTTGGTTGCCTCCATCCCTGTTTTTCTTCCTTCTTATTCAAACAGCCATTTGGGGCAAAATGGGGGCTCTGCCCCTGCCAACCAGGTTTCTAGCACTGTAGAGGGTGAGATCTTACAAACTGTTCTGTTTGCCGTGGCGTGTTGGCATTCCCTGGACAACTTTGCCTGCACTATTTCTTTGGATGCCTCAAGCGTATTTCTAAGGCTCAGCTGAAGCTTAAAGGTAATGCAATACAATGCTAGGGTGCTGAAAGGAAGTTTCACGGTGCGGGGACCAAACTCTTATGTGGTGAGATAATGCCTCTCCTTTGCTTCCTTTCCATGCTCAGATGCCCTTTCTGCCTTCTTCTCCCACTTACCTCGCTTGGCTGGCTGCCCACAAACAAGTGGCAGAAGAGCTGGTTGTGGGAGCTGTGCGGATTCCGGGACACAAAAGCGAACTGGCTGTCAGCCGGGCGACAAGTGCTGTAGAGGATGCGCTTCAGAGCATGGGCCATGAGGAGAACCTGAAGGGAAGAGGGGACAATTTAAGAAGCACCCGAGAGGAAAGGACCAAGCGCAAGCCCTTCCCTGACAGCTAATAGTACATTGCAGTCTCTCAATTCTGTCCCAAGACTCATTGCAAAGTAATGTTTTCATTCATCTCCCCCATCCTCACAACAGTCCTGGGAGATAGGCCAGTCAGAGAGAAAATTATCTTCCTTCCTTGAAGCATCAACCACATTTAAACACCCCTTTGTCTAAGGTGTTTTAGAAGTCATGTTATAATGGCTGGCTCATGCCCGCCAACATTTTACAGATGAGAAAAGGAACAAGTGTGAACAGGCAACATCAGAGTGTGGTTAAGATCGCAAGAACACACAACTTAGGACAAGCAACAGTTTGCTTTTGCCAAATCCAACTGGCAAATCACCTTCCTCTCCTCTCCACTGTTGAGTGCAAACTACCTTCGCCCCTTGAAATCACTTTGCTGCAGTTGAAAGAAGCCAAAAGCAAAGCAGGAGGGAGATAAAGAAACCAGGACACTTGTAAAATCAGCTGGAAAAAGTGGGACAACAGAGGATAAACCAGGGCAGTTAAGAGTGAATACTGGCTCTTACCTCCTTCTCTGCACTGTACATCTTCAGGCCCTGCAGACAGAACTTGAGGACCACAGATCTCCGTCTAGGACAGTCCTACATCCGGACAATGGTCAGAGGGGAGGAACATAGAAAAAAGTACAGGAGCAGGTGACAAAGGAGCAGAACTTAGGGGGAAATTCCTCTTTGTGGACTGGTAACTCCCAGAATTCCCAGTTAGCATGGCTGCTGAAAAGTTGTCAACCCAAAAAGGAAACCTACCCCAGGATGAGGCAACTGGACACCCTCCCTTCCCAAGGCTAGCACTTCCCAGAGAGGAAGGACTACAAGTCCAATCATCCCCAGTCCATCATGATCATTCTGAGCAGAGACATGTCCCCTTTACCTTTTGTGGCTTCAGGGGACTGGCTGCCCTGAGGCTCAGTGCCAGAGCATTGCTCCAAAATAACAGGGAGTATAGTATATTGTTCTCTGAGCATGCGCAAAGGACCCAGGTGTCTTCTCCCAACACACACACACATCATCTCACCTTCAGGTTCTGGAGCTGCTGATGGATGGCTTGATCCTTCTGCTGAAGTTCTGAGCCTTCCACAATAAAGGAGCCCACATACTTCCAGGAAGGAAGGAAGGAAGGAAGGAAGGAGAAAGTGGGTATCCCAGAAGTCACTAAACTATTTTTTTCAGTTTTGTTTGTTAATTGCTTTTATATAGGTGTATTTTTAGTGATGCTCTGCATCCTTCTGGGATCTACAGCAAGCTTGGGAGAAGTACTGCTACCTTGATTTTAACTACCTACACACCACATACACACACACACATAAACGTGCATACTGATGGTATACATGAACTGCTTAGTTGCTGGTGTTGTGCATGTGTGTTTGTGTGTTTAAAAAACATCATTGGGAGACCTTGGGCAAGTCCCACTTTCTCAGCCTCAGAGGATGGCAATGGCAAACCCCCTCTGAAGAAGTCTTGCCAAGAAAGCCCCACGATAGGGTTGCCTTAGGGTTGCCATGAGTGAAAAATGATTTGGAGGTACACAACAGCAACATATACAACCCAAGCATTTTTTGAAAAAAAAATTAATGAACTGCTTAGATTCCCAACATTGGGGAAAGGTCAAGGTGATGGTGCTGCTGATGATAAGGCTATGCACATCTTCTGGCAGAACCTGCCATGTCTCACAAAAGGCCAGCCTTGCCTTGGACAGGTTCTCCCCTCCATCCTCTCCCTCCATCCCTCCTCCTTCCCTCCTGGCACTTTGCGAGGTTGCCAAGGAAGCCGCTAGAGGAGACAAGTAAGCCCTTCCATCAGGAGGAAAGGGAGAGAGCAGATCCTGACTTACAGCTGGCTGGTCGGCAAGGATCAGGGCCTCCCTCCTCCCAGAGTCCACCTGGAGAACTGGCTCAAGGGTCCTCTGAGCCAAAGGTGAGTCAGGGAGCCTCCTCTGGGGGCAAAGATTTGGATCCCCCCCCCGCACCCCCATCCCAAACCTTCCTCCGGACCCCCTTCACCTCACCTCCGCCGACTTGGCAATGACCCTTCCTCCTCTTGGGGGGTGGGATGCTGGGCTCACGCAGGCAGACAGCTGCTTCTTCATGGTGCAGGGCTTTGCTCTTACACCTGGGGAAGCAGAAAAGGGCAGCAGAAGGGTGGCATTTGGTGGGTTATTTTAAAAAGCGCTGGGTATTCAGGGTAGGGGCTCTCTTCAGCCCCCAACTCAGCCACAGCCAGGGTGGGAGGGTAGGGTGGCACCTGGACCCGCTGCAAGAGACAGGGAGGAGGAGGAGGAGGAGGAGGAGGAGGAGGAGGAGGAGGAGGAGAGGCTGGCGATGGGCTGGTCTCCTCTTTCTGCAGGGCTGGGAGGACAGGGAGGACTTAGGGGGCAGGCAGCTCAAGGCATAGAGGATGGGGGCCCTCCAAATGTGAAAGAAGGATGCCTGCTCCAGCCCTTCCAAGCTTCAATCTGGCACGGCTGGGGCACTGCTGGTGCTTGCCCATCCCCATCACAGCCAAGGAAGGGTGACCTTTGGGAGAGGGAAGAGGTGAGGCAGGGTTGCCCATTTACAGGGAGGTCTCCATCCTTCCCTGCCATCCTCCCTCCATCCCATTCGTACCTGCTGCTGGGTCTCAGGTGCATCTCCTCCTCCTCCTTCTCTTCTGCCCTCCACCTGGGCCAACCTCGCAGGGGGACCCCTCTTCTTCTTCTTCCTCTACTGGCCCTGATCCCCAAAAGGGGGGCCCATGGACCAAGACTGCTGCCAAGAAAGAGGAGGAGGAGGAAGAGGAAGCCCACCGCAGCAGTGCAGCAGAAGGGATCTCTTGCTCTCGCCAGCCCCAAATCCCAGCTGGCCAATCAGCAGCCAGGAAGGTGAGGCCACGCCTCCGATGCCAAGGTAGAGCAGGGGGCTTCATCCACAGCATCCTCCTCCTCAGCCCCTCTACCCCAAAAAAGGGACTCTCCATCCATCCATCCCCCCAAAGCCCCCTTCCTCCCACCTCTGTGGGGCCTGAGGTTCCCTCAAATGCAAAGTCAACTGGGGAGAAGGATGGACCGGTTGTTGTCGGCTTTATGGAGATGCTTCCCAAGCTTGGAGAAAGTGACTTGGTTTCCCTGCCCCTTGGACTGAAGCTCCCATATTCTACTCCAGATGGATTATGGAAACTAGAGTCCAAGGGGGAAAGAAACCCCAATCACTGCTTTGTACCATTCTCTCAGCTTTGTTTCCACCAGGCAGGCTTGAAGCTGATGGGAATTAGAGTCCAGCCACAACATCTTGGAAAGGTTTGTTTCACAATATCAGCCTCAAACCCCAAAGACACAGACGTACACAGCCTGTGCAAACCCAGTCTGAGGCTCCTCGTCCAGAGGAAGGCCACTGGAGATGGGAAGGCAGGGCATTGCATTGGAAGGAAGCTCTGGGGGGAACTTGGAAAGCAAAGGAATGAATTGTAACAAGAAAAAGGGGAGACCAACAGGACAGATCAGCATTTGGGGCGAGTGCAGACTGCCCTCCTCCCCAGATTCAAAATTTTCCAGGAGTTGTTTAGGTGCCAACTTCAAAAATCAACCATCAATATCTGCCCCATTTAATGGCATCCATTCTTGATCAAAATTAGTGGAACATGGGTCTTCTTTCCCAAAAGCACTACTAATCCTGTGATTATTTTCTTTAAAAAGGAATCTGTAAGTGGGTTGTGGGGATGAAGTGATGCTGGTGCTGCAGGTTTTGCTCTTTCTCACCTTCTCATCAGCTAAAGACCATGTCCCTCCCTCCCTCCTTCCCTCCTTCCATCTGCCTTTGAGTCAAAAGGGCTATTCTGATACAGCAACTCCTTCAAGAAAGGAGGAAATTATTCTTGCAGACAATGAGAACCCTTTAGTCAGCAAGAGGATTTGGAAACCAGCCACCTTGCCGGAAGAAATTAAAAGCGGAAGGGACAGATGGCTCTGGGAAGGGGAAGATGCAGCCAGGGCAGCAGAAAGAAGAGAGCAGGAAAAACTGGGGAAGACGGTAAAGGCAGTCAGTCAGGCGGGTGCCAAAGAGAAAGGGTTAAGAAGCACTAGGCAGAAGCAAGGGTCAAAGAAGTCACAGCAGAGCCAGGCAGGGCTGGAAAGGAAACCAAGAGCAGAAGAAAATCCTGAAGCTCCTTAAAGTATAGCCCTCCAGATATTATTCAGCTACAACCCCATTACCCCTGACCACTGGCTAAGCCCATGGGAATGGCAGCCCAAGAGTACCTGTAGGGTCACCGCACGCATCACACAGATCTTTCTAAACTCGCACCACTGTCGGTTCGTTTGTGGCCACCTGCATCCGCCTTTGGCATGGGCTCCGGTCAGAACGGCCTCTCCAGCCTGTGGGATGCGAGGCCCGTAAAAGACAAGAGGTTCAGAACGAGAACGGAAAGGCAAGCATCTGGGAAGGTAGACGAAAGCCCTCCCAGAAAGGAAACTGGCCATCCCAGTGGAAAGATGACTAGGGCAGGGAGAAGACGTCTGAGCCAAGCTCCTGGCAATGTCAGCCTTGCACTCAGCCCATCCAGAGTGGTCTCCTCTGCCATGTCAGTGCCCTTGCCCCAGCCCTCAGGGCCAATGGAGCCACGGAGGAATGGGGGTTGCACTGTAGACTGGCAGCACAACAGTCTCCCTTCTCCAGCCCCCAAAACCTTCCACTCCAGGGAGACCCCCAAACAATTCACTGGGATTATGTGTGGAAAGGAGGGGACTGGTGGAAAACAAAAAATTACATTTCCCGGCTGGCAAAAGGCACATCAGATCCCAGCAACCCCATACACGTGTCTAGGGCAACCTCCCACTGAACATTTTGCCTTGGCCACCGTGCGGTAATTCTCATGGTCTGTTTTGCAGCCACAGGTGTGTATGAGCCTCTGGCTCAACAGTGGGGCAGGCCTTGCTCCGTCTTCTTCCCCTGCTACTCTGCACATAGCTGCCTCCCCAGGACTGCAGGGGTGTCCGGCTTGACACACTGCCCTGACCGTTGAGTTTCGGCACCAGGGGACAAGCCCTGACACCCAGCCCCCCAGGTTCACAGTTCTGACCCGGGTGACCAGCTTTGGGATGCAGGAGGGGATACTGGAATACCCCTCTCCTTGAATCAAGGGGAGCAGTCTGGGTGGGTTTGATATATTCAATCCTGATGTATAGCATTTGTTTTATTTATAGGGGCAATTGCTGAGACATGCAACACTGGCAATAGGGATAATGCGTGGGTGCTGCAGGCTTTCCCAGGAGATCCTGGGGAATTCCACTTGTGTGAGGGATAGGCTGGGCATTTGTCTGCCATCACCTCAGCGCTTGATGGTGGCCCAACGGTTACCCAAAGGACCCTCTTTCAAGACCATAAACCTCACCAAACCACTCACGGAACAGAAGGACAAAGAAGACTGTAAACTCTCAGTGGACAGCCGTAAGCTTTGGAGACGCTCTTTTTAGAATCCCTGAAGGTTGATTTTAGAGTTGTAATCCCCTGTAGAAGGCCATAAACATATTTTGAGACTGAAACCGTTTGGGCTATTCTATTTTCAAGAATAAAATCATCTTTCTACAACACATTCATGAAATGGACCACCACCAGGAAGGTAACAGGGAGAATGTCGGAACAACACTGTGGCACAACTGGGAGTCCTCAGTTGCTCCACAAAGGAACAGTTTGGAGGGAACATTGGGGGGGGGGGGAGCCTCTACAAGGACCCTCAAAGCCTCAGGGGCTTCCAGCTTCTGAGCACCCGGCAAGCCCTATGTAATCGCTGGGTTGCCATTCTAACAAGTCCAGCCCATGCACCCCTGGCAGAGCACAACCCTGCAGCCCCCCAAATATCTCCATTACCCACCCTGCTGTTCCACACCAACAGGCTGAAGCATCTTATGACCCCAACTCAACACTCCCCCGGTCTCTGGGACCCAGACCCCACTTCTCCTCCTCTCAAGAGGAAGACCAACAGACTTTCAGGGTGCTGACAAAAGATCATACCCAAGACAGGCGTCAGTCTAATTTTTATTTCAGCAAACAGCATGTTCCTCACTTTAATGGCTCTACATTAGCAATTAGATCCTTCTGTGACATTTTGTTTTGTTTTTTAAAAAAGAGGGGAGCAAACAAGTGACAAAAACCCAGGAGTTCTTTCCTTTTTAAAAAGAACAGCATTTCCGAAGTTGGATTCAAGAAGACTTTCATGTAAGCTTGGGTTTTAAGGCGGGGAGGGGGAGAAAGAAAGGCTGTGGGGAACAACTATGCTAGCAGGACAGAGCACTTGCACACTAAGGTTATGACGAAGGCCTCAGCAGGACTTCGGTCCCGCTCCGGGTCATCTGCCACCGTTGGTTCTTCTCTGAGAAGACCGGCAGGGCAGGGGTGGGGTGGGGTGCTTTGGGGATGGGGGAGTCGGTGGCCTGCAAGACTGATGCAAGGCATCCCACAGATGGGGAGGGTGGGGGGAGAGGGGTCTTTTGGAGAGCAGTTTCTTTTCTTCCCAGGGACCCATTTCCACATTCTAAAAATATAAAAATCTTTGCAACCAGTTTCAAAAGCCAAAATTTCAAGATGCACCCTGTACAGATTACTCTTTTTTTTTCTTCTCAAAGAACAGTCCTATGTTACTGGTGATTGGTTTGAGGGAGAAGAATTGAAGAAAGAAAGAAAAAAACAAAGAGAGAGAGAGAAGGAAGGAAGAAAGGAAGCAAAAAGGGAAGGGAAAGAAAGGAGGAAGGGGAGAGAAAGGAAAGGCGCAGGGAAGGTAACCTAGCTCTAACAGAAAGGCTTGCATGGGAGGGCTGATTTGATTTTTGCTTCACCTCTCCCCGCTGCTCCAAGGAGAAGAAGGGAAAAGGTGGGGGGAGAAGAAAGAGAGAGAGAGAGAGAAAGAAAGGGTGGGATGTTTAAGCGCCGGAACTAAGATACGCCGTGTGTTGTAGTCATCAGACAAGCGTGGCTTCCTCGGAGGCACTGCCAGGGGGGCTCCTACTTCTTTGCCCGCAGGGACTTCCGCATGGAAGGCTTGCTCTTCTTGGCCTTGGAAGGCTTCAGGTCTTTCTTGGGGCTCACGGCTGGCTTCTTAGGGGCAGGGCTGTTGCCTGAGAGGCTCTTGGTGGCCACGCGGGCAGGGGCTGCTGGTGGAGGAGCTGGGGGTGCTGGCTTGGCCTTCTTAGCAGGGGGCTTGGCCTTCTTGGCAGGGGCCTTGGCTTTCCCACGAGGGGCCAGGGGGGCCTTGCGAGGCTTGGGTTTGCCCTCCCGCCGCTTAGCCAAGGGGGGTGCCCTGTTCCGGGCCTTCGGAGGGGGCCGCTTCTGCATCCTGCAGAAGGGATGAGGGAGAGGGAGACAGAGACGGTCAGCTCAGGCTCCTTCCCAGGGCAGCCAAGGGCATCTCCTCCCCTGCCCACCCACACATTCTTATCTTTGGCGGCATGACAGGTGGCTGCTGGGACTGCTACACACACCTTTGCTGCCAGGAAAAGTGCCAAACTGCCACAAAGAGTAAGAACTGTAGGCCTCCCCAAGCTGGATGGTCTCTTCGGCTCCCCCACCCAGGTTTTTAAGAAAGAAGACCTACTCAAGGGGCACTGAATTCCAGCACTCCTAACCCAGGACCAAATGTAGCTGCCACTGTTCTCCCTGGCCCTCGGCTCAGTCCCACTCCTGCCCCAGTACCTTTTCTTTGGCGGTGGCTCTTCCTCCTCGGACTCTTCCTCCTCTTCCTCGGACTCTTCCTCCTCCTCTTCTTCCTCCTCAGACTCCTCTTCCTCTGAATCCTGTGCTTTCTGTTTCTCTGGGAAAAGAATGCCAGGGCTGGGCGGGGGGGGGGGGGATTGGAGGGGGAGGAAAACAACTCAGAGGCAGCAGGACCCCCACCGCCCCCCACCTCACATTTGCAGGCTCTGGAGCCAGGCACAGACCCACCCACTCCCCATAAAAGGGCTTCAGGCTGTTGGGGGGCTGGGCACATCAGCCACTCACCCCAAGGCTGTCTGCCCCCTGTTCCACAAAGGCGCCTGTTACCTGGGGTAATAGGGGAAGCAGAGCCGGAAGGTGCCGCTGAAGCCCTTCCCAGAGATCTGCTCCATCCAGCCGTACTTCTCGCACTTCTGGAGGGTCCTCTTCAGGAGGTGGACTGGGGGGGAGGGAGGGAGGAAGGGGGTATCAGCCAAGAATGGAGGGGTCTTGTCATGCAATAGGACCAAAAGCACTGCCCTCATCCTTCCCTGGCACAAGTCATGCTCATACTCATTTGCAGCCCTATTTTCAAGAAACAGAGATGCCAAATGCTTTCCAAACAGGCTCTCTATGTGTCTTGCTGCAAAGCCTCCCAGAAAATGATTTTAGATACTGTAGAATACTCGATTCCACAAACACTCCTGTGTATACAGGGCATCTTTATACCAGGCAACATATAGAAATTCTCACTGGGGTCAGAAAACACCACAGATTGAGGTACTCCATGGAAGGTTTGGGGTTTTGTTTTGTTTTTTGTAATCTGCCTAGACGAGGTTTAAAAACAAATGCCAAAACTTGATCCCTGATTTCCTCTCTTCTCTCCTTCATCCCTGCTTCTTATTCTGAGTGCAAAGGTGGGTTCCTCTCCCCGGCTTTCTTTCAGAAACTGGCTTACTAAGGAGACCAAGGCACAGCCCAGCCAACGATCTTTCTTTTGTTGATGCCTAATAATAACGGGGAGAGGCTGTGCTCAGAACAGCAGCCCACGGCCTTCTCCTGGCAGAGAGAGAACAGTCCCCTGGAAACGCCATCTAGAAGGGAGCCTGCGTGGATAATTGAATGGATGGCTTCCATCAAAAGCATTCATTCTTGCCAAGACTTGGTAATTTCCAAGAGCAGGCACTTCACACACAAACCCACGCACCATGCAAGTTTGAGCTTGGAGTGTCAAGTATTGGGGGAGGGTTCCCCTGTCCCCAAAATGGTCCTAGCTCCAGCTGTACAACCGTCCCGAAAAGGCAAATGGGCAGCACTGTGTGTGTGTAGAAGGAATCTAGTAGCACCCCTCACGCTAATGGTTCCTTTGAGCATGAGCTTTTGTGGATATCAACCTACTTCTTCAGATGTATCCATAAATAACATTCACAAAAGCTCAGGTTGAAAAGTTAGCCTGAGGGATGCTACTGGATTCTGGAAAGGAGGAACTGACAGCAAAAATAGGAACTAATTCTTTCTCCTTTTCTCACTCTATGGAATGCCCACCCTAGAGAAAGAGGAGGCCCTCACTCTCCCCCATGCTTGACCTACAATGCAGTCTCCATTATTTTTGTCTCTCAGGCAGTCAGTGATTGGTCTGTGGATCAATCTTCCAGTTCTCTCCCCCAACCGCTGGTCACCATCTTAAGGCTGTGTGGCTTGCGGAGGACAATGAAGGGCTTTCCTATTAGGGACAGTGTTGTGCAGCTGCCTGCCTCACTGTGCTTGCAGACAGGTGTGTGTCTGTGTGTCTTTCCCCCTACCCTGGAAACTGGAGTTTGACCCCGGGTGCTTCTCCAGAACATATTTCTTCAGAGCGGTGGTGGAGCAGGTCTTGGGTTCGTTCATGGCTGCAATGGCAGAGAGGATGGCATCCTCCATCAGGCTCCCACCCAGCAATGGCTTCTCCCCAGACTTCTTCAACTGTTTAAAAAAAACAAAACCCAAAAAACAGTATGAGAAAAAGGGTCCTCCAGAGTGAGGCATGGGGACTCCAAATCCTCAAATGTGACCCCTGGCAGGACTCACCTGGAATGTTCCAGATGCTCCTTTGCCCGTGATCTGCTCCAGCTGGCCCTTCTCCACTGCCCTCTGCAGGGCATTCTTCAGCAACTGGGGCCTATGGGAGGCAGGAAAGAGGCCCTGTTAATGCTACTTTGGTGGGACCAGTGGGCAGGGAAGGCAGCAAGGGGACACCAGGGCACCTTCCTCTTCCTGACTAAAGGAAGCTGAGCTCCAGAGGGCCTTGACTGCCTGCCAAGGACAGGAAGAAACCCTCAGCTGAGAGCTCTCTATGGAAACACAGCCTCCGACAGCAGAAGGGAGATGCTTCTCCTCTGGGACCAAGGGCTGGCTGAGCAGAGAAACTCAGAAGATCTCTGCTAGAAGTTAATTTTTTTTACATGGGTAAATATTTTGTATTAACTTTCATATTTCAGTAAGCCAAGAGAGATCCACATAATGAAACAATAAAGACATTTCATACATCCATTTCTGCTTTCAGATATATAAACTCTTACCACCACCACCCAGTTTCTTATTAATATTCTTCCTAAAGTCACAGTTCTTTGTTCAATCCACTTCTTAGACCAATCAATTTTTGTTAGTATGCAACTATGCATCCTTCAAATAGTCATCTGTACACTTTATTAGTCTTTTTCTGTTACTTTTTCCTGTCTTATTGTAAAACAATTTTTACCTTTCCTGTATTTATTAGTGAGTTTTGGCATACCGTTTTTCTTAATTAGTTTCTGTATTTAACATCTTATTACCAGTTTTGAGCTAAACCCCCCTTCCTCTCCCTCTCCCTCCATCCTGGCTTGTCCAAAAGCAGACCAGTGGGCAAACTGTGAATCTGAGCATGAGGGCCTCCTCCCACCTGCCTCCTACCAACCTCACATCCACTTTCAGCTTGGGGTAATACTGGGAGACATATTTTTTGATCAGGCTGTAGGAAGCCTCCTTGGGCTCGCAAAGACGCGTGAAGGCCAGTGGGAGGACATCTTCCAGCTTCACCTGCTGCTCTGGACCAGAAGAGCTCCTCTGAAAGACAAGGGAGAAGCTCTCTCTGAGAGGCCAGAGACCCCTGGTGCAACCATCCCCAGGCCCAAGGAGGGGGAGTAGAGACAGAGTGACACAGGCCCAGTTAGAGTAGCAGTGGGCAGCTGACCCTCCCTCCGCATGGCAAAACCTATGCTGTATGGCTGAGCTCCTGTCCCAGCCCTGTGAAGTTTCATCAGCCTTACCTTCCGATCCCTGGATTTAGAGCCTGTTTTCCCTGAGTTTGGGGCCACCACAAAACTCCCAGAGGCTCCTTTTCCTTTCACCTGGCAGAGTAGAGAAAAGGGGGAAAGTCTGTTTCTGGCCTCTTCCCTCTGCTTTGGGGTGAGCGAAGCTGTTGCACTGAGGCTTCCTTACCTGCCGTATGACTCCCCGCTCCAGCTCCCTCTTGAGGGCCTGTTTGAGGAGGAAGCCTCTCCTCTCCAGCTCCAGAGAAGGGTACTTGTTGATGATGTACTTCCGGATGGCGACAACTGAAGCACCACCCTTCTGATAGCAAGCCTGGGAGAGAAATCGACCCTGAGCGGACGCTGGTAGCAAGCAGGGGATGGCGGCTTTGAGGCAAGCTGGAGGGAGCCGAGGAAAGGGGCCAGGGCACAGAGGCTTCCCCTGCTGGATGTTGTCATATCTGTTCTTTTCCCTTTTGCACAGGCAGGATAGCATGTCTCCCAAGGGACAAGACGGAACACCGTACGTCATCAGCTTTGCTCCAGAGATGTTCTCCTTACCTTGATGGCCTCAATCAAAATGGCATCCATCTTGGGGCGGGAGGAAGCCGCCATGTGGGTTTGCTTCTGTGCTCTGGCTAGCTGGCTGGCCGAAAGAGTAGCCCAGGCAGGAATGGTCTTCTTGACTTTCTTCTCCTTTTCTTTAGCTGGATCTTTCTCTCTTTATAGAAGGGGAAAAAAGAAGTGAAGGGTGCAAATTCAGCCAGGACATCCTGCAGCCTAAAGATATTTTATGTGGCCGAGAAGAGCTCTGGGGATCTTGGATTGCCACTAAACAAGTGAAAGCTGGAAACTGGAGCACTGGACAATAGAAGAAGAGAGCTGGTCTGTCTAGCCCTGCTCCAAGCCTTCTCCAGGGCTGTCTCAGGCAAGGAAGAGGCCTTCCCATCACTTTTTTAAAAATGGAGATGCTGGGAACTAAACATGAGCCTCCCACACACCAAGGAGTTTCTCCAAGCCCTTTGGGGACCACCTGTGATGTACAACCTTGACCAAAATGGAGGCCCTGCTCCCACCTTCCCTCTTACAGAGTGCCCAGGTGGTTTCCTCTCCTTACTCCTTTTTGGCTTCCTCGGCTGGCTTTGCCTCTCCCTTTTCTTCAGCCTCAGGCTCCTTTGGTGGCTCCGCATCATTAGCCGTGGCTGGTGGGGTCTCATTCTCCTGTTCCTCCACAGTAGAGGCAGATTCCTCTGAACTGGCGTCAGGATCTGAGGGGGTGAGGAAAAGGGTGAAAAAAAGGTGACAGGCAACAGCTAGATTTGGATAACAAAGCATTGAACATCCACTGCAGACAAAAACACACACACAGGAACATTGAAAAGGGGGAAGCTGAGCACAAACAGCCCAAAATCCTGCCCAAGAAAAGCAACAGAAGGCCAGGCCAAGAGTCCATTTCACTATTTCACGCCCCTTTCTGGAGAGTCAGTGCAGCCCAAGAAGCAGTATTGTGTTGTGGTTTAATTACTGGACTGGGACTCTGGGGGACCAGGGTTTGAATCCCTGCTTGCCCATGGAAACCCACTGGTTGCTTGGTCAAGTCATACTTTCCCTGCCTTAGAGGAAGGCCACAGTGGTGAATTCTTGCTGAAGAATTCTGGCTAAGACAAGTCTGTGATGTATTCACCTAAGGATTGCCATAAGCTGGAGACAACTTGAAGGCAAATAACAACAATAAAGCCCCTAAACCAAGCACAGGATCAATGGCAAACTCCGTCCCCTTCTTATGAGTGCCTGGCTTCTAGTTGGTAGCTGAAAGATGCAGAAAGCTAGAGTGAAGCAGGGCTTTCAGGGACGACAGTCCAGAGCGTTCCCCAGCCAACACAGCCACTAGATCTGCTGGTGAGGGGATTCTGGGAGCTGCAGCGTTCCCCCCCCCCAAGTAGTGCTTCCAAAGTCTGCCTCATCTCCCTCCCTCCCCATTCACAATCTCACAACTGACAACTCTTCCCTTATGAACAGTGGAGAAAGAGTGAACCAGGCAGCACCTGGATGGCTTTACCTGGCTTGGCCTCCTCTTCTTCAGCAGGCTTGCTTTTGGGAGGCGTTTCCCGAGCAGAAGAATTCACAGCCCGGCGGATTGGCATGGTGCTGTCTTCGACTGTCTGGAAGAGAAAGGCCAGCAAGAGGTCATGGGACTTCTGGGCTGGGGCTCCCCAGCCGAGGAAGCCTCCTCCTCAGGCCTTGCCCCGCCATCTAGGCCTACTAAACACCAGCCCATCCAAATTGCCTTCTGGCTCATCCAGCAGCACAGTTTCCAGCTTCCTGCCTCTGCTGGGTGCTAGAGAGAGAGCCACGGATCAGGCCTTGGGCTTCAGTGAAGGATGCGAGGGGCCAAGGGACCCAGTGGAAGGGGAGGCTTCTGGGAAGGCAGGTTGGGGCAAGGAATATCAGGTGCGGGGGGGGGCACCTGTGGGGTGGGCTGGGGTCCTGGTCCCCGGCTGAGACTCCTAGAAGCAGGGGAAGAGGAAGCGCGGGGCGGCCCTTGGGAGCTGGTCCAAGGGCCAGAGCGTGGGGAAGGGTCAGCCCCTACCTCACTCCACTTGTCCGGGGGAGCTCCCGTTAAGAGTGGAAGCGCCGCCTTACGGCCTGCGGGATCAGCTTCGGGCAGATCGGTCGCCATTTTAAATTAATGTCTAGCCCCCAACGTGAGGGTCAACACTTTGGAGCCCCAGGTTTTTAACCTCAAGAGGGGAGACTTCCTAACAACCTGAAGTGCAGAAAAGATCGGGTGTGAAGGAGGGTAAACAAGAACAAAAGGGAGAAGAAAAATCATAATAAGAAGAAGAGAGAAAGAAAAAAAAACCTTCACATCTACATCTACATCCCTATAAAGCACTATGGAAATAAAACCAAAGAAAAACATAAAAAAAGTATCAGTTTCACAGAGACGGATGCCAGTAAACTTAATTTTGGTTGCTTGGCAAGCAAGGTGGCAAGGGACCCACAGAAGCCTTGGGGAGAAGCTGCATTATCTGGCACAAAGAAGCCCTAGCACCCTCCGGGGCAAGGATGGGGGGCAGGGGCCCAGCAGAAAACCCAGGCCAAGCCTCTGCCACTGTGCCCCACGCAGAACGGGGCTGGCCAAGGGGCCTATCCCAAAGGCCGGTCTGACCCTGGCCCCATGTGCCCCCCTCCTGCCGTTTCAGACTCCTTTTGGTGTTCTCCCAGGGCCTTTCACAGGTCAATGTGCCACATATAGGCCTGAGGAGGGCAGCAGGACATCAGTGCAGAGCGGTGAGCAAAATCATACAGACCAGAGAGCGGAATGTCCTCCTCCGTTTCTGAAATGAGATCTCAAAGCAGCGCTTGTGCACCCTGAGGAGCCTATCTGATGCGCGGCTGCCTTGCTTTGCTGCCCACCTTCAGCTCCAGTTGCCTCTTGGCTTAGCCCACACACATGCCACACACCTGCCTGCCCTCCTTCCTCCCTCCAACACACCAGCGTCCAAAGAAGGACAAAGGAAACACCTTCTGCGTGTGTATGTTTTTGGGTGTGTGTGTGAGGGAGCTTTGTTTAAAAGGGAAAGGGTTCAAAGAGGCCTCCTGCTGGAGCTCCTTCCCTTGGAGTTTCTGCTGCCTCTCCTGCCTTTGGATAACCCATGAAACATGATGCTCAGGAGGAACCCAGGGAAAGATGACTCCCTCTGGACTGATGGACGGCTGGTGGGGCAGCAGTGGGGCCTCTCTGTCTCTCTGGTCTCATGGGAAAACAGAAAGGGCTGGGAGGACAATGCAGGCCATATTTTTTAGGATGTGGAAGGGGGGGGGGGAGAATGAGTGTGCCTGGAGGAGAAGGAGAGCAGCTCTTGCCCTTTTAGCCTCCTCCTGACAGAACCCAACTGGTGTAATGGTGGCACTGGGGCAGAACAGAGAAAGAGGGGCTGGTCTCCGCAGCCCTTTAATGAGAAACACTTGGAGGAGAGGGAGGAAAGGTGCCACCGCAGCCAGGCAAATTCTCTGCATTCTTAGGCTTCGTGGGGTGTTTACTGTGAGTGTGGGCTTGGACCCCACGAGAGAGAGTTTGTGTTTCCCAGAGAGGACACCCCTCTCCGCTTCAAGCTGAGCAGCCCAGGGCTTGAAGGCAGCCATCCCAAGAGGAAGGCTTTGGGGAGCCACTTGGAGGGGGTGGGATGGTGGTTCTCCCCAGGTGCTCTGGCAAAAAGGGGAGGAAGCCTAAAAATGGAAGTCTCACCATGCCCAGACTACTTTTCATATACGGCTGGAAGAAAAACATTTACACAGAACATCCAGAGGTCCCTTGGAGATAGTTCTTGGCGGGGTTTTTGGGCTCTTTGGCTGTGTTCTGGAAGAGTTTATTCCTGACATTTTGACAGCAGCTGTGGCTGGCATGGAAGAGAATGGGATATTATATATATACTGAGTGACTCTGGGTTGGGAGGCGTGATTTCCATGTTAAACAGAACCATACACATATTAACATGGAAATCACTCCTCCCAACCCAGGGTCACACAATGTAACACATCAGGAATAAACTCTTCTAGAACACGGCCACAAAAAACCCATGAAAAATTATGGACGCCGGCCATGAAAGCCTTCGGCTTCCTTGGAGATGTTTCTGTGGGACCAATATGGCTTGTAAGGTGAGATTCCTCAGCCTCCAAGAGTGCTACTTCTCCAAAGAAAGGACATCTCTGACTCTTTTCTGCTCCTGAGGCAACTGTGTAACACACACACAAAGCACTCCACCTGCTGATGAGATTTGGAAGCCTCCAATGCTTTCTGCAGACAGACAGCAAGAAACACAACCAGCCCAGAGCCCAAAGGCAGGTGATTCCCTCCAACGAGAGCCACAAGTGCTTCCGAGTTCAAAGGACACCTTTTAATAGCCTCCCGGAGGCTTTAACTGAAGCGCTTTGGCGACACAGAGTTGGTCCGACAGCCAGAGGAAGCGGATTCAAGTTCCCACTCAGTATCAGACTCAGTTACTAATTCCTGGCAATGCCAACTCCCACCCTCTGCCATTTTCCAAAGCTGCTTGTTACCTCAAATGAATTATGACAGGGGCGGGGAGAAGGCTTGTTAGAAGACCTGACCCCCGACTGAGGGAAAGGAAACCTTTCTTTGCTTCTCCGGTTGCTTTAAAGAAAAGTGCTCTCAAGTTGGGCGTCTGTGGACCAGCGATTCCCAAGCCTTGGTCCCTCATAAGTTTTGGACTTCAGCTCCCAGAATTCCTGGCTGGGAGTTTAGGCTCCGCCTCAACATTAGGAGGAACTTCCTATTTATTTCCCCCTATGCCCCCCCGGAAAGACAGCCAAATTTAATTTTAAGTATAATAATCCAATTACCGTATGTTTGCTAACCAAGTCTAGTCTTCAAAACGGATCCAAACCAAACCTCCTATTAAGTTTTTGGCCAAGACGCACCCAGCCTCTCAAACCTCAGTGAAGTTTAATTTGGCCGGCCTTATTTTGTATCCACTTTCTGGATTTCTTTCCTCTCTCCCCAAAGAGAAAAGAGGAGTCGCTTGCTTAATATAAGACCCAATTAACCAGGTCAGTCATTGAAACAGCCTTTCCTCCGGTCTTCACTCAATTCCTTGGAGATAAAGCTCACCGACCTCTATCAGCAATATTTGTCCTCTGATTGCCTAACAGAGTATCAAAACTTGCATTAGTAATATAACCTTAAGTACGCTGTTTGATAAGTAACAAGGCAGGAATTAGCAATAAATCAGTCACCTACAGCCTCAAGGCCTTCTCCAGGGCCTTTTGACCAAGTGCCAGGTATTTCGTTTTTCCTCTTAAATATTGTGACCTTCTTAGTGTGTTGTTTCCTGTATTATGGTGAGGTTATTTCTTATGACACAATGTATTACAAGCTGACCTATATATGCATAGTGTATAAATAAATTAGTCACTAATCTCCCTTTTCCTTATACTTGTTTCCATTTCTTTCCTCTCTCTCTCTCTCTCTCTGGGTCTCAGAGAAGACCATTCCCTGAAGAGGCCAAAGCCACAAACGCCAGAGAAACGTCAGGAACATTGAACTCTTCTTATAGCATGGCCTCCTCATAGACCCACAAAACACACGGATGCCAAACCAGGTTATTTCTCCAGTGTGGACGCAGCCTCTAAGCCTTCGAGTTTGATTTGCTCCCAGACATTATTGTACGCAGTTCAGTTCAGTGTTTGAAACTGAGAAGCTAAGGGACTTCTCCCTTTTTGAACGTGGCCTCACTTCTGTCGGCTTAACATTTCCTGCAGGGAACCCCTTTGAAACGTAATCCAAGCGCCTTGAGTCCGGCCCTGGGGACCCCGGAGCAGAGCTCCCAGAAGGCCATAGCACTGTGTGTGTGTGTGTTGTGTGTCTTTCCAAACCTCTCCAGAGGGGAAACCTACCAGTTTCGTTCAGAGGAGGCCTGCCTTCTTTCCTTCCTTCCTTCCTTCCTTCCTTCCTCTGAGGCTGAGAGAGTGTGACCTGCCTGAGGCTGCCTGTGCTGCTGTCCTCCAGCGCCAAGGCCTGCCAGGGCCCCTCCTGAGGCTGAGAGAGTGCTGCTGCTGCTGCTGCTGCTGCCAAAAGGCAGAGAGGCCTCCTGGGCCAGGAGTCACACTCTCTCAGCCCTTGACAACCAAAGGCAAGGAAGGAGCCCACCACAGAGACGCAGACAGAGAGAGAGAGAGAGTCTCTCAGGCAGGAGCTTACCATAGAGACAGAGAGAGGAAGGAAGGAAGGAAGACTTCCTTCTTCCGGCCTTGGGCCCACCGGGGGGCGTGGCCAGGGCCAGGTGAGTGACCGTCCTGAGGCCCCGCCCACGGCAGGTGTCTGCGCATGCGCACTGTATCGGCGCTGGGGCCCTCCGCCGCGCATTTGCATAATAGCCTTCGCCTCGCGGCCCCGCCCCCTCCGCCCAGGCCCCGCCCCCTTGTCACTCACCGCCTCAGAGGCAACAACCTTCTTCTTCCTCTCCGCGAGTCTCTCTCAGGCGAAGGGCGGACGAGAGCAGCGGAGACGGAGGCGAAGGAGGAGGAGGAGGAAGCCTCGGCGACGGCAGCGGAGGCGGAGGGGCAGGAAGAGGCGGGGCGGCGGGAGCGAAGAAGGGCCAATGGGCGCCCCGCGAGCGCCTTTCGAACGCCCGGGCCCCGGACACGCCCCCTCGCGCCCCAGGACCAATGGGAGGCCCGCTCCCGCGCAGGCGCACTGGACGTGGGCGTGCCCGAAGCCGCTCCGAACAAAAACACTCCAAACGCAGCGCTCTGCGGGCGGCGCATGCGCAGTCCGGCCGAGGGCCCAAAATGGCCGCCCTCCGCTTGGCGGGAAACGGAAGTGGCCCGCCTCCTCAGAGAGCGCGCTTCCGGTCCCCGCTGAGGCGACTCTTAAAAAGGCTGAAATCGCCTCAGAACCACAGCGAGCCTGTTTGCCATTGAAGTGACAGCACTAATAAAGTCTGTGTGTCCCCGGCTTCATGAGCACAACGCCCAAAAGGCAGGGTCCCGGACTCCAGCTCCCATCATCCCCCGCTGCGCACACAAAGCCCCTGCGCCGCGAGGGATGATGGGAGTCGTAGTCCAAGGGCGGCTGAGCCTGAGGGGAAAATCATGTCACACAAAAACACACACAAATATATCTGACTACTACAAGGAAGACTGTCTCTCTCTCTGTCTCTCTCTCTCTCTATATATAAACACAAAATATATATTAGATTCACATTTATATACACACACACACACACACAAAATTCTGAAAGGAAAACTGGGTATCTCCATATATAAAGATACATAAATAAATATGTAATTCTGCATATATAATTATTCTATATATATATATCTGTCTGTGTAATTGTAAGTCATATACACACACACACACTATATATATATATATATATATACACACACATCTTTGTATTGTATTTTTATGCACCAGTTTTCCTTGCAGAATTATATATGTAGGATTATATATATATATACTGTATATATATGATATATATAGACATATTCCTGCATATAAACTGGCTTTGCTTCTATAGATATATATATAGAGAGAGATCACATATGTGTATATATATGTATATGATTTAGAATTAGGTATATATAATTCTGAAAGGAAAATTGCGTATCATTTAGAATTAGACACACACATATAATTCTGCAAGGAGAGCCGTTATTTCCCCATATATATATATATATATATAGTATATATGTGTGTGTCTGTATGTGGGTTACAATTAGACATATATAATTCTACCAAAAAAAAAAAAAAGGTTTTCTCTGTAGATAGAATATATCTATATCTATATCTATATTTATCAGTTTTAGAATTATACACCACATATATAATTCTGCAAGGAAAATAGTTTCTCTCTAGAAGATTCAGAGCCAAGATTTTTAGGATGTTTTCCTTTTCACTTTTACATTTGTGTCAAGCAAACCACACAAGGAGGAGGACACAGTCTAACCAAATCTTACAGTCTCTTCTTCCAAATTGCAGGTTTTGGGGCCAAAACTGGGGGCCTGTGGGTAAGTCTGACAAAGGGGTTTTAGGTCAGTTTCTTTTTTAAAAAACTAAGCTTTCTAGAATTATACATGAGTATAAGTCGAGAATTTTTTGACCCAGCATTTTGACCCTTCTCGCTTGTGTCCATTTGCAGAAAGACAGCGACCCAGAGACATACCAATTAAAGTTTTAGTGGCATCACAGGGACACGAACATGGCATTCCTGCCGCTGTGTCCCTTCACGTTATTGCACACTTATGGTGACCCTATCACAGGGTTTATTATTATTAAGCTTTGTTTATATAGTGTTGTAAATTTACACAGTGTGACTCACCCAATGTCACCCAGTGGGTTTCCATCTTCCAAACCATGAAGTCTGTCCAAGAAAACTCCAAGAGAGGGTTGCCGCAAGACAGAATCAACATGAAGGCACACAGCAAAAAGCAGCAAAACAATTAGCTAATTCAAGCCTTATTATTAATTCACCATCTGAACATTCCCAAACCCCGATTCCCAAAGGCAAGAGGCTGAAACCCACTTTGGAAAATGAATCCTTGTCCACTCACTTACCTCCGCAGCTCCTTCTTCGGACGCTGGGAGAAGCCTTTGCTGCTCAGAGAAAACACTCTGCCCTGGCAATGCTGTCAACAGCAAGGCAAGTGAACCCTGGCGATAATGTTAGCAAGGAACCTTTTGTGTTACCCGCCTGGTTCCTAGCAAACCACTGAAAAGGATTGCTCAGCAAATACATCACAATTTCCCTATACCCCTCTCTGGTGGGTCTGGTCCCCCATTTCTCTGGCTGAACAAGAGTCAGAGGGAAAAATGCAAAGAAGATGCTCCCTGAGTCTCAGTATAGCTGGTTCCTGAGATCACTTGGCTTGAAGGCCTGATCTCCCTCTTCCAGCTCGGATACACTTAGGTACCATTTGCGATTCCTGATCATCCTGAAACAGAAATGCTACACACAGCCCTACCAATACTGGAATACCAATGGCATGCTATGAAGATTTTGCTTGGAGCAACCCAGCACAGCCACCCATTGCAACCTCTTTTCCAACGGGCAGTTCAAAGCAGCACAGACAAGTCACCCCAGCGACAACCAGCTTGAGAGCTGGGAACATAAGGGGTGTCCCCTTACAGAGGGTCTCTGGAGAGAGACAACCCTTTCAGCAACAATAGTGTCCCCCTCTGGGACCAAGCCTGGCACCAAGAACGACACACTGCTTACACTCAGAAAAGCAAGAGGTATTCTCAGGAGGGATTGGCAACAGAATCAACAAGGATGCTCATGAGGAACCATCAGAAATATTAACCCCCTCTTTCCACAAAGCTCCCTGGACTGCACTATGGACCCACAGGTTTCCCACGCAGAAAGCAACCCCTCCCCAATTCCTTCAGCCCTGGACCCCTGGCGTTTCCCTCCCATCGCCAGGCAGGCCCCCGGGGCAATGGCAGGCGCATCGGGGCAATGGCAGACCCACGGGGGCAATGGCAGGCCCTTCCTTGGGGTGGCAGCTCCGTCGCCCTCCGGGGCAGCAAGGTCCGCGCTGCCGTCGAAAGAGAAAGCCACCGCCTGCTCTTTGTAAACTTGCAAGGTTTGTCTTTATTTTGTTCTTTATATTTTGAAAGTGAAAAGAAATAGTATTGAGTCAATTTCTTTCTTTTTTTAAATATTTGTTCTATGTATTTACAAGCCTTAAAGTTGCTCTAAAGGTTCTGAAAGTATCGCTAGTACTTTTTCTCTTCTCTTTCTTTCTTTCTTCTTTTTTCTTCTGCTTCCAGGGTAGCACTGTTTGCGTTGCGTGAGTTAAATTGTTTTTCCAAGCAGTCTGGTCCGCAGCCGTCTTCTCAAACGCGGTTCCTTCGGTTCCACTTTGTCGCTTATTTTAATTTTGGAAGCAAGCTGAGAGGCAGGCAGAAAAGATCCGACGGAAATTTCCTTTTTAAAAAAACAATACGCGTCCGTCTCCCTTGTCTATCTCATTCCTGACCCCCTTTGCAAATGTATTACACAGATAACTGTGCTTTGAAACAAAACTGAGGTGGATCTGAAAGGGAGGGACATTAATTTCCTCTGCTTTTTGTTTTTGCCTATTATACAATTTGATGCAGAAACTGCAAATTTTTAAAAAAATTACACTGGCATTTGCAGTTCTTAAAATAATAAATTAAAAGCTCTCACTTTTTTGTGTGTCTAAACGGATTTGTTTCTTTCCAAAGTATGAGTCCTTGTTTAAAAAGGAAAAGATTAAAACAGAAAAAAAAATATGTTCCCCCCCTATAAATAACAGATGTGTTTTGGTGTAGTGCTCCTGCCCTCCGGTCTGAAGTGGACGTGAACCCTCACGGACGTCTCGTCCTATCCTCCATGATCGCCCTGCATTCATTCGTGCGTTCCTTCCTTCTTTCGTTCCTCTCTTTCTCGTTGGTCCCCCTCCCATTCGTGCGCACGTGGGGGGAAGGGGGGGTTCGGCGCGCGAGAATTGGCCTTGCTGCACTGTGATTGGCGAAGACATTAAACTGTTTCTTAAAAAAATACTTAAATTGGGATTTTTTTCTTTTTGTTTTGAGGGGAGGGTGTTTTTTGTTTGTTTGTCTGTCTGTATTCAGTTTTAATTATCCTCCGACTCCTCTTCGGCTTCTCGTAGCCACGTGAAGAATGCCGTGACTGACTTTAGTGCTACGCCTTTCCCGTTCTGTTCTGCTGGGTCTTTGCTGATTTCCCATTTGTAGAAGGCATCCTCTGATATCACTTCCTCGTCGTACAGGCAATCGAAAAACATCCGTAACAAATCTGCGGCAGACCGGGCAGCGGGGAGGAAAGGGGAAGGAAGAGAAGAGCAGATCTGGGATAAAAATGTCGAGGCAAAGCAGGCGTCCCAAAAGCCCCCCAGCCTCCACCCAAAGCTCAGAAAAGCTGTTGTTCCAGATGGCATGAACACAGAGAGTGTCCCTTCTAGTCTTGCATTTTACTGAATGATTCAGTTCAGTCTCTCGCTACTAGTCAGGCCAGGCCAGGAAAAGCAAGGCAAGGCCAGGCTGGGAGAGAATGAGGCTCACTGCTGCCCAGAAAGACCTCTGAGGAACAGGTTCTCTGGGAGGGAGGCCTGCCTTCCATCTAGCTGCCTGCATTCTGCAGGACAATCTCCATTATCGTAGCCTGAACGGAAGGATGACCCCAGGGACCCCAGAGCAAGCTTGGCACCTAGACCGACAATACCACAAGCAGCTTTCAAATAAAAACAAATAGTCTAACACTGGAGGAATACTTCAGTGTGTTACTATGCATTCCATGCCCCTCTGTTACTCTGGGTCTCCTCTGGAGGAAAAGAAGGAGAGAGGGTTCAAAGAGGGATGCACTTCTAAGCGGCTGACACTAATCCCCACACAAACCCCAATGGGGGCCTGGCAGGATTTCAGGTGGGTTCTTCCTAGCGAGCAAAAGCAGAATCGTGCAAGCCAAGGGAACCAAACTGGACATTGGCCTTTGGGCACCCCCAGTGCATTCAGGCTTCTTCCCCTCCCCTTTCTACAGATCAAACTCAAACCCTTGCGACCCCCCACCAGACCATGCGGTACACTTACTTGGAGGCTGATCAAGTTTTACTATTGATGCTTGTAGTGCGTAAAGTGCTTGTAGTTCCTTCTCTGTGTCCGAGTCTAGATACTTAAGTAAGATCGGCACTCTCTGCTTGATAACAGCAGTGTCCACTCGCAAGCTAGAACTATCCACTAGGAAAGAGAAGAACTTAGCGTGAGCATTTCTTTAAGGCTGGACAGGCAGGAAGGTGGCAAGAGAATCTGCTTAGATAGAGCTCAGCAGAGGAGGAGAAGGAAGGAAGGGGCAGACAAAGAAGTGAATGCTCCTGAAAACCGGCCCTTGGCATCTGCTTCTCTTAACAGTCCATTCTCTATACATCAGAGCTGGGAGAAAGGCTCTTTACCTCCATGGCTCTTTACCCCTCTTTGGGCCTTGAAATACAAGAAGGAGGAAGCAAGACACACAGCTCTGCTTCTCTCTTTCCATCCCACCCCAACCTATGATTATTATAATAATTATTTCATTCATTTATATCCTACTTTCCCTCCATTACTGGGACTCAAGGCACCTTACACGTTATTCAAACCAGTATGGTTTAACACACAAAAAGAGCATTTATCCATCTATCCAGCTCAGGCATTTTTCAACCCACGCAATTCCAAATTAGATGGAAAGGAACCAAAGGAGCTGTACAGAATCCTCCCTCCCCACTTATTTTATTTAACAACAACAGCAAGAATTGTAATTGTAATAGTAGTTTCTTATTATTAGTATTATTGCTGCTGCTGTTGTTATCATGACTATTTTTTAAAAATAAAAATGAAACAGAAGACAACTTGGGACTGTTCCAGTGACTCACCACTTCCACTTGTGGGAGGAATTAATGCACAAGGAACACATGCACGCTTAAAAAAGAAACAGTGGCAACCAGTCCAAACCCACAAGACCCAGAGGCACACTGTACTCCGTGTGTGTGTGTGTGTGTGATGCCACTCACCTATAATAGCTGCTTTACAAACTGCTGTCATTAAAGCTCTAAGGAATGTAGGTGAACTCATCTGGCTTTCATCTAGATTAGCCTGAAATCAAGAGGATGGGCACAAGTTAAAAAGCACACTGGCTGAAAAAGAGAGTGCCTCTCTTGTGGAGCCTGCTGCTGGCAAAGTCTAAGGAAGCTCACTCATGAAACCCCTTTCTCCCAAATCAGCTCTCCCCAAGAGGCTCCCCTACATCTGATCGCTTGCCTTCCACTGTCACCGCTCAGCAGGAACAGCGGTCGGCTGCGGTTGAGTCATACTCCGGTGGCGCATAAGCCTCACCATCTCAAAGCACTCTGCCCCATCACTGCCAGGATTCCTCTTCCCAGCCTTAGCTAGGCTCAGGAGAATACTGTTCTGGTGGCAGAGGCATCCCCAATAACTAACACACATCCACTGGAGGATTAAGGGGAGCTTGGTGTCCATATGTGGATGGAGGAAGAAAGAGGTGACTTTCCCAGGAAGCAGGAGCCCAGAGACAAGACCGGGGCCTCCCTTGCCCTGCCCCACCCTGAACCAAAGGCCGCTCTGCCTCCCTGGGAGAAGGCTGGAGTTGTGGACGGCGGCTGGGAAGAAGCATCCCCCGTGGAGTGCGCTGGTGGTCTGTTTGTGTGGATGTGGCTTTTATACCTCTACCCAGTCAAAGATCTGCTCGTCGTTTGCTTTGTCCTCCACAATGAGTTTCTCCAACTGTCTGTTCAGCTCTTCAGCAGAGAGTTCTTTCTTTGAAAGTGCTTCTGAGGAACTGGAACTATCGGTCTCTGTGAAGTCCAACTTCTGTAGCATTACAAGAGAAGGCAGCGCAGAAAAAAAGGATGCATGAGCTTTTTCTGAGACAAAATGAAATGCTACCACCACCCCATCCGTCATCCCAAGAGGGAGTGAAGTTTTAGCATCTGTTCAGTCAGTGGCAGCACTCAATGGTGGAAGCTAGTTCCATGCAAGAAAAGCCAAGAGGGACCCTCATATTTCATCTAACCGGACCACCTTCCTGAAACCCAAAATGTGACCCAACTCACCTGCTCCGTGAGAAAGGTGTGGACATCCTCCTCTTCGGGTAAGAAGTCTTTCCAACTGAGGCCAGCCTCCTTCCATAAGGCTGCCACTTTCTTATGGCTCTAAAAGACAAAACGACTTGCTGGGTTGAGAAAGGCCAATAGGAAAAACCGAGGAACCCAGCCTTGAGGCTGCAAGGAGAACCTGGGCCTCAAATGACAGCTTTTCAAAAAATCCCACCTGGGTGCCCTGAGGTCCAGCCCAAAGGCCCACTGCAGCCAACGCACCTCTTCTCCCAGGAGGGCTCAAGTGAATATGGCTGCAGAAGCCTCAGGACTGAGTGCTACCCACAGAGCCAAAGCAACTCTTTCTCTCTCTCATGGATTCTAAGCCTGAGTCCCAGGGGTCCCACATTCTTGCTGTGGGCTACAGGAAGAGATTCTGGGAATTATATGCAAACTACCTGCACAGAAGCCTTGCTTTCCACACAGAGGTCCCCTGACTACCCATCTCTCTTGCACATGCATACGTAAACACCCACAGATCTGCAAGCACTTACCATTTGTTTGCATAGAAGGTGCAATATTTCAGAAAGCAAGATGCCAGCTCTTCCCACAGGAAGTAAGGGTTTGCTAAATTCTCTGAAACACAAGAGAAACAAAAGGGTCACTTTCATCACTGGACCACAGGCCACAGCTGGAGGGATAAAGGGCGTCCTACTCCTCTAGCTCCCTTGCCATCTGACCCTTCCACAGCCTCCACAGCCGGCATGGAAATGGCAGGTAGGTAACTGATAGGAGCTACTACCCTCTGTGGCTTCAGTCCTTACAACAACTGAACAACAGAGAACAGACTGACTCCCTAACTAATCAACTTTGGGGATGCCAGAGGCTGAAGTTTGGGCAGCAGCTGTGAAAGAGAGAGCCCTGCTTACGTCAGAAGTTCTCTCATAGAGATTCCTCCTTCTTTTAACATTGGTGTCACCAGTTCAGCCAGATACAGCCAAATGTGGGGGATATCGATAGCCATATCATCTGCCATCTCCAAGGTATCCGCAAACCTATGGAAGAAAGTCAATCGCTTGAATGCGCATTCTGCCTGGAAGGCTGCCGGCCGCCTCTGCATTCAACCCGAAAGGAAGAGTCTGCAGTTAACGCCCACGAAAGGAAAAAGCAATACCCAGAGATCTTCCTTCCTTCCCTGGCAGACTACCAACCCCTTGAAGAAGTCCTGCTTGCTCAGCTTCTCACACTGCACCAAATGATACAGCAACTGGCCCATGTGATCTCTGGTGATCTGACTCCTCTCCAGAGTGGATTCCACACCAACTTGCACAAACACAGGCAGCACGCCTAGCAAGCTGAGCTCCTCAGCACACAGCATTGCTTCCTAGGTAGAAAACACAAAAAGAGATGGGGGCAGGGGCAAAAAATGGATGCCATTTTCTCTATGGTTGGTAGATCCAACACCAGGGTAGAGAGATCCTCTCCCTTCCATTAAAAACCCTCCATTCCTACCCATGCACAAATGCCGTGCTAAGGTAAGGTCTTCTTGCTTTTGGCTGCAGGTATGCCAGACCCTGCAGAGTCAGGGCCAAGAACATGAGAAAGTGTGTGCTGAAAGCCCTCAAGGGACTGTGAAAAAGAGAGAGAACAAAAAGGAAAGAGGGAGAAAACAAGCTCCTCAGAATCGGCTCCTGCTCCGCTTACCTTATAATCATTAATGTGCAGGAATTCATCAACGACAGATTTGCACTTTCTCTCTATTTCCTCTTCTGACAACACAGGCTTTTCTTGGGAGGGGGATGTGGACATTTCGGGCTTGGCTAGTAAGGAAGTAGACATTGGGGGACAAATATTAGATAAAGCTTTACCACAAAGAAAAAGGAGGCTATGGGGGAGGCACTGGACAGAGGCCTCCGTCCTAGAAGATCACCATTTCAGCTCAGACCTACAACAGAACAAAGTGAATGAAATGACACAAAGTCACTCAGAGCCCAAGTTCTCACCCATTTCCTTGGCTTTATTTCTCTCTGCCTCGGTGCTGTTCCGGTCGCTCTCCAGGGCGCCTGTCAACTGCTTCACCGTCTCCAGCATCTCCCTCCGCTGCTCCTCTTGCGCTTGGTTGTCCAGGAGCTGCTCTTTGCTACCACTGACCCGCAAGAAGGTGTTGGGTCGGGAAATGGAAGAGGGCAGCAGTTTGTCGTTCTTCTCCCTCCCTGTGCTCCCTCGACTGTGGAAGGGAAAGGCATTTTACAAGCAAAGTCTTCACCCTGCTCACTGTTAAAAAGGCCACTTGATATTTCTGCTGATACCAAGATGATTTCCAAATGAAAGTAAACACAGGCATCATGCAGTAAACAGAAAGCAAAGAGTATATCTCAAGGAGACTCACATTCCTCTCTTTCCTAACATACAAAATCACACAGATGGTTCTCAAAGGTGTGAAGTGTGGCCTGGAGCACAGATGCACACACAGATGTTAAATGAATACCACCAACTCGCTCTGGAGGATGAGGATCACTCCCAGAATACCACCTCTGAGGCAATGAGATGTCACCTAAACAATCATGAACAGGGCAGGAGGAGGAGGAGGAGGAAGAGGCATGGTCTGCCCAGGGCTCACCTGGTTAAGGCCCTGCGAGAGTCCAACTCGGAGGATGTGGCTGAGGCAGATACAGATGACACAGGAGGCTGCAGTGCAGAGAATCGGTTCAAACTAGTGGCACTTGGTCGTAAGGAATCTGCAAGAGGATGTTGGGGAGAGTGACAGCTGTCCCAAGGACTCTAGGAACCGCCCCAGAGAGAAGAGCCCCAAAGCTCTTTCTGTGAATGCCTGCACAACGTACGGTGGGCAAGCAGAGAACATCCCAGCATGTGGGCATCTCTCCTGTGCTTTAGAACAGAGATTTCCATTAAGCCTGGCTCTAGGGGTGGGGATATGGCCAGCTATAAACACAGAAAAATGAATGGAACTTATAAATAACCTAAGTATGTTAAAGACCACCATCTTCCGGATGCTCTCAGTCTCTCTCATTCATAGATATGATAGATATCCCGTCCCAGAGAAAATAAAATGTCCCAGAGAAAGGTACACACAACTAAGCAATTTAAAAATAATTTAAAACCATGTACAGAGCATAATGTAAGAGACAGTGTGATACAGAAGACTGACTTTGGACTAGGACTCTGGGAGACCAGGGTTCAAATCCCTTCTCAGCCATAGAAACCCACTGTGTGGAAACCGGACAAGTGACCCTCTCTCAGCCTCAGACCATGGCAGACCTCCTTGGAATAAATCCCGCCAAAAAAACCCTAGGATATGACTGCCATGAGTCAATAGCTGTGTTCTGATTTCAGAGGTGCTGTTGCTAATGGAAGTTGCCCGCCAACCACCAGGAGCAGGGCCTCTGTGATAGATAGTGGCATCACCTCTGTGCTCCCTGCTCCCTTGTCCTCTAAGCCTCAACCTCCTGTGCTGTTTCCAGTAGTAGGCCCAAATGAGTCCTTTCTGAAGAACTTTAGGCAAATCCACACCTGCTATTTTGAAGCATGTATCTGTTCTGACAGTGGTATTGCTCTGAACAAGAGAGATGGCCAGGCAAGGTGGCGTGTGAGCTGCCATAGTTACCCAACTCATTTGTCTGGCACACTTACCAATCTCGCTGGCCTTGGCTCCACCGCTGCTACCCTTTCCCCAGCTGCCCAACTGGGCTTTAGGCACAAGCTGGATTTTCTCATCGATCGTGGGCTGCAAGACAACACAGAGCCCCAGGGTCAGGACAACAGCCCCATTTGCCTCCAAGACCATCTGGCCTCAACCTCCAAATAGCAAGGGCAGTTGTAGAGAAGGACCCTGGTGGGGTGGTGGAGCGGCATTCAAAGGTGCCCAACGGGAAAGGTGAAAGTGGCAGAGTGGGGGAAATGGCTAGGCAATGCCATGAAGGGAGCACTCTGCCCCTGGGCCACCAGCCTGGGAGGGCCTCTCCCTTCATACACACCTTGGTGATTTTAAGGAACTTGGTGGGGTCCAGCACACGACTGTTTTTCGCTCCCTGCACTGTGTTCCAGCCGCCCTCCTCTACCCGCTGGATACCTGCAAGGTACAGAACAAAGGACCATTTAAACATTTATACTTGTGTGTCAAGATGGCTGTATGGGCCAGATAGCCCTGCCTCCCCCGTTATGTAAGCACCTTTAAAGATGCTGCAAAAGGAGAGATCCAGTATCTCCTTACACAATACCTCTGCACCGGCTGTGGAAGGGTGGTTAGACTCCCCCAGGCACAGCGGCATCCTCTCCCCACAGCCTTGCCCAAGAACCACTCAAGATCCTCTAATATCCCAGCATCCTCTCTCCTCAGGCACATGTGTGATGCACAGCAGGCCCTACACTCAGAACGTGGGGCACTTACTTGGCGGCCTCCTCTTATCTTTGGTCATCAGTTGCTGGACCTTCCGCTGCTCCTCCTGTTCTTCGATTTTCGCCTCTTTGTGAATCTGCTCTATCGTCTTGGGGCCTTGATCTGCCCTCCGTGAAATCCAGTTACACTACGGAAGGCAGGAAAGCAAAGACTCAAAAGCGACTCCTCTCCTCTGCCTGGGGCCCAATATGGCAGCAGGGGGATGTGTGGGCAGGGGCCGAGGGCGACTCCAGGGGCCTGTGCATTTTGTAATAAGTGAGTTACAAAACCAAGGCCTTTGACAGGCCTCTACTACGGGGAGACCTCTGACAGTCCTTAAAAAAAAAGGCACAAAGTCCCGAAGCCACAACTGAGAAGCACCACACTCTTTTGCAACATCTGTATTTGATTTTCCATACCAGGCACATACCTGCCTGAGATCTATTACATCCTGAAGCATGAACCGGATTCTAGAAGAGGTTTTTCTCTCTTTCACTATCTTCTCCATTTGATTGAAATACTGGTCCATTCGAGGCTAGAGAAAATACAAATGCTTTTACCATTTCTTTACAGAGGAACAACAACAAAACTCCACAGCCTTATACTGACTGTTATTCCACTGTGGTTAGAACTGCCTACACTGACTGGCAGCAGCTGTCACAGGTGCCTGATCTGGAAATATCAGGGACTTAACCCCCGGAGTTAAGGCTCCATTCAAAGAGTCAGAAGGCAACAAAAACCCAACAGTAAGCTGGGCAGGAAGCAGAAGATTGGGGATAAAGGGTAGGGGGGAGTTGTGCGCATGTGTGTGTTGCTTATGGTGGCCCCCTGAACTTCATAGGGTTTCCTTAGGCAAGGAATACTGAGGTTCCTTCTTCTGAAATGCAGCCTACAGCAGCTGGAATATGTTGGCAGTCTCCTATCCAAGGACTAACCAGGGCTAACCCTCCTTCGCTTCCCCAACCAGCCAGGATCTGGTGCCTTGAATGTCTTTAGGCCTTATTGGGGGGATACAGTCCTACATGCTAATTCCCACACAATGGCCACCTGGTGATGGTTCCTCTTGGCAGCTCCTTCCCCAAAGGCTGTGGCCCTAAGGCCTCCCCTTGCTTTGCCCCTCATCCACCCCAGACGGCACTGTGGGGACTCCAGAGCCGCCTCACCTTCGCCTTCTCGAAGTCCAGGTCTTTGCCGATGGTAGTCAACAAGCGACAGAGGCACTCCAGGGACTCCTCGTCATGGTTCTTCAAGAGCTTCACCACGCAATCGTGCATGATGGCCTCTGTCAGCATCTTCAGCTTGAAGAGCTCCCCAATGAACTTGATGTTCCCTATGGACCGCCGCCTGGCCTTGTCCTTGGCCTCTTCCAGCTCGTCGTGAAGCCGAGTCCTCTCCTCCGGCTGCAGGCAAAGAAGGGAAGGTGAGGAAGAGCTTGACAAACACTTGCCAGGCTGGCCAGGACAGGTCCTTCCGTTTCCATCCAGGGGCAGCAGGGACTCTCACAGACTGGGCATGCTCAGAGAAAGGCAGCCCTTTCCTGGAAACTCACCGTGGTGGCAGCTTCCAGTTCTTTCTGTTTCTTCTCGAAAACATCATCGTCAGCTTTGTCCTTTTCAAATTCCTTCTGGCAACGGTTCAGTAGCAACTTCCGGAAGTTGACTGTACTGCCGGGTTTGTCTGCCATGGGCACTTTCAGCTTTGCGTGTCACGAATCAAAAGGCAGAAGGAGAAGGAAGGTGAGCATGTGGGGGCGGGGAGAGCATTCCTTGCATTTGCAACCTCCACTTGCACCATCTGCCTGATCAGCTCCCTCTTAAAAGGAACATTTTCATTCTGGCATCCAAACTTCTGCCTAATAGAAGGGATCACAGACCAACAAGTTTGTCTAATAGCCATTAGTCACCACAATTCTTTCTGGGCCAGATAAAGGATATTCCAACTACTGTAATGTATGCTTTCTAAACTATCCTTTTTGTACAATGAAATCTCCTGGGCTAAAAGGGTTACTGTATATCTCAACAGAAACATTACATTTAAAAAACAATTAATACATTTAGCTACGCTGAGAGGAAAAGGACCCTTTGCTGCCTGAGGCTCACTCACCTGGGCAGGGCCCCCAGCAGACAGGAGCCTTTGCCATTACCTGCCACTTGATTCTTTTTGCAGCTGAGGGGCTGGGGGCAACCATGGGACTGCCTGCACCTCAAGAAGATGGATGCTTCCCCTGGCACCCTGGCTGCCTGTGCCACACGCAGGGCTGCTCCTGAGCCTTACCGTGACAAGACATCTGCACATGTTGGCATACGCCACGGAGAAGCTGGGCTCGTCAATGGCTTTTTCAAACACCAGGTCGATGACGCCCTTCAACCTTTCTTCTGTGTCCACGGTCAGATCCGTCACTTGTTTCATCAACTGATTGAACATCTGGGGCGTCAGCTTATTTAAGATGCTTCGGACCTTCCGGAACAGCTCCTGAAGAAAAGAAGCCATGAGCAGGAGGAGGAAGAATAAGCCCCAAATAACAACTACTCCTGTTTAAAGATCCAGGGAGCTAAATGGGAAAGCGCCACCCATTATTCAAGTCAGCCTTCTGGCATCCTGGTGACATACAGGTTCACTCTACAAGTCAGGAAGCAGCTACCTCCTCTTAACTCTTCAGTGCCCACAAGCCTTGTAGAGACAAGCCTGAACTAACATCTTCACTAACACTATCATGAAAATGGGAGTTATAGTCCAACGCACCTGGAGACTGCTAGATCCACTGAGGCCATGGAGAATAAGTTACAGCAAACATTGGAATCTGAGCAGCACCCGACCCCCAGTTCTCTCCTCTGGCCTCACCTGTGTCTTAATGCTCTCAGGGTCCTCAGCTTGGGTCTCCCGCTTCAGGCTGGGCTTCCAGGCATTCTCAGCCTTTTTCAAGTGGACGTCCTCCTTGACGCAGACTGTGATGATCTTCCTGGGCTCTCGCCTCTGGCCGGGCTGAGATCTCCGTGGCCCAACGTTCAACAGCTGAGAGAGAACAAACAGCCCCCTTAAATATCACACCAGTATTTAAGACCTCACGAGGACAGGCATCTGAGCAGCAAGCAAGCAGATCCAGCCGCAGCTCAAACTGATTTTATGGTCTTCACAGTGAATTGTTTTCAGAGGGCCCTTTGGCCCTGGAAAGTGGAATAAAACTACTTTGGCAGTTATCTGTCCTCCCTTTCCCTTCTGCAACCAGCTTCTCCTTGGAAGCTTCTGCAGGTGACAATATGCCAAGAGAAGATGCTCCAGGCAAGCAGAGGTGGCCAAATCCAAAGTAGCCACTTTGGTGGCTAGAAGACACACTGCTTTTCATGGCTGTGCATGTTTTCAGGTAGAAGGAAGCCCACAGCTTCTCAAAGGCAAAGGAAAGCAGGAAGTAGGGTAATGGTTTTGGAAATTTACTATCCGAATTTTAAAAAAGGTTTAGTTCTTTTGGACATACTTTTTAAAAAAAATAGATTCCCATCCATTTTATTTTATTTTATTGGAAAAGAATATCACAAAACCCACAATACACAGCAGTGTGAGCTACTGAGACATTTACTCAGCTAGGAAAACACATAACCATTTGATTTTTTTTCTCAGATAAGCCAAAGAATATTCAACAGGCTTCTCTCATTCCCCAAAGGGAACCCCACATCTGAGGAAGAAGGGACATTAAGAAGGGGAGAGGCTTTTGCACAGAGATAATGGTGGCCAAGGGGAGAAAGGGGGTCAGGATCAGAAGGGCTTACCCCTATCTGGAGGTTCCTCAGTTGGGGGTGAGGGGAGACCAACAAAGGGCACGTTGGGGGACCGCAGCGAGCAAGAGAAGGCAGTCCAGGTGGGGGCTGCACTTTGCAGGCCTGTGGGAAGATGAAAAAGAAGAAGGCAAGGTGTGTGTGTGTGTGTTGTCTACAGACAAAGGCTGTCCCTGATGACAAAGAGAGCTATGGGGCCAGCACAGCCCCCAAACGGAAACCACAGCGGCCCCTCTGTCCTCCCCCAGTGGTAGGAAAGAAAGCAAAACACAGGGATCTTTCTGGTTGCTCCCTAATTATGTTTTCTGCAGAAGAACTCAATGATGGCAGGGAGAAAAGCCAGTCAGGGACCCAGAGCAAAAGGCTGCTTCCCTGTTGAGAAGCAGGTCACACTTACAGCTGCACTTCGCCCACCAGGGATCTGTCTTCCGAAATCAGCAAACGCAGGGGTGAAATCTGGACCGCGTGCCAGGATCCGAGGGTCCAAAGTTCGGAGAGGCAGTTTGGGCTGATTGATCTGTGTTGGCAGAAAAACACAAAGTGAAGGCCGACCACATGGCAACAGCTGAAGCCGGCAGCCGCTTTCAACCTGCAGCCAGGGGACAAATGCAAACTCTACTTTTAAAACTCAGAGCCGGGTGGGCAAGCTCTGGGGGCCATTCTCCTAGTCCCAGGATGCTCCGTGGGCAACAATGATTCTTCAAAAGATAATCTGGGTTGTGATTTCCTACAAAAATAATAGTTTGGGTGCACACATTGTTTGGGAGGGCAACAACATCCCCAGAGGTCTGATCCCCTGCACAACAGCCACCTCCCGCCCTTAATCTCCAGAGAGATCATCTTTCTGGGGCAAAGTCTGACCCCAAGCCTTCTCCCTCACCTTGTCAAGGACCACATCGCTTATAGGGGGCAGGCCCTCTGGCTTCTGGATACAGGCTGGCATGAACTGGAAGTCTAGCAGGAACTCACGGTCATACTGTTTCTTCCCTTCAGAGTTGATGGGCTTCCACGGTTCTGTAATGACACACAAGACCTACAGTAACACTTTCTTCCTCAAAAAGCTCACCTCTTTCAAAGGCGATTGCAAGAGTCTCGTTGCAAAGGCAGCCACTTCGCTCATGGAGAGACGTGATGAGAACTCATAGGCAATGAACAGAAAAGCAGAGGCACACCTGCAGTCTGGCTGCACTGCAACCCCCAGCACCCCTCACCATGGCTCTACTGGCTAGGAAGGCTGATGCCAGTTAGACCCAGAGGACTGCCTTTTGGCCGCTGCCCCCGCCTTGGGCTCTGGAGGCATCTTGAAGTTCTGGCTTCTTCTGTAGGAGCAGAATCTGAATCCCAAGTGCAAATCCCAATGTCAACTCAAGCTCCCTGACTTTTGCTGGGAAAGTCTCTCTCTCTCTCTCTCTCTCTCATTCTTCTGCATCTCTTCTCTGCCTTCCCTTTGAGAAACACTGCTCCACTAAGAAGCAAAGCAGCCAAGGCCTCTGCTGTAGGACAGCGGCACCAACTGGAGGTGCCCTGCTTTCTGAGGCTCCAGGATGCCCAGATGCTGGGATTTACCTGGCTTGTGCTTGCTGGCGGGGGCATCGCTGGGACCTTCCGTGCTGCCTGAATTCCCTTCACCCCCTTCACCCTCAGAAACGCTCTCAGCCCCGTTCCGGATGGGCTCCCCTTCCTGCTCGCCGTTCTCTTCCACAGCCTTGACTATTTTAAGGTCCGTGGGGGATTCTCTCCTGGGGCAAGTCTCGTGACTCATCTCCTCTGGTTCGGGTTCAAGTATTCTCTCGCCTCCAAGCTCTTCGTCTGCTTTAGGCTGGAAGACAAGCAAGCCCAGGATTTAACACCTCTTCTGCCAAATCCTCACACAAGCAAAGGGAATAGAAGCCAAACACAACCTACAGAGGGCATCGACACGAAAAGCTCGCTTCAGTGCTGTACTCTGACCCTCCCTTGAATTGCCCCTTTGAAATCTTGCCCCAGGACCACTGCAGGGCTCCCTCCCCACTCCGCCTCTTACCTCGGGCTCAGCCTCCACTTCCTCCTCGGCAGCCTGGCTCCGATCTTTTGGTTTCGTCCATGTCTTTGGTGCAGTTATAGCTGTCTGGGCTATAAAAACAAGGCCAGATGGGTTATTTGCCCAATCCAAAGCCCTCTGAAACAGGACAGTCTGAAGAATGCAAAAGCAGTCATGTTAACAGAGGCCTATCTCCTCCAGGATTGTGTTCACAGGGTAGCCAACCAGCTGCCCACAGGACTCAAGCAAGGCCTCTGCTTTTGAGCATGCTTAAGACTGGCAAGGAAAGCAGCACACTATCCTACCCTCAAAAAGGCTATCTTGAGGTAAGTGCAGAAGGGATATTTTCTCACTGCTGCCTTTCCCATCTACAACTGGAAGAAAGGAAGCAACTAAAAGCAATACAACTGCAGCAACAGAACAATGAGTGGTGTTTCTTTTCCCCTTCTAAGTTTCCCTCAGCTTTTGAACAACACAGTTTTATTGCTTTTAGCAAGTAGATCATGGAGAGCAGCAAAGGTGCCAAATGAACCTTTTTATGTTCCAGCAATCGGCACTACAGCCCTCAATTCTGCAAATACAGCCATGGCCTAATCCACCTGTATCGAGAGCAATGGGTTAGAGTTTAGAGATATCGCAGGGCGGCTGCAGCCTGGCAGAAAGCCCCTCATTCTTACAAATACACACATTGGCTGGAAATCACAAGTAAATGAGGAAAATGGGGTTGGGTAAGAGGACCACCTTAAAATTCAGTGCCAGCCCCTAAGAATCTGGAAGAAACCAATATAGTCAACTGTGTGGTAGTCTATGTGGAAGTCTGTTTTTTTCTACTGAATGGGGGGAAAGAAAGAGAGACCTTATAAGATGAGAAGAAACCACCGGCTGTGACCGCACCACACAAACCCAGGCATTTTTACATGAGGAACGCTAGAGGGCAAACACCAACCATTGAGGGAAAGGGGGAGCAGGAAGGAGGAGAGGGAGCAGTCCTAGGAACCACAACCCCCAGCCTCCCTTGGTTCAGTTTTGTTTGTTGGCAAGAGCAGCAAAAACTAGGACATGCTCTAAGCATCAGAAAATGCACCCGATGGGCTAACACCTTGTTAACCAGGTTGAGGCTTGGAGGAGAGAACAGATCCAGAGGTGAGATCAAGTGTGACAGGGACAGAGCTGGAGTGACAACTGTGCAAGGACCTAAACAGGAGGCAGGCGGTGGAGACCTTGTGGGGTTTGTGCTCCATGATGAAGGGGAGTCAAAGAAGAACTTCAGGTTAGACAATGCAAATGGGCAACTGCCAGGGACTGCAGGGCCATGGATGGCCATCTCTTCTTTTCAGAATTTAAAACTTTCTTTGCTCAAAATAAAAACAAATCCCTCTTACAGGGCTGTTCTAAGCCCAGAAGAGGCCTTCATTGGACCAGGTAGTCAACCAGAAGTCACCCTGTGGCTCACCAGGGCCAAAGACAGATGAGGAAATGCAAAGAACTGTCTCTCACATCTCCCTTTATATTCAGCATCCTCCTGTCCCCTTTTCAAAGAAGGGAAAGAACAGCAAAGCCAGTGCCTTAACCCGCTCACCTGCTTCTGGAGCCTTCTTTGCGTTCAAGCCCTGAGGCTCCTCGCTGGGCTCCTCTGGCCGGCCGTCCACCTCCGCAGCCTCTTCGTTCACTAGACTTTCTTGGGGCTCTTCACTCAAGGTAGTTGTTGCAGTCTCCTCTCCTTCCAAATCCCCCTGGAGAGCAGGGAGGGCACCAGGCAGCGGGAGAGGAGGGGAAGGAGGCAGGGGAGGCGGACTGGGAGTAGTGGCAATAGCGGTAGCAAGGGCAGCCACTAAATGGGGAGGTGGGCTGGGAGGTGGAGGCGGAGGCGGAGGTGGCGATGGAGTGGTGGAAAGGTCCTCAGGAGCTGAAGATGAGGGGCCTTCCACTTCGGCCAAAGAGGCTTCTGGGCTTTCTGGCTCCATGGGAGAGGAGGGCATGGCAGCCTCCTGCTGGTCGACATCTCCACCGCTTTCACTCACAGTTACCCTTTCGCTAACCCCATTGAGTTCATTCACTAGGTTGGTACTAGCAGTCACTTGGAGGTCATTGGGGACGTTCGGAGGGGACTCCCTGCATATATCAGTGGCGGCCTCATCTGTCGGGGGGCAGGGGGGCATGTCCGTGGAAGAGGCAGCAGCGTGTAGAGGTGGAGTCTCCTGTTTTGGGGAGGCCAGTTCACATCCATCCTCTGCCTCCGTAGCAAGCGTCAACTGAGCAGGCGCCGGGGCAGCGCTGCAGGAGGAGGAGGAGGAGGAGGAGGAGGAGGAGGAGGAGGAGGAAGAGGGCAAGGCTGCGAGAGGAAGCTCTGGGGAGGTCTCCGTGGAGGCGGTGCGGGTCTCTGCCGTCAGGCCCGTTTGATCCTTTCTCTCTCCACTAGGCTCTGGTCTGAGGGCAGGGGAAGGAGATTTTAATACTGGATCTGCTTTAGGCTTCTCTTCTGGGGAAAAGGAAAAGGGCAGACGTTAAAAGAGCCACCCGATGCCTCAAAAACCCTACTAGCCTCCTGACCTCCCCTCTACAAGGACTCCTCCCTCAGAAAGGCTGCCAGCTCCCCTCCCAGCTATGCCTGGCACCACCCTCCCTCTCCGCATGGAAGGTTCTCAAGGCACAGGGCTGCAACAAGAAAAGCAGGACCCAGTACAGCCAAGGAAGGAGGCAGTGCCTCTCCTTTGGGTTCACTCCTTGAGGTGAGATGGAGGGAAAGGCTACAGGCTGGTCGAGAAGGAGAGCCACCCTCTGGGGAATGCTTTACACAGGGAAACTCAACCAAAGTGGACTCTGGTTTTAAAATTCATAGCAACGACTGATGGCAGACTTTAGGTACATTTCTGGAGTAAGTTTGCTGAGTGCTGCCTGAAACATTCCTCCCTTCTGCCATATGGCAGCATCCTATTTACTGACTAAGACTCAGCCTTCAGCTGCATGAGGCCACAATGTCTTCCCCATACAAGCCTGTCTGGATCTACGGGGTCTGTCTTTCTGCATTGCCAACAACTGGAGCACATCTGGGGGAAAGCTGGAGAGGCGGACATTTGAGAGCTGCTCCTAGGCTCCAGCAGCCTTTCCCAAGGGAGACAACCTGTCTCTGCCAGCTGATTTATTACAGACGCTCTCAACTGCTGCAGTTTATTAAGCTGGTTAAAACAATACATGGCTACTAATGCATCTTCCATTGTCTTCTTTCCAAGTTCTCAAAAACATGCCTTTTATTCGCTGTATTATTTCTTAGCTCGCAAAGCTAAAACAAGAGCAACTAAAACTCTGATAACAAATATTAAAACATAATTTAAAATCATTACATTAAGACCCTTAATTTTAACGTGTGTGTGTGTGTGTGTAACATGCAAAAATAGATCAAGGTTTAAAAATGGGACACTCCCCGTAAAAGAATAGCTCCCTGGAAGCAGTTACTCATTGCAAGCCTGTTTGGTTAAAAAAGGTCTTTGCCAGATGATGAAAGGAGAGCAGAGAGAGGGCAACGCTGGTCTCCCATGGAAGGGAATTGATTCTACAGAGTGGGAGTAACAGCTGCAGTCCAAAAAACAACTGCAAGGCCATAGCTGCCCACCTGAAACTGAAGCAAATCACCAATAGCCTAGTCTTCAAATAATAAAGCAATGACCCGGCACCTGCCACGCTTTATCCATGGCATGGGCAAGGGCCATACAGACAGTGGGCAGAGGCCTGTACTTCAGGAGGACCCTGGGATGGCATGGGCCTACCTCTTGGGCACAGAAATGAGAGAAGAGAGCCATCCACCCACCTTGCTGCTTCGGGTCACTAGTCGCAGCAGCGACGGGGGTGCTGGCAGCCAGATGAGAGCTCTCCACGCTCCCATATACCACAGGGCTGTGTTCAGGGACTTGGCTTGACAGCTGCTGCGATTTGAAGTACAAAAAAGGGTGATAATGAGCGTGCGAACATAAAAGCTAGCAACATGGAACACGAGCAAACACGTGGGGATGAGAGCAGGGCCAGAAGCAGTGTCAGATTAGAAAGAAAGTTTTTGGGAAAGGAAAAGAAAGAAAAGACAGTCAAAAAAACACATGGGGAGCAAAAGAGGGAGAGAAGGAAGAAAGGAGAAAAGGCAGCAGGAGAGAGACCATTACTATTAGCAGCCGCTAGGAAGGACAGCACATGGCAAACTCTGGGGCAGACATCTGGGGCAGAATCCACCCAGGGAGACTGGGAAGAGCAAGGAAAAGCCTTCCCTCTGTTACCTGGGGAGGGGTGGGTGTCGAGGAGGGCCTGATGGTGGGGGGCGTGGGGTTCCTGCTCCCACCACCAGACATAATTTCTTCCGTGATGTCTTTGCCCCCTTGATTCGGATCCCGGATACGGATCTGCAAAGAGCCAAACAAAGTCTCTGAACTCTGCCTGCCTAGACTCTCTCATCAGAAACAGCCAAGGGTTTTACCTCGGTCTGGAGGATAACCCTCTGGATCCAACCCTGGTGTCGTAATGTTGTGTGCCACTGGTTGCAACACAATTCAGGGAGAGGGTGGGGATTACGTGCTCCCCCCAATTTTCAGCAATCCTCCTGGAGCCACTGCCTGTTACGATCTCAGCAACCCATCCCTGTCTTCAAGTTCTTGACAGTCTGCCTCTCACCTTCTGCTCCTCCAGATGCTTAGGACCTCAGCTCCCAGGAGTCCTGGCCAGTGGCTATGCTGGGAGTTGACACCCGAAATATCTGGAGGAGCAGAGGTTAAGAGCCACTGCTCTACAGAGCATGGATGTGTCCATACAGACCAAGAGAAAAGGCTCTCAACTACTGTCTCTCCCAATCTTCTTCTTCAGGAGAGGTTTTGCCTTCTGTCTGTCAGGAGAGCGGCCCCTTGGCAGATGAAGGCCCTGACCAAGACATTGGCCCAGCATCTTCCACCTTCTTTCCCTGGTCCCCATACCAGACCCTCTCTTACCGTTTTCTTCTCACGCTTTGCTGGTGGGAGCGGCTGCTGTTGCTGCGTAGGCACTATGATGGGTGCTGACTGATACACCGGCTGACTTGGATAGAAAGGTGCTCCTGCAATTGGATGTTGTTGGGGGGAAGAGAGAGAAAAGAGGGAGGAAATGGCTCAGACTTGTCAATTCTACTGGGCCAACTGGCTGCTGCAGAATGCAAGCGATGCACAACTGTGTAAGCTCACACGCTCGCACACAACTCAGCATGGATGCCAATGCCCTGACAGCAGCAGAACTCTGGAATGTTCCCTTATGACTACAACTCCCAGAATACCACTGGTGACAACCATGCCGTCCAGGAGATTCCAGGAATCACAGGCCAAAAAAGTGAATCTTACTCAAGCTCTGGACAGATATCTGTGCCCCTTTCTGAGGCCATCAAAAACAAGGAAAACAACAAACACAGCAGATCAAATCACATGATTTCAACTGCACATAACACACTACAGCGTGTTCAGTGCAAGAGGAGACACTGAAAGGTACAGGGTAGGTGCATGAATTTAGGGAACCCAGCATGCCTTGAGGCTGGTCACAGGTCAGTCATTGAGGCCAAAAGACGAGGTAGCCCCAGAAACACTGCCTGTCCCCCTTAAGAGGAAACCCCTTCTCACCATAGGCATTTGGGAACTCTCCAGGCCCTGGTCCTGGGTAAAAGGGCCCTGGCCCAGGCGGCTGAACGGGATACTGCTGCGGGGGCCCAACGTAAGGAGGGCCACTGTGACGATACTGTGAAGAAACAGCACAAGAAGTGAGAGGGCAGAAGGAACAGCAGCGCACTTTGATAGCAAGGACGGTTATTCTGCAAGGAGGGGCCCCTAAGACACAAGCCACACTTCTACAGTACTCCTCTTCTGGGAAACCAAAGGGACAAGGCAATATTGGAGGGAAGCAGCCCACCTCTCTGCCCCCCCAGCCCTCCCAAGGCTCACACTTTGGGGGCACACTGGTTGGCCCACAAAATCAAACTTTTGACCTGGGAGTTCTCTTCTCACCAACTATTATGTCTACCCTTCCTTTGGCTTTAGTGTACCTCCAGAGCTGCTGTGGGAATATTTAGATGGAAGGAACTAACAGCACTCGCAAAAGAGTGGTTGAAAGACTGCATTATTAACAGGCAACAAACCCAAACCCATCATAGGGCCTGCGCTACTGAGCACCTGGAGTCCCTCCCCTTTTAAATCATCTAGGGCAGAGGTGGGCAACTGCAATAGCAACAACATTTGCATTTCTATACCGCTTCATACAGAAGTCAGTAGTCTCTAAGCAGTTAACAGAGTGTAAGTCAATTGCCCCAACAAGGTGGGTACTCATTTTAGGTAAGGAAAGATGCAACTGCTGGGGGATAGGGATGTCCCCTCATTTCTTCCAAAGCAGAGATCCTGAGAGTCACAAAAAAAGGCCTTCAGAGGGTTCAAAGTTGCTTCTGGGATCCGCAGAGGAGAGTTCTGTATCCTGACATCTGCTAAAATGCCTTGCAGGTTTTGATTTAAGCTCACAGGAAGCAACAGGCAAAGTATTATCTCCATCATCGGTGGACATAACGAGAACCGCAGTGCATCAGCCTCCTTCCCCTTCTCCCTGCACCCACTTTTGCTCCCAAACTCAGGGGGGCGTGGCTGGTACCTTACCTGTGGGATACAGTACTGGGGGCCCTGAGGCATTGGATACGGCATCGGGAGGTGGTTGACCATCATGATGTGCTGATTGGTTTGATAGACCGCGGTCGGCGTTTGTGCACCAGGACGGATGGAAGGGCTGCTGTTCTGGATCGCCGCTCGGGGAGGCTGAATTTGAGGCCTCTGGAAAAACTGAGGGAGGGAAGTGAGGAGGAGGAGGCCAGTCTTTTAGCACATCATTTTCAGGAGGAGAAGCAGTGCCACATCAGAGGTCCTGCGAAGGGCTCCCATGCATCTGACCAACAGCTAAAGAGACCCCCCCTTCTGAAGCAAGCTCTTCTGTCCTACAAGGCCACCTGCCCCAAGCAACAAAGAGTGGTGAAAGGGACACTTCAATACCAGAATTGCTCATCAGTCTTTGTGCCTTGAAAGTTCTCACTCTAAAAGTGAGCATGGGGTGAGGGAAGGAAGCCATTTCTGTCTGGGTCGCTTCTGAGAAGGGCTGCTGGAGGCCACATCTAAGAAGGGAGGTTAACGTTCAGAAAGGGGGGGGGGGTTCTCCCTCGAGCAATTCCCTGCACTTACCTTCCCTGAGATCTCTGAATTCTGAGCAAGCCCTCCCCTCCTTTTTGTCCCATCTCTAATGGAAGGGGCAACTTTTTATTTCGTTTTAAACTCCTTCGACCTCCGCTCGTGCAATGATAAGAATAAGCCAACGCAGAGTGGGGGGGGGGATGTGCTGCTATGTTGTGGAAGGCATCCCCAACGCTCACAGCCAGAGTGCAGAAAGGTGCCTCCAGCATTAAAGCAACCCCTGGTTAAGTGCCGAGTGATCAAGAGACAGTCAGGCCATGCAGAACCAGTAGTGAAAGTTACCTGGATGGGTCTGAATCCTCCCTTCAACAACGAAGCAAGAAAGCAGCAGGAAATAGAAAGAAAGCCAATGGAACAGCTGACAGGTCAACAATGGGGAAGGGTTGGGGGAGAGATGTGGTCTGGCATGCAACCTAAGACCCTCCTCCTCCTCCGGCTGCCACTTCTCCTGCTAGTCGGCTGCCCTTGGACTCCTCACGAGGGTCCTGCCCTGAACTAAGCCACCACCGAGCAACATTTGGGTTGAAATTATCTCTTTTCTGACAGGGAACAACAACACGGAACTTGAAAAGCAACAACAGCTAAGTTTCAGCAAAAGTGACCGTAAATAACGTGTATTTCTCTCCTTCCCGGGATCTTTTTAACCTCCAGCAGAAGCATCTCAGTGAACGAAAGGAAAAGGAACTGACATTTCTTGTCCTCACTCTCCAATCTCCCACAAGCTGCCAAGAGAAGTGGGCCACAGATTCAATGGCCAAGCGGAAAGAAAAGAAAGGCTTCCGCCTCCCAAAAGCATGTGCCGTCCACTGAGAACTGGGAGAGCAGCCTGCCCATCGGGAGCACGTGAAATCTGGCCAAAGCGGTGGAGGAGGAAGAAGAAGAAGAAGAAGAAGAAGAAGAAGAAGAAGAAGAAGAAGAAGAAGGGTCAACCCACTGCTAGAGCTATAATGATCCTGACTGCTATTAGCCACCTTCCAGGAAGCCCACAAAACAGGCCAGGCTTATACTTCAGACCATCCTCCGGTCCCACAAGTGTCCCAGGACCTGGAAGTGATCTCAGCACGATGGACTGGCCAACAAGCAGCAGGAGAAGGCCTTAGGCTACCTTTCCGTGCCTCTGCTTCAGCCTCAGCTTCCCAGCTTCCCATAAGGGCAAATTATAAACTGAGTCAAAGACCATCTTTCTGTCTCCAGCAATATGTCCCTGCCCCCCAACCCATGGATTTCACTAGATGCTCCCCAGTTTTTTGCTCTTTCAGAATCAAAGGCTACTAAAGTGCTGCTCAAAAATATAAAATTAAAAAAATGGAATTGTACACAAAAAGGATGGGAAAGTAACACATCCAAAATTACTGGGACTACTATGCGGCCATCAGCCCTAACCTTTAATTCTTGCAACACCCCATGATAAAAGACTGAGGAAGAAATTCAGAGTCCTAGAGAAGGGAGACAGAGAATGCTGCGTGCTGCAGACATCTGTTCCAGAGGCAATGGTTACTTCTTTCTCCATACCATCACAGCAGCAAAACTATTTACACTCCCAGCACCAGTTGTGAACTACATCCCTCCTGATGGCAGGCCCACCTAAGACTTTGCAAGCACAAAAGCTGCCTGTTCTCTTCTCTCTAACTTAAGAGTCCTTGGACCTACATGGTCCACAACTAAGGAGGCTTAGAAGTCTAAAATGAAACAGAGCTCCCCAGAGACCCTGATCTCTCCAAGTGGACCAGTTGAGCCCCTGGGGAACCAGACCCACGAAGAGGTGGCATGATCTTCAGCAGTGCAAAGGACCAGCCCCAGTGGGAAGAAAAGCAACAGGGAGGGAGAATTCTTGCTCAGCAACATGCAGAGAGGCTTAGCAGAATCTGTGGCAATTGCTCAGCAGGAGTCAAGGAAACTGAGGTCTTAATCGAAAAGCAGAACTCCAATTCTGCAGGAGTTAAATCTGCCGCTAAGGAGAGACCGAAACCTGCCCAAACTGCCCCCCTTCTGCGGGGAAACACAGCTCCACATAAGGAAATCCCCTGACGCCTTCCACTCCTTTTCCCATCAGACTTCTCTGTTCCTCCCCGCATGGGGCAGCTTACAGTTGTTTCCTAACAGCTTCATGGTGCACATCTCTGTGCAAACACTTCTGCTCATTCAGTTTGGGGGATTTAAAGATGCAACTGGCTACAGCAGATGCCATCAAAGACACAACCCCAGAGGCAAAAAGGAGGCCAAGGGGAATGCTCAGCTAAGCCCTCTCCCAGAAGAGCAATGGCACCGGCACCTCTCCCCCGGCACTTCAGTCTCAGGGAGTTCAACAAGGAGTCCAGCTAAGCGTCATGGTGACTGGACACAAGTGGTTTCCAGTTAATGGTTGGAGCTCATGAGTCCCGCTGGAAACAGCACTTGAGAATGACCCTGTCAGTTATAATGGTCAGAAGAGAAGGGATGCAACGGCGGCCCACCTTCATCTGCATCTGACAACCAGAAAGGCCAGCACTGGATCCACTCCCGCCCATCTCTCGCTCTGCCTCCTTACTCTTTACTCCTTAACAAATATCCAACATTAAGTCTGACTCACTTTCTGCTTTTCCACCGTTTGGCACAATGCACATGCCAAAACTCAATGCTGGGTCCAGGACTAATCTTTTTAGCTGGCTTTGTATCTTTTAAGATGTCATAAAAATAGAAACTGAGTTAAAACAACTTCCACAGCTACCCATAAATATTTACCTATTGTTTATCTATTTATTATATTTGTACTATGCTGTTCTGCCAAACAGTGGTGCTGGAGCAGTGGCAAACTCAAACAGGCACAATTAAAACATAAATAACAGATTAAATACACAACCCAAACAACACCATTCATAAAGAAAATAACGCCAGCCAGCCAGCCAGTGCCCCCCTCATCAACAACCAGGCTTGTGCCTCAAAGGCCTGTAGCACCAAACACTTTGTGTGCAAATGGAAAGACAACAGGGAGGAGGCCAGAGGAGTCTCTCCTGGCAGGGGCCCCAGAAACTGGGAGCAGCCACCAAAAAGGCCCTCTCTTGCATCCTCTCCAAGAAGAGTAGCAAGGCTCAGAGACATGGAGAAACACACCAAGAAGGAGGGCATGCCCCAAAACATTCCCAACAGGTCCAGCAAAGGCCTAGAACAAATCCTGCTGCCTGTGTCCCCACCTCATGTCAACTGAGAGCAACCCTCCCCTTGCCAGACCATTAGTTGTGCGGCTTCGCACCTTCAGCACCTGGGAAGGGAAGAGAGGAAGATGGTTGTCCCCAGCACTCAGCCTCTACTTCTGCTCACCATCGTTTGCAATACAAAGGGAAGGAAAGGACTAAAGGAATACCCTCTGCATCACCTGCTGATCCAAGGCTAGAGAAAGAAGGGGGCTACCTTCTTAAACTACCCCATGAAGGAAGGGACTCTAGATAGTCCGAGCACTGCACAGGCACCAACTATCCCCACGTGTTCTGAGTGTGTTGTGAATAGAAGCACAGCTTTATCTATTTATGGGGAGAGGAGGACATACCAGTTGTGAAGCATGGGCTTCCTGCAGACTTGTATGGGTCTGTCCGCCTACATCCCTCAGCCCCCTTCAGAGGTTCAAATGACATACACACCCCATGCTTCCCAGGGCTGGCTCTGCAAGACTTCACTGCTCTCATTCAGGACATTTCGGGTAGAAATACCACCAAGGCCCTGAGAGCTCCATCAAGAGGGCAGCTTGCTACGGTCAAGGCCTTGCAAGATCTGGATCATTTTCACAGGCGCAGGGGAAACAGAGAAACAGATTCACCAACACCCCCCCCCCCACCTTCCCTCACAAAGTTCAACGAAACATCAATTCCATGTCTACCAGGAACCAGAAGGTTCTGTGGCAGCACTAAGCTTGGGAGTGCTGTTCGTAGGAGTCATTAATAAATGCAAGCAAGAGAATTAGTAACTGTGAGAAGCTGAAGCCGGGCCGCATCATGGGCTGGAGAGGCCTTTTAGCAGGGGTTACATGGACGCACGGATCCCAAGAGCCACCCAGGGAATTAGTAGAGGGACCGTCAGCCATCCAACCTCCCGCCATCCCCGACCGATGCGCAGCAGTGGGCTGGGAGTGAGGGGTAGGAGGTAATGGGGGCAAGGAGGGTACTGTACCTGGTGATGGGCAGGTCGAGGCCCCGCGGCAAACTGAGGAGAAGCGGGAGAAACAAAAACACAAAAAGGAAAGGCACAGAGAGTCAGAAACACCACAACAAAAGGCAAAAACATCACACTGTATGCAAAATAAACCCACAAAGGGGGGAGGATTATAAAACAAAAGAAATGATAAAGCCAAGAATGCGATACACAGTCAAAGCTTTGCTGCAGGACAGTGACAGACAGGCTCCAAGAAGAGGGCAGGGCAGGGCAGGGCAGGGCAGGGGGGCCCTGCTAAAGGCATCAGCTCCCTACAGGGCACCCACCACCAGCAGATGGAAAGGAGAGGGAGGAGTGGGAAAGGGGACCAGCCTGGAGGTTCACCACAAGGCAATTCAAAAGACATTTTAAAAAAGCAAGCTGGATCAGCCCTCTCTGGCATGTTACGGAAAGAGCATGCCTCCTATTCATAAGACAGCTGCGCCACAAAACCAAATGGCAACCCGACCAGGAGCGCTGCTGCCCAGGCCTCCCCAGTGCATTTATAGGGAGCTCCTCCCAAACATCCAGGGAACTGCATATAACAGTTCAACCTGGGGCACAGTCATAGCCGCTGAGCGCAGGGCGGCTGTGGGTCCCTGGCTGGCCTGTTCCCTAGCCTCTATGCAGGGCCTGTGAGAAAACCATCGCTGAATTTTTGCTATGAACAAGAAAGCAACAGAGGAGACTGAAAAATGTGTGAATAAAAGGGAAGCAGCAAACTGGGGTCATGAGAACTAGTAGCATCTTCTGACCTTTTGCTACCATCTTCTGGAAGTATCCAACACGAACGAGCTCCATATCGCAATGGACACACACACACGCCCCTCACCAGCACCAAAGTTTACTGTGTGGTACTTAACCTACATTCCCCTCCAGCTAAAATATTCAGAGTCTCTCCTGAACATAGACCCACAGAACAGACTGTCCCATGCATGGCTTCTCCTTCAAAGGGCAAAATGTGAAGTGACATTTTCCTCGGAAAACCTTGAAAAGATATGGGGAAGCTTCCGAAAAGATCTGACTTTTGCAAAGCAAATCCCCAATGACCCTGCTTGAACTACCCTGTGATCCCATTGACCTTCCTACATGCAAAGGAGATACAGGTAAAGAGCAAGGAGCTGGGTGCTACCAGGCTGATATACTCCTCCACCTCTCATGAGAAAGGCTGAAAAGGGAGAGGCATAACCTGATAAAGGACAGAGGATTAAGCTGTACCTTTGGTGAATGGACAGAAGCTGTCCGATAATCTACCAAGATGATGGGGGCGGGGGGGGGGAGCAGACCAGAGAAGAATGGTGGCAGGGGACAGACTGCGTGTCTTTGGCCGAGAGCAAAAATATCTGTCTAATCACTGTTCCACGGGAAGTCAACTTTGCAACAGCTCAGAAACAGGAGCCCAATGTTTGCAACTCAATAAAATGGGGGGGGGGGGGGAGGGACTGGACCTAGGGAGTAAATGTCAGATATATGCAAAAGAAATAAAAGCTTCTAGTCTATTTTGCATGTCACCCACGGCTGCATAATTCCTGTTGACAATAGTCTTGCTCTTTCAATCTCAAACTCTCAGTAACTGTAAGCAACAGAACAAACTGTAGTCACTGCTGGCTTGGGTTCTTTTTCCTTTCAGGGGGTTAACTGACAAGAACCTGGAGTCCCCATTTCTGCCTGCTGGATGCTGGCCTTACTCCCAAACTCTTCCATGGCAGTTGGAAGGGGGTTCAGGATGAAGAGTGGGCACAACTGGCCTGCGTCATTTCACACAGCCACTAGCTCTCCCCTTCCTCACTTCAGCTGTCCTTTGGTCAAATCACTTTTCAGAAAACAAAAAACACAGTTGTGGTTTAGAATGGAAGGAAGGGGCAAAATGGTTTCCATTTCCACCTCCCTCTCATCAAAATAAATCTGGAATCCGCATGCACAACCTGGGGCACTGGCCCTAATGTTATTTCCACTTTCATTTCCAATTTGAAAAACTATGTCTCAGAGCCAAGTGGGGACTTGCAAAAGGAGGCTGTCCAGGCCAATGGCTCTGGAAAGGAGCCCGGGATAGGCCTCTGCAGGAGCAGCGCTTGGTTTGGGATCAAGAACAAGAAAGATTCAAGGTCCACCAGCTGCCCCCAGCCAGGGCTCTTGGGCCTCAAGTGACCACCTCCCTCCTTCCCCCTTGACCAAGCCTAAACCAAAGAAACCAAACCCAGAACAAAATGCAAGGGGTCTGCACTTGTTCTGAGCCACAGAGGGAAGGGAAGGATGAAATGTTAAATGAGCAATTTTTAGTCATGGGGTGGTAATGGATCACAAAATGCAACAGATGGCAAAAATTGCACGCAGGGTAATATCTTGGGGTGGGGGGGAATTGTTCTTGACCACAGAAAAAGGGCTGATGACTTGTGGACAGCTTCCTGCCAATTCCCCTCAAGGGACTCATCCACTGAAGTCCACATCCCAAATCAAGGTGGCGCAGGGCGGGGGGAAGAATCACCTGGATTTGTTTTTTCAGCTGTTTTGTTTTTTTGCTGTCGTCGGTTGTTGATAGTTTTTGTATTGAGTTTAGGGTTGGGGGTTTTCTTCTGGGGACTGAGTCCTGCCTCAGCTTTTGGAGCACCCTCCCCCTGAAAGGCCTGGCTCTCTCCCCACTGCTGGGACCAAGTTAAAATGGCCGGCACCAGAATGAGCCGTCTTATCTTGCTGAAAGCAAAGAGACCAGTGCTTTTCTGTAGATCAGTCAACAATGTGGTAGAGGGAAAAATCAACCAAAAAAGGGTAACAGAACTGAAACGGTGCCACGGGCACAGCTGCCTGCAAGAAGGAGTACAGTTTGTTATATTGCTTACAATGCAGTATTTTATCCAGCCTCTTCCCGCCAAGGACCTGTAAACCGGACTCTGCTCCAAAACCTTCCTCCGCTTCCAGTGGTTTGTGCAATGTATCGGCACTGCTCTGCCAGGCTGTCAAGAAAACTGGTTTAGAGATGCAGCTCTTGAGTTGGGTTTGCCTATCATTCTAGCCACAAATGGTTCCTCTTCCTCTGCCCACACCTTGACTGGGAGAAATAGTGCTCTACTTGGGTAAAAGGGGGCTTCTAGTGCCTGGCATCAGCTTGCCACAGTCAGAAACACAGCCCTGCAAAGAAGGCTAGCGGAGGAGGAGGAGGAGATCAGCTCGAGGTCCTCTCCCTTGTTAAAAGCCCCACAAACCACAAGAACATGCTGGAGGGATGGACAAGCTGTTTGGGGCCAGGTTTCAAGGACCTGGCAGGCCACAGATGTTGGGTCTCCCACCCACTCCTGCCCTGAAGAAGGTTGGAAAGCCAAGAGGGAGAGACACAAAGGAGGTGTGCATGGGTATGTATGTATCTACCTATCTATCTTTTTATCTGCCTATTCATCACCACAGCTACTGCCAAGTTACGCTCCTGAAAAGCACAGCTTTGTCTCTCAACTAAAGCTATGAGGTGGTGCCAGTGACAAGTGAGGATCAATGAACTGAGATCGTGAGATTCAAAGCGTGTCCTGCAGTGAGAGCCAACGCACTTTATGGGCCTCACCATTATGCAACAAGGTATAAATCATGGAGAGCAACCATCATATTTAAACTGCACCATGAAAAATTGTGGTTAAGAGTTGATCCAGCAGTTGAAATTTTCAAGCTTCTGGAGAAGAGGCATCAGGTCAAGGGGTTTGTTTCCCATCCTCCATTCTCATCACTTTTCCCAGGGCAGGGAGCAGGGAGCCCCCAGGGCAACTGCCCACTATCTAGAGAGAGATACTTCCGCCAGCCTCTTCCTTCCCATTTAAGAAACTGGCCAAGGGATTCAAGAGAGCAGAATGCAACAGTGAGTGGCATGAAGCACAAGCAAAGAAGGGCCCTCTTACCGGAGAGCGTGTCTGTGGCTGCGTGCTCATCGTCTGGGGGGCCTGCGGATAGACCAGTGTGGTCGGTGCTGCGTTCTGTCCGGAAGGGTAAGGGGCCTGCCACAGAAAAGAAGAGGGCACAGTTATCACAGCAGCAAACGGGCATCCCACACCTTCCCTCAACTAGACTCAGACTCTGCGCCAGTAACACTGCTTCCAGAAGCCCACTGACTCTGAAACTAAGCTTTCCTGTCAAATCCACACAGTTCTGTAATCTTGGGAGAGAGGTGTCTATGCTCTACCAGCAAGCAAGGAGGAGGAGGAGCTTCTGAGAGGGAAGTAAGCATGTCTTTAATCACTGAATTACAACTTTGGCTCTTCTAGGGGTCATGGGGTATTGGGGGTGGGCACTGTGTATGAGGGAGACCGAGGAAGGCCAAGAGGGACACAGCTGCCGCCTCGCATGGCTGTCACACCCAAACCCCTTTGGCACACAGGTCCCCCCACTCCCCAACACATCCAGGATTCATACATGCCTTTGGCCTTACCCTCCCCTTGCCTCCCCCATGGCCCTCCTTCTCCCCAGGACTGTCTGAGGCAGCTCATCTTCACACTCTGCAACACCAACACTTCCACCCAACTGACACATGAAGTGGCCGAACACTCTTTGGCTCAAGAGATACGCCAAAACCATCTGCCCTGAGGCTGAACACTTTTCTGGAACACAGAACGACCTCAGCTGCCAAAAGTGACAGAGACACACACTCGAAGCTGGCTGCTCTGCTTTGTTCAAGCATTATCTGCCTGCTTGGTCAGAAATGAAATGCTTCCTTCCTTCCTTCCTTCTTTCCTTCGCTCGCTGCCCTAACCTCCTCAAACACAAACCACCCCATTCCTAGGACACCTGGCTGGCCTGGAGGCAATGGAGGAAGAGCAAGAGCCCCATGGGGGCCTGTTCAGTCCTCCACGTATAACAGAAGAAACCCCCTACATCCAGCAAGGGCAAAGAGAGGCCCTTCTCTTCACAAGGGCCTGCCCAGGAGGCTCCTGAAGACAAGACAACTCCAGGCCAGGAGGTCAGGTCTAGGTGCAAGGAAGGGCAGAAAGAGGCAAGGGAGCTCCTTCATACCCAGGCAGGAGACCCTCTCCTCTTCTTCCATCAACCCAACCCTCTTCCACAGAGGGACAGCACAACGGAGAGTCCCTCAGCCCCTGGCATGCAGTCACCAAGGAGAAGTCGTAGGGATGAGAGCAAGCCCCAACACTACAACTCACTTTACGAACAGTAAAGCTCGCTTTAGGAACAGTAAACTGACCATGGTATTTTAGATCAGGTTGCATCAAGGGTCAGGCTCCCTCTCTCTGGGAAGGGACCCCAGGGATCACACACTGGCCAGACTGAAAGTAGTTCTTGCTGTCTTTCCACATTCCCCCCCCCCTTCCCCCGGTCCCCGAATGCCTCAGCAAGCCAGCCACCCCCTTCTGTGCCTCTGCAGAGCTCCCTAAAATGTGTGATGCTTGCCTCTCTCTTCCATCTGAAGGGGATAATTGTCTTCCCTACTTATCTCTGCTTGGCACAGAGAGATGAATGAAGATGCTTGGGAATTTTAATCAACTTCCCTGAAAAGTGGGGGATCATTAACGTTTACTCTGTTCAGCATTTCATGGTCTGCCTGCCAGATGCAGTTAGAAAATTCCATGCCTATTTTCCTCCAAAATCAGAGAACGTGGGAGGAAGGGAGGGAGATCACTTTTCTTTCAAAAGGAACTGATCATCCCTAGGTACCGGTGGCTACCAAGTCCTCAAGACTGGCAACTGACACCCAGCTGGTCCACTTGTATTGCAGAATATGCACAGCGATCCAAATAGGTTTCAGAGTGTCTGCCACAAACCGGAAAGTCTACCGAAGATTATCAAGGACAACTGTGTCTGGCACTAAGAGAACAGGGACAGCCGCTGGCATTAAAACAGTATAAGAGAAAAATGGAAAGGGAACGCCTGACGTGGCAGTGGCCTTCCAACGGTGACTGAGATGCAAGCTGAATTAGATGTCTTAGGATAAAGGGATCCATCAAGGCATGTGAACAGACTCTCAAGCAAAGCTCCCCCCCCCCCCCAAAAAAAAGCACTGAGGTGCACAGCAGCCCACAACGCAACTAGGGGGCCTGGCTGCCATTTGCACTTCCAAAGTGCAAAGTGAACGCCAATCCTTATAACCAAACCCAGTCCTCAAGTCCATCTAGCCCAGCACCACCTGCTCTGACTGGCAGCTACTCTCCTGGGTCTTTGGTGGAGCCAACATAAAGATACTTTGTGGGCTACATGTAGGTTGGGGGATATGGAGAACTGTGGTCCCAAAAAGGAGAAGAGTATCTCTTCCAAACTGTGGAGGGAGGCACTTCACTGGCCTGCAAACAGGTGCCCTTCTGGCCAGGGCAGGTGGGAGTGCCTTGGGGTGGAAAGCACCTCCTGGCCTACCTGGCAGAGGTACAACCAAGGACTCCTGGAATGCTGAAAGCCACAAGGAAGCCTCCCAAAGCACACAGCCCTTCCCTCCACAAGCCACCAACCAAGGGTTATTTTCCAGCCCACTATCCTCCCCCCCCCCCCACTAACTGTGCTGGGAATAAACAGGCCGAGGGCACACTCAACCACATCACACCCGGCCGGGGGGGGGGGGGGGGAGACTGACAATGCTGAGTCACACACAGCTTTTTGGCTTCCTCCTCCGAACCACATAATGGAAATCTCTGCCTCGGCACCGTGCCTTTGCCAGGAAAGGGCTGCTGTACACTCAAGGCTCTGGGTGCTTGCAAAGATGCCTGGGAAATGGGTTTTATATATACACACACACACTCACTGAAATCGACACCAGGGGAGGTTGCACAACCGGCACACACGGCTGACCTGCCCAGGGTCACGCAGCTCCCAAAGGCTTGAGTTTGTGGGTCAAGGACGAGGGCAGCCCTGAAATCCCGGGGAGGGGAGGGATCGTCCTAGGGCTCTTTCTCCAGGGACTTATTTGAGGGCCACAGGGTTGTTAACATTCACAAATGCACCTAAGCATTTAATGTTGCCAACAATTGCAGGGAATTTGGAGGAACTGAGAATTTGCCACAGATCAAAACATTATGCCTTCATGCCTTTGACAAGAGCAGAGAAAGAGAGGAAGAAATTATTCTGCGACAGTAAGTCCAGACCTTCTAAAGACCACTCCTCCAACTAGGAGAGGAACTGTGGACAACGCAGCCGGTCCCTGCCAGAGATGAGGCTGCGAGTGTCCTGTCTGGCTCTGTGTCAAACCTTTGCACTCTGTGTGTGTGTGTATGTGTGTCTTGGGGGTGCCCCCTCTCCATCAGGACCCTCCATCCCCAAACAAGACCTCCACCCTTCATAAAACCAGAGCCAGGCTTTTCCGGCAGGGCATCACCATCATCATCACTTAACCTTTTTCCTCTTGTGACTCACCATCCCACATCCCAGAATCCTTTGCACCAGTTCCCTTGGATCTTCAAAAAGACTGCTGGCTCTTGGGTGGGGTGGAAAGCTTCTGTCCCTCCTCCCTCCTGGCTGCTGGAGCGAGAGAGTGAAAGAGAGCGACAGAGTAAGAGAGAAAGAAAGAGAGTGACAGAAAGAGAGAAAGAGAGAGAGAGACTAAGGGACGAGGAGCAGGAGGAGGAGGAGGAGGAAGAGGGGCTGGCACATGGGTCCTGGGAGAAGCGCCACTCGCTCAATGCCTTCCAAGGGGCCAAAGGGAGGACAGCAAACACTGGGGCCCTGAAGGGATTTTGTCTACTGCCGCCATGCTGCCAGTGGCTCCAGATGCAGCCCCAGAAACTTCCTCTAAGGCAGGGGATCCCAAATCTCAGGGGGGCAGCAAAGAGTGGCTTGTGTCCTGGAGTAAATTAGCATCAAATCTAAATTTGCATTTTATGCACTGAGTTAGAAGATTATTTGGATGTGGTTCAAAAATTAGAATTTATACTTCTTCTATGTAGGGGGTGCAAACATTCATCCAACATTTTCTAAGGGTGTGGGTTATAAAAAAAAGGTTGGGAACCACTGCTCTAAGGCCTAGAAGAGGGGCAGTGTCCTGCTTCTCTCTAAGCAGCAACGGGAAAGGTCTGGCCCCACTGACTCCCAACTGCTGCCCAATTCTCTACAGGAACCAGGCCCTCCTCTGACACATCCATCCAACCGGGCTCTTCCAGCTCTGAAGCCAGGAGATGGCTGGGCTGAAGGAAAGGACCTGCAGAAGGACCTTTTCACAGAAGGCTTACAGCTGCTGGGTCTCAGGCTACTTTGGCAAGACTGCCTTATCCAGGCAAGCTGAAAAGGGTGAAGGCATGGAAAGGCTATTGGCTGTCTACTAGAGGCAGGGGATGGAGAAACCTTCCTAATATTAACTTGTGAGCGCCTCCTGGAAGCCAATAGGCATGGCACTGCCTTGAGCCATTCTTAGGCTCTTTGTCAACCGGGCATTATGTTGGCAAATTTTCCAGCCATCCTAAATAACCTATAACAACTCAGACCAAGTGCCAACTAACCCCCCCTCCCAAAAAAAAGCAGGAGCCTCCCTTGTGTATATGTAAAAAAGGGGGCTGGAGAGAGAGAAAGGAAGCATTCCAAAGCATGATCTGGATCAATCAAGGGAAGTGCTGCACAAGTGAGTAACAAGAAGCACCTCTTACCAACAGCCCAAGAAAGGCCCAGCCTCACAAGGCAAGGGCACTGCCTGCCGAAATGGGAAGAGGAGCGAGCAGAGCACTCTGTGAGGCCAAGCACAGGCCAGGACCATTGGAAATCAGAAGAAAAGCATTATACAGTTACAGGTGCACACCCCTAGGACAGTCTTCCGGCAAGAACCACACTGTGCTCAAGACACAGTTGACACACCAAGGAGGAATTACGGGGATCTCTCTTTTCTCCGTGGCACCCTTCCCAATCTGGGACTCTGGGTGGGAGACCACGGGGTTATGTCTTTTCTGGAACACAAGGGATTGCCATGGAAGCTGTGGAGAGGCAGCCAAGGACAGCAGCCATTTCTAACGTTGTGGCACTTATCACAGTAGCCACTCGGTGGCCTTCTGACAACCCTCCACCATGTGCTGGCCAGGCACTGAATGTGTACAAGACTCCCCAGGACAATAAATCTGGCAGAGAATTGTAGGCTGAACTGGTGGAGTGCCATGTCCACTTCCACCTATTGATCAAGTCACGCCCATCAGAAAAGGTGCAACTGCTCAAGCAACTCCAATACAGAGCTGGCAGGAGAAGGAAGCAACAGAGTGACTCCATTTCCCTGCACAAAGCAAGCTGAGCCCCACTCCTCCCTAGTTCTTTTCTCCTATGATGAAGCAAGATGGGTCCCACATCTGGCTTGAGAGTCTGGCAGTGGTCCTGGAAACAAAAGCAGCTCAAGGTATGTTCCAAAGGCAGCCTCAAGTACTGGATAATCAGCCACTGAATTACTGCTTCTAGCCTCACATGGAAGAGAAAAGAAGCCAAGGGGCTGATGCTCCACTCTTGCCAGGCTCCCTGAACACCTCTGCATTCTACCGTAATGCTACCTTTCCAAGGAAAGCGCCAGCAAGCTCAGAGCTTCCAAGGGCCTCTACAGGGACTGCAGCCAGCTCTCTCTCTCTCTCTCTCTCTCTCTCTATATATATATATATATATATATATATTAATATATAGATTGATATATATCCCGCCCAATCATGGGGAATCTTCCACAGCTATTCCTTCAAACATACATGCCTTCTTTCCTTTCTCACTTTTGCTCACCTTCCAAGTTCACTTTTTCTTTGGGGTGGGTGTTTAATTTTTTAGCTTAAGCAACTAAGGACACAATATATTTTTCAAACCTTTACATGTGTGTGGATGTACACACACACACACACACACAATCTTTACAATCCTTCCCTTTCTCTCTCTCGCCACTTGTTTTATGGCTGCTACAACAACTCCTGGTAAGGCATGATGTCAAACCATCAGCGCTTAGTGCAAACATAAAAAATGTTTTGTGTGGTACATGATGCACAGAGTGCCCTAAGAAGGATGGCAACTGTAGGAGACAAAGGGTACTGCCCCCCACTTCCTCCACACATGCCCTTTTGCCACGGCCCAGAGAGCAGTACTCACCCCATGCCCAAGCATTGTCCCAGCCACCTGCCAGCTTTTAAGAGGGCAACTCTGCTCTTCCGAGACACAGCACTTTGACCAAAGGAAAGGAACGTGAGGGGCAGGTGTGAGATCTTACCTGAGTGAGGCCAGGAGAGGATGCATGCCCTGGTGGCGTTGCAGCAAGGGTGGCGTGCCCTTTGCTTATTTCATGTGCAGAGTAAGGGGAGGGGGCAGGAGGGCCTGGCTGTCTTGCAACTTGTGTAACCTGTGAGGAGATAAACTGTTAGTAAAACCAAAGATTAGTAATGCTGCCTCTAGAAAAGTTTACTTTTAGGCTACAGAATGGTTCCTTATGGCTCTCTGCAGATGGAAGGATGAGGTGCACAATTCCATTGCAGAATCAGGTGCCCTGGACTGTGGGCAACTGGCCCAGAACTTCCCAGAAGCAAGGATGATCATGACTGGGCAAACTCTAAGGCTGCGGACACTCGTGAAGCTCAACAGTAATACATACACTGACTCCACATATTATAAAAGCTGGACCTCAGCAGTCAATATTCAGGGAGAGCCTGGCTGTTCTGGAAAAGGTATACTCCCCCAAACAAGGCTGTTCGATCTGAATTAAGCTTCTGTTTCTGCAGCGCAGGTTAAAAACCTGGCTAGAACACTGTAAGAAAGCAACACTGGAAACTGAAAATCAACACCCATGTGAACTACATAGCTGGTTTTTATTGTAAAAGCTGCGGAAACACTTACTACAGAGGCTGTGTGAAGTGGATAATTAAAATACTAATTTACTGTCCTCATTTTTATGTAACACAGGAGGGCTCCCCCCTTTCTTGTGAGAACATGCTGGAAATTGAACTCAGACTGTAAGATCTGATGCGCCAATTCGGTCAGGGAGCAGGCAGTATCTTGAGTGTCATGTTCCAGGTCATTATGGTGTACAGATCTCTCTCTTATTCAGCATTTTTCTCTTTAGGAAGCACTCCTTCCAGTCTGACATCCACACATTCTCCATTCCATCCACCTTCACGGAGGGGCAGATTTGACATGAAGCCAAGAAAGACAGAATCACTCTGTAGAAGGGTTTCCAAATGCCTGTTTTATTAGTTAACGCCACAACATTTGCCAGGAAAAACAGGCATTCCCCTGCTCTGAGAAGTGAATTCTTCAGCACAATCTCAAGATCTTCAGCTATGCAGCGAAAACCCAGATTGGGCTGACTCTTGCCGCTGTCCAGTTCTTTGTTATCTTATAAAATGGCTGTCTGCAGGAAGTATTTATTGTGCATTTTATTCAAAGTTTTACCCCACCTTTCTGCCAAAAAACAGCAGGCAGGGGCAGGGAGAAAACAAATGTGACAGACAGGGAAAGAAATGATACATCAGCAGACAAGGCCTTGAAGTCCAGCTGAAGTAGATTTTACCAGCAGTTCTTTTGGTTTCCCCAAGGCTTAAGGGCCACAGGCTTAAGGGTGAGCTGGATAAGACCCCGGCAGTTGAGGCCTACACTAACCATTCCTGAGGAATAATGGAGGAGAGACACAGCAGCCGCAGATCTCTCCCCTGCATGCCTCCTTTTCAGAATGCGTCACCAAATCTCTTTAGACGGCCCTGGCCATTTTCTTCCCAAAGGCAGAGAACAACTATGTGCAGGGCAGACCACAAAAGGCAAAAAGCCCAATTTTCTTGGGAAAGAGAAACTTCCATCCTGTTATGGATCCACGGGCAAAAACACAGTCGGGGTTCTTCCAGTAGCTGGAAAAAAGGAGTGAACGAGCAGAAAAACCCAAGGACCCTTGGCCACAGGTCCCCTCTTATCCATTTAAACCAAACTGAGGTGGTCCCTCAAAATGGAGGCAAGAGGCAGCAACTTCATCCTCACAATGCCAAGTAAGGTAGCTGCTCCAACAGAAGCACGCCTGGCCGCTTTTAAAGTGAAGCATCTACAATAAATGTGCTTCAAGTGCAGGCACTAAGCTGGGGTCTCTCTGTGATGAGAAATTATTCACACTTTGCAGAGCCAAAGTGGTCTCTAGTGGAAGCGATCAGCAGTCGGGTTCAGCCTCACTTTTCTGTGTTAGCAGGTGCCACCTTGGCAGGTCTCCCTCTTCCTTCAAGAAGATCAGATTCTAGGCAGGCCACTGGAGGTGATGTTCTGTCTTGGGTGAAGTGGCTTTTGCCTCTTGGCAAGAGGGATTCGCTTCACCTGGATCTTCAGAAGGTGCGCAAGCTGAAGGTTCAGGGCATTTTACTAACAACTGCCTGTAGCAACTCCTGGCTTTTCACAATCATGGAGGAATCACCATTTCTTGCCTGGTGGTGCAGAGACAAAGACCCTGTGCCAACCAAATCCTCTGTGGATGATGGACTTCAAATAATAGTTACACTCGATTTAAACAGGCCTCCAGATGCTGTCGCAAGGCAAAGGTTTGAGAACAATGTGAAGCTCAAAGGATTTCTTCTTTTTGGGAGGCACTTTCTACTTGCACAGATTAATTTAATGCTTGGAAGCCCTTCCCAGAACTCCTGTCTTGTCTTTTTAGATTGTAAGCCTGAGGGCAGGGAAATGTCTAATGTAATGAACAAATTGTAAGCCGCTCTGATAGCCTTGGTTGAAGAGTGGGGTATAAATATATTATTATTATTATTATTATTATTATCATCATCATCATTCCCTGGCTCCTAATACTGGGGTCATCAGTGCTAGTGTGACGAGCAAATTCAACATCTGCTTAAAACATGTTTCAAAACAAATAAAACCGGCAGAACAAACCACTTGGCAGTCCTTTTCCTCCTTGCCCCCCCCCCCCCCCCGGTAATACTGGTTCCTGCTTTGTTGTCTCCCCAGCCACTGTGACAGGGAGCCCCCCACCCACATACCCACCCCAAAGCCCCAAATTCCACTCCTGCGTGGGCTTGCTGCCATGCCTAGGAAGGAAAGCCAGGGATACTGGTGTCCAGGGAGATGTGGCATGCATGATCCATCAGAACCAGCTGGGAAGAGGAGGCAAATCTTCTCACAAAACCTTTTTTTTCTTTTTTTTGCACTGAGGACAACATGAAGTTAAACCATAAACAAGGTGTCTCAATCAGGTGTCATCCTCTAAAGATGTGTGGAAGGAGAAGCCTGAATGAGCATTACTTCTTAAACAAACACTGCTGAGAAAATCTCAGTCCACTTTCTATCAAGAAGTACTTAATTTTTTCACTCTGGCTTTTCTATTAAGGGAAATGTACGCTTAGCACCAGGGGTTCTATAACTGGAGGCTAAAGAACAAGAGAGCCCTAAAAGTTCACAGGGCATGAGCCTGGTTGCCCAGCTGCTGAGGGAAGAACCATGGGGCTACCAGACGCCCCAGAATGGCCCACAAACCAGAGGATGGGGCAAAACGGCCCACGGATACTTACCGTGCTGTACACAGCCGAGACGGTTGGAGTGAAGATCCGATCCTCCAAGGGCTGCTGCGCTGGTCCCCGGGGGATGCTGCAAAGCAGGACATTAAGGAAAAGGGGGGAAACAATAATGAAAACCAACACAGGGTGGGTCGAGAACAAAAGGCCTGGCCGTTCCTTCTGGGGGAAAATGCTCCCTACTCCACAAGGGCAGGCAAACACTCCACAGACCAACAACACCCCAAAGAGTTCCCATGCAACAGGGCAGGCAAGAGTCAGGCAAGGTTTCCTGAGGAGATGCAGGAAGTACAATGAGGATAAGAAGAGGCCGAAGCTGCGTCTCGAACAAACAGAAACAACCTTCCATAGACAATATAAAATGACCATCCTCTTTCTCAACCACCCACTAAACAGTTCAATGTCTGATGGAAGATGAGAAAACGCTGCCAACGCTGCAGAGAATATGAGAAAGGAGGAAGCTGTGCATTTCCTCAACAGCCTTTTACACTATTAATTCCTCCCCTCGCGTAACAGTTCTCTTAAAAGCAGTTCTGGGAACTAGAATTCACTTCTGACCATCAATGTCATTTTGTTTAAAAGGAAACTATCATCGATCAGCTGCCAAGCCCCCGCAATTAAAAGTGTTGTAATAACAAAGAAGTTGACCTTTAAACTTCACCTGGCGCTAGCAGACGGAAGTTTTATTTCTTCCCCCTTCAATGACCCAAGAGGATGTCAAGGAAAGTCCAGGTGTTTTTAAAAAGGGTAAATATTCAAAGTGTTCCTTTGAAAAGCATGAAAAGAACACTCCCTACCCAAATGCAAAAGGCCTCAAAACTCTTCCTCACTCTCCCTAAACAGCCATGTAGTTTCTGTCTCCTCACTCTCACTTACGTTCAGTCAAACCCAGAAGCAGAACATACCCAAGGCACCTTTAGAGCCCTGGCAGTGGAAAAAGTTGGCCTAATGCAACTGGAGCTGGCAACCTTGCAGCTCAAACAGCTGAGAGAAGAAAAGGAAGGCAACGCTGGTTTCTCAAATGTTCTCTCTAGGAAGAATGTTAAATTAAATGATCTCTAGAAGAACTCAACGGGAAGGAAACTTGTAGAAAACTCTGCACATCCATGAGGCAGGAGCACAACCTCAAGGAGCAAAGCACAAAACTAGGGATGCCCAGTGGGTGACAACTTCAGAGTTGCTAAGGATTTGCACCACAGAAAACTATTTGTGCCACAAAAAAAGAAAGCCACCTTCCCTACTAGAGACAACAGAAATAGTGGCATCCTGGAACTACGGAACACAGAGCCATCTTCAAAAAGCTCCATTCCTGCCTTACCTGGCAAGGGACCAGGACGTGTCCCCTTTGGCACCGCCACACACGGGCTGCTCAGTTTAACCCAACATGTCCCCCAGATCCTGGTGCAAAGCTCAAGGATCCCTGCCTCGTTCGTTCACAGAGCCGCAGGATCACAGGGCAAATGGCAGAGCCCACCAGAGGCACCCCAGAGCCACAGCCGTGCCCTAAGAGCCCAACGGACAGAATTCCTCCCACTTCTGCCAGGAGGACTAGGACATGCCTCCGTGTTTCCAGAAGGCAGCCCCAGAAGCAGGAATGGCCGTGACTGACACTGAGCCCGGATGTGCCGCACCACCACCAAGGGAAGAGAAGGGCATTGTGCACAACACTCCCGGCTCTGCTGGAATCGCAACCCTGGCACCACCCCTTCGCTCCTCCAGCCTACATGCCTCTAAAGGCCAAAGAAAGCAGGGAGTTAACCCTCCACGTTTCCCATTTAAAGAGGAAGCAGAGGATAACACAAGAAGAAAGGGATGTCAAGACGGAAAAGCCCCAGCTAACTCACCTCACACACATAGCCTCAGAGACGACGTACCATGGACTATACGCTTTGCAAAATACACTGCTCTGGGAGAGCTGGATCCCAGCCTCCACTGGTAAACACCCACAGCGAGGCAAGAGCCCTTTCCAAACACAGTTCCACACGATGCCCGGCCGGTTCAGAAAGTGCCAGACCAGCCACCAGCCCCTTGCTGAGGAGTCTCTGTCTGATGGAAATCCAGAAACCTGAGCCAACCGGCAGGCACAGGCCTTCAAAACAAGGAGCCCACCATGTGACATGTAGCTTTGCAAAAGTGAGCAATGACAGGGCAGAGCACATGTCCTCTGTATTTTGAAATACAGACACGTGATACTAATCAACAGCACAGACCGAGTCAGTGGGTCAGAAAGAGAACTGGACAAAACATCCCCCTGCCCTACAGACCCTGTGTACAGACCTTGTTTGTGCTCATTTGAGGTGGTTCACCATGGCCTTCCTCTAAGGCTGAGAGAGTGGGACTTGCCCAAGTGGGTTTCCATGGCTGAGGAGGAGGAGGATTCAATCCCTCTCATGGCTAATACTCAAAACCATTACACCACTCTGGCTATGAAGACAAATAACCCACTCTTTTTAGAGGGGAGCATCTCTACTCTGAAATTCACCTGTCCAGAATACAGTCCGGCTTTAGCAGGGTGCCATGGAGACAGGGACCCAGGGACCCTTCCGCAATGCCACGGCTGCATGCCAGTTCATGCCACAGAGGGGCAGACAGGCAAGGGGAGGACTTTCCACTTGTCATAAACTATTGCTCAACTTGTGCTATAAGCAGTTTGAGTTCCTGCCTGCCTGAGATGGCTCCTCTCATAAACAGAAACAAGGTCTGATGCAACATGTGAGGAGGAAGAAGCCGCTCTTAAAAACACACTCTTAAAAACTGACCAAGAATAGAGCAGAAAATCAAAAGAAAGGAAAGCAAGGGAAAAGTTCAGAGGGAATGACACAAAACAAAGAAGGGCAAAACAGGATGGAGAAACAAGAGACACCTTTTTCTGGTCCACATAGACCGAGTTCTCAAAGGCCGACTAATCATCGGAAATGTGAGACCCAAAAGCGAACAACTAGGAAACCGCTCAAGAGTTCTTACCAGCCAGAGTTAAATATTCCACCTATGCTACAAGTTGTCTGCTGATGCCTGGTCCAAAGTTTACACATTTATTCTGCAGCAAGGCTGTTGGGCCCTGCACCTCACTGCAGAACATACTACGTTCTTTTTCAAGAACAGTCTAACTCAAACAGCAAGACTGAAATGTCAAAAGTAACTAGAAGCACAGGCAAGTTCTCTTCGCCACATTACAACACAGTGATGTCAGAAATCTTAAATTCTGCCCTGTTAATGCTTCAGTTGTGAAGTCAGCAGCTTCTGTGCCCCTGTCAGCCGGCAAGATGGAGGTGAAGTAAATGTGGGATCCTTAAAAGTAAATGCATGACTCCAGCGATCCAGTCAGGTGGTAACTGAGCAACACTTCTTAACTAAGAAGGTGTGAGACCATACATTCCCTTTACTCCCTGGTTATTATTCTGCAATTTGGAAGACTCCATCTGGCCTCTCAAAATGAAACACAACCAAAACAGCAACGGGGATCCAGCCCAGAATGCCTCAGGCGCAGAGGAATGCAAGCCCTCCTCCTGCCTTCAGCAGCATCCAAGGGAGGCTTCAACCCGGGCTCCTTCGATTTACTCCCTGGCTGCAGCTTTACTCTTCAAAGGGGTGGAGGCTGTTTCTAAACATTCCAACACTATTTCATCACCAGCTATATCACACCCCATGGCACAAAGCAGAAGAGGTGAGCCCTCAAGCCACAGCATCTTAAAAAACACAAAACACCCATTTTTTTCCCCTGTTGTTACAGTGCCTATAACCCCCAGGTACCTATCTAAGAAGCTGTGGTGAGTCCTGAGCTCATCTTCCTGCCTTGCAAAGCCCATGGTCTAAAAAAGGAGGAAAAGTTGGCCCTTCTAATGTGGAGGAAACCAAGGAAAACAAATGGCAGACACACTGTTTTGCTGGCTACCAAACCTTTAGCTTGCGGGAATTGTCTGAAGATGTGCACATAGTATACAGAGTGTGAACAATATCGCTTTTTTGGACTCTTAACTCCAGAAACTTCCAGCCAGAGGGGCCATTGCATTCATTTTTAACAAGCCTTTTCACACTCTGGTCATAATAGCATTTAAAGATCAGAAAGCCTTTATGTGAAACGCTCCAAGCTAAAGCAGTGAGTTGCTGTTGTTTCTGTCCTTCTGCAGTCAAAACATTTTTGCAGGCTGACTGTTCAAATGGAGGTGCTGGTTTGTACATGTATTTCAGTTTGTAAGCCAACAGGAGCCTCAGTTTCGGAGAAAAGGCAAGGTTAAAATAAAGATGCTGATGATGATGCTGACAAGGACCATAACAGTCTTTCTTCAACTCCTATGAGGGAAAAAGCAGATTTCAGCCCCACAAGGCACCTCAAGGAAGCGGCAGCCACAAGGTTTCCAGCCCAAGTTGCACAGGTCGGCCGCTTGTCCCCAGAAAAAGGAGTCAGCCTCTGTGACGGGCGGGGAATCTCCTGCAACTCAAATGAGGGTGAAATTGGCCAAAGGCCCCCTGAGAAGCACCCAGGGATACGAATGACACATATACCTGCCTTTTGTAGCGACTTTGCCACGTCCATTCCAAACATGCCACCGTATCTGCTGAATGAGAGCATTAACAATCGGAACAGGAGCAGGGAAGAGAAGAGAGGGTATTAACAAAAGCTCAAAGAGCCTCTTTGTCTCCCTCTGGTCAATGCCAGCCTTTTGAATGGCTGCACAGAGCCGAAAGGGAATGGGGGAAGGGAGGCCAACCGGGCTGGCTCTCCAGGGGACATCTCCTCCACGGCCAAGCGGCAAGGCAGCAAAGGGCTCTAGCGCCGCCCAAACAGCCAGAAACACGGGCATTGTCTCTCCACCCACTCCTCCGGAAAGAAAGAAAGACCGGGCTCAGCCTGGAACTGGCCACCAGGCAAAAAGGAAGGAGAGCAGCTGCCAGGAGAGACAGAGGCCTGGCTGGGGAACCTTCTCTTCACACCTGGAAGCCTTCCGCATCCCCGTCTTCTTGGACTGGAGAGTTCAATACTGTCCATAGACACGGCCTATCCCTGGCCAAATACATCACCAGCCAAAGGCAGCCGCCAAGTGTCACCACATGAAAATACAACACATCTTTCCAACACAAAGGAGCAGCTAAGGTAACAGGTGTCAAAGGTGAAGCTGAAGGCCCGGCTGCTTCCTCCTCCATCTGCTCTGATGCCCTTTCAAACCCACAATTAGCTGCCTGGGTGCATCTGCCACCTCTGCTCCATGGCGCCCAATGTTTTCACAAGGTGAGCGGGCACGCCGTCTCATTACTTTCCCCCGTTCTCGCTCACCACTAAGAACACCTTCGCTTCAGAGTGATGATGGTGCAAAGTAAGTAATGAGCCTGCTGTTGCCCCAGCTCCCAAAGTGAAAGCACAACAAGGCAAAAATTGTTAGCAAGCGTGCGGGTACTCAGTTCATGCCAGGACACACAGCAATTTAAGCAGCGGTCCCCAGAAAATGCCAGCAGATACGGTACTATGGGAAACATTTCACAAGTTCTTCTGGACTATTAACAAATGCAGGACAGAGCTCTGGGAAGAGACAGGAGCAGAAAATGAAAGAACAACCAGAGGACCTGCAAATGTCAGGTGGAATACGCGAGACTACCCTTGGCTGACAAATGACACACATTAATGCCTTGCCAACCCCGTTTGGATTGTGCTGTACAGTCCCCATGGCACACAGGAGGACCAACTTCCTTCCCAGCAACCCTTTACAGAGGGTTCCTTTTCTTGTTCTGCAAACTGTGCTCAGGTCTTTTATATTGCTGTTTCCTGTATGCTTCTGCAGAGAAGCAAGGGAAAGGTTTTAAAAGGCTTTTTCAGTGCCTAGTGAAAAAGAAGAAAAGAAGCACAACTTCAAGGAGGGAACAGTAAAAGTAAGACTGTGAGAGGAACAACGGACATTCGGGACTCTTGAGGCAGGGGAAGCATGACCTTCTCCAGGGTGGCTCCATTCCTCTCCAACACTAAAGAGAAAGACTAAGATTATAATTGCTTCAAAGAAGAGAGAAACCCCTCAAGAAACTCCAAAGGGACGTTACAATTCTGACAAGTCATGACTGAGAAAGACTCCAATGTGTTTTTATTATCGTTGCTGTGTGCCTTCAAGTCGTTTCCAACAGCAACCCCATCACTTTTTGACCATAAGACATCCCGGAAAGAAAGTGCAGGATTGCGTTTAAAAGACAGAACAATCTGATTATCCTGAGACTAAGCTTCAGGGAATTGGTTTCCCCTGCAGCAATGCAAAACCTGGGTACTTCCAACAATATAAAACAACCTGAATTGCAGCAAAAATAAATATCTCCATTTAAAAACGGAACAACTGTAAAAGCAGAAAGCTGTTGGCACTTGCAGTCCTTCCCCTCACCATAAGGTCATCGCAGCTAAGAGGAGAGGGAGGGAAAGGAAGAATTAATGGTTATTCTTAGAGGGAACTATTGGAACAGGGTTCAAGCTTGAGTGGAGTTCTGGCCTAACGGTTCCACCAGCAGGAAATGCAGAAGCCTCCGAAGAAAGGAGGACAGGATGTCCACGCTGAAAAATCTCCCAGACAATGAGGGGCCTAGGAAGGAGTTTGGCTCACCATGACAACATGCCACTTTCTGTGCCCACGGCCACTGCGTGACAAGAGTATTCTGAGCCAAGATGTATCAGCCACCACACTGCAGCCAGCATGAGAACATATGACAACACAACCATCAAGGAAGGTCAAAGGCAAGTAGGTTGACTATGACACTCCGGAAGGCTACCCGGCTGAGCAGACGCATTTCACGCCCGAAAGCAACGAGAAGCAGGTGCTAGAAAGCGCCTCAAACCCTCTGGTTTCTTGTGAGTTCTTCTGGGTCTTTATACATCTTCTTCGCTGCTGGCTTTTAACATCTAGCAAAGAAACAAAAGGAAACTCAATTCATAACCGGCAATTCTGAGGAAAACCAGAAATCCTCCAGCAACAGTGAAAGCCTTGGAAAAGATGATGAGAAAATGTGGGTGGTTTGCCCATCTCCCAGGAAAAAATCCTTGGGACAACACTGGGCAATGGGCAAACAGAAATCCATTTCCTCAGGTGAGGCCAAAACAGTCTCCTGCCCCACACGGCGGACGCACGCTGCTTCAAGTAGACACACCTGAACCTATGGACAGCAATGGACTCCACATCCTTCATCCACAGCACAAGGCATTAAACTAGTCAGGACAATTCCTGAAAAACCAACATCCCTGAACAAATTAATTGTTCTTATGACAGGCTGGTTCTCGACTAGATGCTTCCAGACCTATCTAGATAAAGCCATCCCAGAAAGCAGAGGTGGGCAACTGTGGCCCTCTAGAAATATCGAAATACAACTCCCACTCTCCCCCGCTATTGGCCGTCTTGTGTGGGGCTGTGACCAAAAACGCCAAGAGCATCCCATGTCCTGCACCTTTAAATTAAAGAATTAAAACACAGGGCATTTTAGTTTTGAAGGAAGACAATTTACCTCCAAATCAATGGTGCATGTGTGTACATAGCCAGAGTGAGATCCCCCCCCCCCCAAAAAAGACCACCAGACACTATGGCAGGACAATAATCTACGTGTGGTTTCATGGCTCCAGTTACAGACATCCACGGTCTCTTGTAACAAACACCCAATCTGCCTGCAAAAGAGCATGAGACCAAGAGAAACGCCGATGGTTTCACTCTACTGGTTTCACAAGATAGATTTAATATTTCTTCCCACACACAGGGACCAAGGTAACAAAGAAGGGACTTCTACTCCACGACAATTTCTTCAGGTGCTTAATCCAAACAAGGCAGAAGAAAAAAGGGTCTTTCCAGAAACTACATACTTTGAGAGCTTCACAGGTCTGTTTAGTCCCAAAACACAACTGCCATGAGGCGAAAAATGAGATCCAAGCTTGAGGTGCCAAAAAGAAGATCCTGCAGTTGCTGCATTGATGAAGAAGCAAGTCCGCTCCGTTCAAACATCGCTCCATGGCACCAGCGTGCTTAACTACAGTTTGGCAAGAAGTCTGGACCGATGGAGTATAGTTTCAGCCAGTCTCCTCTTCTCTCTGCTGGATGCTGTGCGATAAAGACGGAAAACAGTCAGGCAGCTCTCTAAAACGGCTGCTTGGATTCAGAGTCTTGGATACCGCAAACCCTGATCTGAAGCCAGGTCTGAATTCAGCCGCTGTGGACATTCACTCACAGGTCCAGTCATCTCATTGAAGGCCATCATCTCTCTGTAGACACCGAGCAGGCTATGAATGGGAAGTTTTTAAACAGAAGCCAAAAGGGCAAAAAAAAGGAGCCCTTTCTCCTGGAAGGAACAAGAAGAGGGAGCATTATGGGCCGACATTTCTCCCCTTACACAAGTTCAATACAAATCAATCGCTGCTCCGTGATGTGCGGATGGGCAGAGCTGAGGGGGAGAACGGATGGCCTAGATAGGTGGACCAGCAAAGTATCAGGAAGACAGAGACGGGTTAAAGGAAATCATAATGGAGACAGCCCCACAGGCCCATCAGTAAAAGAAGACTTTAAAAGTGCCTTTATGGAGGCCAGTTTCTAGGTCACAAAGCCATGAGCCAAGTTGCCAACAATTCACAGCATAACTACGAGGACAACCACCTCATTTCTCTTCCTGTCAGGCAACTAAGATCATTATTCGAAGTACGCCTTACTCCACAGATGAGAGAGAGAGAGAGGGCCTTTTCAGTGATGGCATCCAGATATGAACCTCCCTCTCTAAAAAAATGGGCACAGCACCTTCATTACCATCCTCCAGACACCAAGCCCGTTATCAGTCTTGCTATCTCTGGTTTTTCAAGATGCACAAGCCTGTCTTCTTCTGCCATCTGGCCCTTCTCTTTGCTTTTTTTCTGTGGTGCTTTCGTGATGATGTTTTTACTGTGTTGTTTTGTTGTTAGCTAACTTGAAACTTAGTTAGGGAGAGGGATACCTATTCAAAAATAAACACACAGTTGATGTGCGGGAGAGCATCCGTGGCAAACTGTTCTGAGCAGAAATACAGAGCTCAACTGCCAAGACCTTTCTCAATTTCGGCCTGTTCTTTTACATTTACCTTCAGACTCATTCTAAAAGTGCAGTTGACAAGATCGAATACTGTACTGTCTTCCTTGGACGCCTGTTGAAACTGTGGAACAAACGTGGATGTGCTGGGAACATACGCCAACTTTAAACTAGGATTTGTTGTTGGCTCATACATCATGGCTTGTATGCGTTCCATAAATCATAACCCCAGGTTCAGACAACATTGTAAGTTATCATTGCCCATTTTGCTCACTTGCTCTCAGCAGAAGCAAAACTGTACTAACAGAGTGGAAATACCACTGTGCTGCTTTCAAGTGATTTCAAAAGCCAGGATCCTTGGTTTAAAGTGACTTGTAAATCCAGCCATTATATGCAGCCTATGACCCAAAACAGAACATGAGGCACACAATCACTATTTAGATATTGTAATCCCAAAAGTGAAGAAACCCATTTAGCATTCCCCATTTAGGCACCAGCTCTGGACGGAGAGTGGGAGGGGGAGCATCCTGGCCATATCTCCTTCCCCAGAGAATGGGCTGGAGTTGAACAGGAGAATCCCAAGCCCACTGCGCATGAACATCTCCAATAAGGTGCCATCAGAAACCTGGGAGCACAGTTCACATTCCTCTGTAGTCTATGCAAAACTTTCTATTGTTTCACATCTCCGGAAGGGCCTTTTTAACCCCACCAAGGTACCTGCTGCATGCAAAGGCAACCGCTAGAACAGAGATTATTTTGACCTACCTTAAAAAGCATACTTTAAACAGTTTTGCACTGTACCCCTTTTCAGCACCATTCACCTTGACACTCTAGTTGAAAACATTTGTTTACCACATGCTCACTGTTTTCATGTTTCTCCTATCTGTCACCATCCTTCCTCTATTTCATAAAATGACTTTCAATTCCCCTCTTTCTGCTGTTCGCATTTTCATTCATTCATTCATTCATTCATCCCGAGAGTGAAATTATGAAGCCTGCACACTCCAAGCCATCTTCACATGGCTTTCCGCGTCCAGACTCTGAACAAACATATATAGCAGTGGGTTAAAACAAGCTGAAATGGACACAGATTCTACACGGCCTGCAAGTGAAATTCAGGATTAAGGCACAGCATCAACTAACCTCAAAATACCATACACAGAATGAAATAACTCTCTAAAGAGTATGCTGCTCTAATATTTTTGCATGTCCTTTTTTGTTAAAGATCCAAACACTCTTTGTCAAGTGAGAAAATACTGCAAACAGAGGGATGCCCTTGCCTCCTCAGTTGTTACGGAGGGATCGTTTTTTGTCCTTCCTAGGCACAAATGAACTAGCAAAAAGGCTATTCGTACACAAAGGAACTTTCCAGGACCGCAACACCAGCTTTCCAAGCTACACTAAGACTGCATTCACCAATGCTGGAAAAACCAAAATATGCTTTCAGTGCTCACTTCCTGAACACATGATTTGGAAAGTCTACCATCTTCATGCTCTACCCTTCAAAGCCAGAGAAATATTAAGGTGTTTCATTCCAACCACAAAGTGAAAAGCGCGTTCAGAAAATCCAGCAAGGCAGCTGAGCAGAACCAGTCCAGCCCATGATATTGTAAGTCTTCCTCAAGATGAGCAATGCAAAGTCTCCACAGAATGCAATTTATCCAGAAATAGCAGAAGGCTGGTAGAGCTCGACATGTACCACACAAGAACCCAAGCGCTTCCATGAACTTAAATGCACACGAGGGTGATGCGCTCTCGTCCTCAACTGAGGTTCAGTCAAGCAAGTCCAACGGATCTGAGAGACTGCAAGAGGTCCTGAGACAGGAAGAGAGAAGCCATACAGAGCTGTAGAGAGAAATAAATTCTGTGTAAATATCTCATCGCAGTTACAGGAGGTCTCTACAATAAGAGAGATCCTATTCCTTAAGAACAGGAACAGTTCATCATGGATAGAGCAAGAGTGGGACTTCCAGACACAATCCGCACAAAGGCATCAGTCCAGAAGATGGGATCCAGTCCACGGAGTGTTTTGATATTCCAAGCAACAGCAGTTACCTCTTCAATGGTTTTCTGTGCAAACCTCGTTGCTTGATCCTCACTTTCATCCCAAAACTCTTCAAAGGAACAGAGGAATATGGGACAGCTGAGGCACCTTGATCTCCATCTCCTTCTCAGGTGGACTTCCTTCCTTTCTCACAAACACATCCTTGTTTTGAACCGATCCCTGCCATGCTGACATCCTGGAGTCCTGGCCTAAGGTAAATATCACTCAAGAGTGTCTTCTTTCTGCCGGTTGCCATTTCCATTTTGTACAAACCTGACACTCTCACCGCCCTCTCCCTGCCAAAGAGACCAAGGCCTACAAAAACGTGTCTACCTGAGCTTGCTTATCCTCTGCCAGGGAGCAAGACTATGCCTCTGATGGAAGGGTGGGCACCCCCGGGTCGCAATCCCCATCAGCCCCAGCCAGGAGCGAGAGACACGGCCGACCGTCACCAAGAGCCCCCGGGGAGGGCCACGTGCTTCCGGCTCTTAATCCGGGTCACCGCAAACGCCGCCACTTTCTCTCACCGCAGGAGCCTGCGTCCATCTGCTCGGAAGCAAGGGCCCACCGCCTTCACCGCAACGGAACGGGACGCTCACGACGCAAAGGAGGAGGGCGGTTTGGAGGCGAGGAGGAGGATCGGCCCTGTCCCAAGTCACAAAGAAAAGGTGACGGCCGATCCAAGCGGGCCCACGTCCCACCACCGACGCAAACTCTGCCGGCCCACAAAGACAAGGACCCAGAGCCACCCGTCCCTCTGCCCTCCCACAAGTCCCCCATATGCCAATTGCACAGCCCCCCCTGCCCCCCCCCCCCACGGCACCCTCTTCTTCCGGAAACACAGCAGACACAGAGAGAGAGAGAGAGATAGAAGGCCTTTCTTCCTCTGCAAAGCTGCAGCGGCAGAGACCCCTCTTCGTCCCCGGGGGGGGGCTTCCTCTGGGAAATTTGGGCAGCGGGGGGGGGGGCAGAGGGACAAGGGGGGGTCTCTCTGTGGCTTTGCCTGGCCCAGTCTCCCGGGGGCTCTGCACTGCCTCCCTTCCAGGGAAAGGGCCCCGTTATTATTTTTATTGTTATATTTTCTTGCATCATCCTTCCTCCCCCCACAAAAGGGGTTTACGGTCCCAAAACACAGAATCAAAGTCTTCCAACACAATCCAAGACAGGAGTCAGTCCCGGTTTTAGGGAAAGGGTGGGATACAAACAAATGCAGTCGGTGTCATCCTCAACCCCCCCCCAAAAAGCCCCTCCATTTTGGGACAGAGCCGGCCAATGGGACCCTCCCAGCCCCCCAAAGACCAGGCCGGGAAAGGAAGGCCTTGGGAAAGCACAGAGCCCCCCAGGAAGGCATTGAAGTATTGCTGGCCCCAGCCCTCTCTGGCCAGGCCTCCTTCCGCCCCAGACCCCGGTGCAGCAGCAGCAGAGGCCCCTTCCTTCCTCTCTTGAGCCCAGGGCCCTGGGGCTCCCCCTCGGCTCCCCTTCGCCTCCCGTCCCTTCAGAGCCCCAGAGGGACCCCTTTCTCTCGCCCTGGGGCCCTCCTTCCCCGAAAGGATACTGGCTCTGAGGCGGCGGCGGCGGCGGCGGCGGCGGGACCAGGGGCCCCCGGAGCCCTCCTCCTCCTGCCGCTGCCGGCTGCTGGGGTCCTGCGGGGGCCGGCTGAGGGGCCTGGGCCGGGGCTGCTGCCGCTGCCGCCGGAGAGGCCTCGGGGTTGGCCGGAGGAGGGTTCTGCGTGGCCGCCGCCGCCGCCGCTCCTCCGCCTCCGCCTCCGCCTCCTGCCGCCGCCGCCGCCGCCGCCGCCTTCGGGGTGAGGCTCATGGCCAGGGAGCGGAGCCACCACCGGGGCGGAGGCGGAGGCGGAGGCGGCGGTCTCCGTGACAACAAGGCGCCCGCCCGCCCGGCCTAGTGCTCCGCCTCCCGCTCAGCCTCCAACCGCCGCCGCCTCTGCCTCTGCCTCTGCCTCAGGCCGGGCCTCCTCCTCCTCCTCCTCCGCTCCTCCTCATGAGGCCGCCGCTCGCTCTCTCTCTCTCTCGCTCTCTCTCTCTGCCGAAGGACGGGCCTCACGGGCGGCCGCGGAGGAGGAGACCCCGGGAAGCCTCCAACATGGCGCCGGACGAGGACGCCGCCTCGCTCTCGGCCTCGCAGTCGCTCTACAGCAGGCAGCGCTCTCTCTGCTCTCCCTCAGACACCACCAGCGCCACGAAGGGAAGGAAGGAAGGAGGGAAGGAAGGAAGGAAGGAAGGAAGCGGGCCGCCCTCGAAGGCGCTCGGATCTCTTCGGCAATCTCCGGACCCTGCTTCCGCAAAGAACGAGACCCCCGCGCGCGCATGCGCGGCAGCCCTGGCCCCGCCCCTCCGCTTCCGCCCGGGATCGCTTCGGCTCCTTGGCTCGCTCCTCTCCGCCCCGCCCCGCCCCTCACGAAACGAAGGGCTTCGGCTCTTTCCGGAAATAAGGAGGAGGAGGGGGAGGGGGAGGCCCAGAACACGAGTACGACTGCAGTTCTATCTCCGCAATACTTTCCTTGAACAAGACAGCAATAGCTGTGGAACTACTAAATAAGAATGATAATAAAGAATACATAGTTATTTATACATTATTAGTATTTATTAATACAAAAATAAATAATAGTAATGAATGACGGCGACGACGACGCTTTTCTAAGCCACTTTGAGTTCCAACTTCAGGAAACAAGGAGGGTTTAATCTACGTTTATTGTCTCTATTCCTCCTTTGAAGCGTGGATTTGAAAGGACCCCCTCCTTCTTTGGCACTCTGCTGCTGCTGCTGCTGCTGCTGGTTCTGTGCAGAGGCAGCGCTGATTTATCATTATTACCACGCTTAATATTGAGGCGTCCACTTAAAGCGGGGAACCCGAGAGGCCTTTGCCCCCAGTCCTCCTCGCACAGAGATAGAGCCCAACGATGCCATGTTTATAGGAGAGAGGCCTCACTCCGAGGAAAAGGCATTTGGCCGCCCTAGTGCCCCCCTTTCCCCGTTCCAGTGTCCAGAGACACTCCGCACGGGCGAGCGAGGCCTAGAGGGCCCCCTGAGGCCTGCCTCGCGGTGGGCCCGTTGCTAAGCAACGCAGACGGAGGCCTGAGGGCCCCGCGAGGAGGGCGAAGCCAGAGCTGTCGGCCTCCCATTGGCCAGCGCCAGCCGAGGTGCGCGCGCAACGCTGCGCGGCGCCTGCTACTTCTGATTGGCTGGCCCTCGGCTTCCGCCCCGCCCCCTGGAGGCGGAGGCGCTCGCTGATTGGAGGGGGCTGGAGAGGGTCCCCCTTCCTTTCGGTCGCCTGGAAGCAGCAGCAGGAGAAGATGGCGGCGGCTGTGGCCCTGCTTTTGGCGGCGCTGCTGGGGCTGGTCCCGGCCGAAGGGAGCGGCGGCGGAGGAGGAGGAGGAGGAGGAGGGAGCCGGACGCTGGTGCTGCTGGAGAACCTGACCCTCCGGGACACCCACTCGCTCTTCCTCCGCAGCCTCGCAGGTCCGGGGACGATCATGGGACACTGGTCCATAGGGAAGCCTGGCTCCTCCTCCAGGCCCCTTGGACTACAGCTCCCAGAATCCCCGGACATTGGGGCAAGCTGCCTGGGGCTTCTGGGAGTTGGAGTCCGAAACGTCAGGAGAGCCAAAGGCTGAGAACCGCTGCACGGAATACTTGCCCATAGAGAAGCATTGGGGAATATTGGCCCATAGGGAAGCATTGGGGAACACTTGGCCATCCAGAAGCCTAGGGAAATCTTTGCCCCTAGGGAAGCATAAGGGAATATTTGCCCCAGGGACTCCTTGGGAAGGCCTTGCCTTGAGGGCCTGCCTTTCCTCTCCGCAGACAGGGGCTTCGATCTGACCTTCAGGACGGCGGACGATCCGGGCCTCTCTCTCATCAAATACGGCGAATTCCTCTATGACAACCTGATCATCTTTTCCCCATCCGTGGAAGGTAAGGCGTCCGTTCCGCAAAAGGACAGCGACAGAGCGGAAGTTACAGCCGAGCGCTTTGCTCGGTCAAAGTAATTCCTGCTCTGCCCAAAAAATGAAGGGGACGCAGCATTGCAGTCCCGAAGGGATGAATAGCAGTTGGGCTTTTCCTTTTCTTAACTCCTGTTTCACAAACCGGGAGACAAGAGGACAGCCCTGCAAAGGTTCTCTTTGTTGAGGAATATCAGGTAGTTGAGAACAAGCTTAGGAAAAGGTTTCTCTTAAGTCGCTCTTCCAACAGAAGTAACATTTTGTAAGCAAGCGAGTATGAGTTCATGTCATTTGCAGAACGTTTCCGCCAGGAAATACTTGAAGATAAAGATGTATCAAAAAGGGCTATTTTCTGAGTTTTTGGTTTGGAAGTAAACACTTCCATGTGTCGGGAACCTGAGTTCAAGTCGCTTTCCCACGTCTCTTGTGCAGTGCATACGCTGGCCTTTCTCTGTTGCAAAGAATGCTGCATTTTGCGCGGTTAAGTTTAAGCGTTCTTGGTGCTTGGTTTCAGATTTTGGAGGCAGCATCAACGTGGAGACCATTTCTGCTTTTATCGACGGAGGTGGAAACGTCCTGGTGGCGGCCAGTTCGGATATTGGTCAGTAAAACAGAGGCACCTTTGGCCTGAAAGATAGCTCAGTCCTCCTCCTCAGCTGCCCCAGACAGGAGGAGGTCTTCTCTTCGTAGACTGGGAGCTCCTTTGTGTTACTGGCATCTTCTGCATGCTCTGGCTTCTTTGTGGAAGCTGCTGCCGCTTGCATTCCATTAAAGAAGAGAGACAGGGCATGCTGCCTCTTGGAGTGGGTTTGCCAGGCACAGATGTCCTAGGAGGACAAGAGGGTTGTGGTGCCCTGTGGTGAGAGGAGCGTAATCCGAAGCCACGTAATGGTCATTTTCAATTCCTAGGTGACCCTCTTCGGGAGCTGGGAAGCGAATGTGGGGTTGAATTTGACGAGGAGAAAACGGCCGTCATTGACCATCACAACTATGATGTCTCTGATCTGGGCCAGGTAAGGCACGTGATGTGGGGGCTGAGAGGGTCCGCTCTGCCCAGAAAGGAGGGTGGTGGTTACTAGCTTAACCCTTCCAGAGCTTCTGGCCCAGTTCTTAAACCAATTTCAGATGGTGGTTTAAAGATCCTGGCTTGTTCTGAAGCTGGTGACCAGAGTTGCACACTTGGGGCAAAATGAGAAATTGCAGCTGATTGGAGCCTTCCCCATATCCCTCAAGGGACTTCAAGGAGGAGGAGATGGGGTTGAGAAGGGCTTGTATATGCCCTACCTGATGAACCTCAACCTGACAGCTTCCTGCTGAGCTGTCCATAGTGCATTTTGAGGGCCTCCGATCCATTTGCTAAGCTAGATCTCCCGAGTGTCCCACTGTGTGGAGTGCAGAAGGGCACAGGGGTAGCTTTTGGGACAAAGGCTGAGAGCCCCAGTTGGAGAAGCAGGAGTGTTAGTGCCAGGGGGCATTGGGCAGCTGCTGCTTCTGCAGGCGAAGCCTTGGCCTCAGGGAACAGGCCTGTCACTTGAGCTAAGCCTCGCCTTGAAGCTGCTTGTATGGCGCGGGGCTGACGGTGGTCTCTTGGCTTCCCTACGCAGCACACTCTCATCGTGGCAGACTCAGAGAACCTCTTGAAGGCGCCGACGATTGTGGGCAAAAAGCCGCTGAACCCCGTCCTCTTCCGGGGGGTTGGGTAAGTCTCCTGCGAGGCAGGACCGGGAGGGCTGAGTTGGCCTGAAGCAGCTTCCCAGCAAAACTTCCAGCATTAGGTTTCCTTTCTGCACTTCTTAACTTGAGCAAATTGGCTAACTGGGATTTTTTATTGTAACTGTATAGGATAGTGTATTCTCCCTTTCAAGAGGTGGCATCTTTTGCATTTTAACAACCACTCATTAAATATTTAGTCTTGTCTGCCCACCTTGTTCGAGAGGCAGGTGGGCATCTTGTGATCTTTCATAGCAGAAGACTTCACCTTCTTCTTAGAAGGATGGGGTGCCACCCTGCCGCTTTCAGCCATGGTGAATTTTCTCCACAGGATGGTGGCTGACCCTGACAATCCTCTGGTTCTTGACATCCTGACTGGCTCTTCTACCTCGTATTCCTTCTTCCCTGACAAACCCATCACACAGGTATGTGGGGGAACCTTAGCTTCTGGGAGGTTGGAAACCAGGCACCGTGGGCACTAGCACTCTCCCCTCTGCTTTGGGCTTCATGTTTTCTTGGCTGAGAAGGAATCTTGGGCCCCTGCAAGGTGCTTCTTAAAGCTAGAGCTTTCCCTGCAGTTGCTGATGTTTGGCTCGACCCACACCTTAACTATTTCCATCCAGTTTTCACCAGCTACATAAACCAAGAAGCACTTTGTGGCTCTGCTCTCTCGTCTTTGAAAGCCTTGTGAAGTAAGCAGTATTTTTCCTGTGGTGAACCGAGAAAGATAGGAAAAATATAGAGTTCATCACTTTCTCTGAGACCACTGTTTCTGTCAATATTTTCTCATATGGATATTTTAAAAGCAAAATTAGGAACCAACCAATTGGCATATGAGAAAGGTAGCACACTGGTAGAAGGAGAGACGACCTCTAAATGCAATTGCTCCACAGTGATGCTTCCCGCTCTCTCTGCAGTACCCTCATGCCGTTGGGAAGAACACCCTCCTGATCGCTGGCCTCCAGGCCCGGAATAACGCCCGCATCATCTTCAGCGGCTCCCTGGACTTCTTCAGCGACGCCTTCTTCAACTCGGCTGTGCAGAAGGCAACCCCTGGCTCTCAGAGGTGTGTGGCTTCCAAGTCCTGGTCTTCTCCTCTGAACAAGGGGTAGGAGAGGGGGGATGCAAGGCAGCATGGTTCACGTTCAGCTGCCTTCTCTGGATGATCAGAACAAATCTCTTTCAGCAGAGATATGTTTGTTTAGTGGTGTTTCTCTCTTACAAGCGCCGTTCAAGGCAGTTTAGAGCAGGACCATAAAAGTCACTTAAAACAGTTTGAAATCCATTGGAGGTAAATTATACTAAGATACAGCTGTAGGTTAAAAACCTTGTGTGCTTTCTGGAAGCATAAAAGTGGTGGCTGTAATAAAGGGCTGTCCAAAAGGTGCTGAGAGGGGAGCTGCTGGGGCTTGAAGGTGGGAGAGCCATCACTCAGTGAGACTCTGTTCTGCCTCCTAGCCAGACTTCTGGCTGAAATATTCAGGCAGGTCTCAGGAGGGGAATCCCAGGTATGCCTTTCTGAATGTGTAAGTTTGACTAAAGTGTTCTTGGCAGGGTAGATACACACTAGCTTAGCCTTCTGCTGTGAGGCTGAATTTACTTGGCTGGGCAAGTTCCGCGGAGCCAACGCAGCCAGCTCACGTGGGGACCTCTCCTCTTCCCCTCCCGTAGGTACTCCCAGACCGGCAACTACGAGCTGGCTCTGGCCTTGTCCCGCTGGGTGTTCAAGGAAGAGGGCGTCCTCCGTGTGGGAGAGGTGTCCCACCACCGCGTAGGAGAGACGGAGCCCCCCAGCGCCTACACTGTCACCGACCTCGTGGTGAGATTTTTTTCTCCCAATTTTCTGCCAGACATGCTTTTCTGGGCTGGTTCTTTATGACTGGCCGGTGGCTGCCTTTGTTTCACAGGAGTACAGCGTCGTCATCGAGAAGCTTTCAGATGGGAAGTGGGTCCCTTTTGACGGCGACGACATCCAGCTGGAGTTTGTCCGCATTGACCCATTTGTGAGAACTTTCCTGAAGAGGAACGGTGAGAGGCAGAGTTTGCTCTTTATCTCTCTGACTCCTTTTTATCTCAGCCTTGCAAATGAAGGTTGACATTAAGTGGCTCCCACGGGGCTCTTCCCTAGTAGGGCTCTCCCCAGACAGACTGGATTATGACTTTGACCACAGTAGTACACTGAATTGTGTCTTTGGCTCCTAGGAGGCAAGTACAGCGTCCAGTTCAAACTGCCAGACGTCTACGGAGTGTTCCAGTTCAAAGTGGATTACAACCGGCTGGGTTACACCCACCTGTACTCCTCTACGCAGGTAAAAATGGCTGTGGTTTGGCTATAATATTATGATTTTAACCAAGGTTGATGGAAAAGAGAGAGATCCATTGAGACACTGGCAATTTAGATGAGTCCAATGATCCTACAGCCTTTGAGACATAGTTAGACTGCAACTCTCAGAATTTCTCACTAATGCTGGCTATTGCACCGATGGGAGTTGGAGTCCGATAACATCTGGAGGACCATAGGATTCCAGTTGCTGATGTCGTTGATGGAATGAGTCATGGGAAGCGCCACCTCCTCCTTCAGGGTCTTTGTGAGCCTGAGGCTGCGTCTGGCATTTCCACACTGGGAAGAGACCAAGGCGCATGTGTGTCTGTGCCTGTATGGATACCCGTCCAAGTGAGGGCCAGTTCCCCTGAAACCTGAGGGCTCATTCTTTGCCTTTGTCTTTGCCAGGTGTCCGTCCGGCCCCTGCAGCACACGCAGTACGAACGCTTCATCCCCTCGGCCTATCCGTACTACGCCAGCGCCTTCTCCATGATGGTGGGCCTCTTCCTCTTCAGCATCGTCTTCCTCCACATGAAAGAGAAAGAGAAGTCGGACTGAGGGGGGGGGGACGAGCCCAGCGCCCTCATTTTCCGAGAGATATTTCCCACCCGGCTGCGGGCGGGAGCTGCTCAGGGGACCATGGAGCCAGGCCTTCCTGGCCGGACCCCTCAGGACCCAGGGGGCAGTTGGGGGAGAAAAGTGACCACTTCATGGACCTTTGGGGGATTCTGCTCTGTTGGCAATGCTGCTGAGACATCTTTGCTGCCACCGTCTTTCGTTCTGGGTTTTTAATTTCATTTTCCTCCAAATAAAGAGTTGACTCCCCTTCCCTTGGTGTCCTCCTTTACTTGGCGTTGTCCTCCTGTGTGGCTCAGAGGTGCTTTGGGCGCTTGGTCGTCAAGGGACGCTTTGGGCCGGGAGGGGGCCCAGGTCACAGGCTCTCACCCTGCCTGGCTCTTACTGAGGCTTCTCAGAGGAGGGGGGCTGGGAATCATATGGCCCTTTGGAGAGGGATGCTCACGGACGGCCCTCTGTCAGTGGGGATGCTTTGATGGGGAGTTCCTGCATGGCAGAACGGGGTCTTGGGGTCTCTTTCTAGCTGCAGTTGAGTGCTCCTGAGTGGGATGTTTCTGGAGCAGGGAAGGCAGGGCTGCCTTTGCCAAAGCCTCTCCAGAGCGCTGCCTGCCTTGCCCCATCCTTTAACCCCAGGCCCTCTCAGGACTGCATTTCCCATCAGCCCCTGCGAAGGAGCGAGGCGGGGCAAACGTCTGGCAGAGCCGTTCCCTCCTTGCGCATGCGCGGGGAAGGTTCCTGGTGTCGCCTCGTGCGGCGTCCTCCTTTTGCGACAGCGGAGTCTGGAGGAAGGAAGCGGAATCTCTCTCGCCTCGCCTGGCCTGGAGGAGCCGTAAAGGGCGGCGCTTTCCGGCGGCGGCGGCTGCCTTCCTTCCTTCCTTCCTTCCTTCCTTCTGCTCCTGCTCCGGGTCTGTCTCTGTCTCTCTCTGTTTCGGGGCGATGCTGCTGACGGTGTTCTGCCTGCGGCTCGACCGCTCGGAGCTGACCTTCTCCCTCCAGGTGGACGCCGACTTCGAGCTGCAGAACTTCCGCGCCCTCTGCGAGCTCGAGTCCGGGATCCCCGCCGCCCAGAGCCAGGTCGGCAGACCCAGTCCCTCCCCCCCGAGGCATCCTGGGAGTCGTAGTCCTGGGGGCGGTGGGCCAGGGGGCGATGAGGGATGATGGGCTGGGCCTGGGAGGGTGGCGGCAGCCCTCCCTCTTCCCCCTTCTCTGTGCCAAGCAGCCCGTGGGTCCTCCAGGCCCAAGGAAGGACCTCCAGGGATGGCTGGCTGGCAAGAGTGGCACCAGCCCCTCCTGGGCAATGCCTTCTGCCCCTTGGACTCTTGGCTGTTTGGGCCCAGCCCTCGCCCTCCGTGCCAGGCTCTGCCACCCAGCCCCTGGGCCTTTGCCCTTTGGGCGGCCTGCCTCCCTCTGGCTCTGGGCTGAGGAGGAGCCTCCTCTGCAGGGGCTGCTCCTGGGCCTGGCCTTGGCCTGAGAAGCCGGGGTGGCCCCTCCTTGCCTCTCTCTGGAAGCACTGCGGGCTCCGTCTCCCCTTCGTCCCTCTCCCAGGAAGCTGGCAGAGAAATCCCGTGTCTTCCTGCTCTCCTTCAGGGACCGCGGATCCCATCAGGCCTGGCCAGCATTGAGCCGGGAAGAGCCCCGGGTGAGGCAAGGGCCTGGCCAAAGTCCGTCTCTCCTCGGGTGTCCGCCACGCAGGGCCCCGGCCCCTCTTGCGCCACCCTGGGTCACGCTGCTGCTCTATTTTAGGAAGCCAAGCGGGGAGCCGCGCATTCCCCGACAACCGGCCCTGGCCCCGTGCCTCCTTTGAGGAAGCTGGAGACCCCACGAGGGCTGCCTCTTCCGCTGCTGTCCATGGCTCCTGGGCTCTTCTTCTGACCCCACTCCTGGCCCTGGAGGGACCCTGGCCTTTGGCAGGGGCTCCCAACACCCAGGGAATGCCCGCTTCTCTTTATTACGTTGACTCTCCACCGCTTTTTCAGGGGGAGGCCCCTTCTTGGCAAGGGAACCCTGCTGGCTCTTTGGGGTCTCTTCCCCGCTTGCCTTCTGCCCTCTCCCGGGCTTGGCACCTGCTCCGTCTCCTGCATCTGTGTCTGCTCCAGAGAACAGGACCCGGAAGGACGGGTGCAAGCTCCGGGAAAGGAGATTGCAGCTCAACCTTAGGAGGAACTCCCTGACAGTGAGGGCTGTTTGAGAGTGGAACACGCTCCTTCCTGATGGAGGCCTTTAAACAGAGGCTGGATGGCCATCTGTCAATGGGGAGGCTTTGATCAAGAGTTCCTGCGTGGCAGAACGGGGTCGGACTGGATCAGGGCCCTTCTTGGGGTCTCTTCCAACTTTATGGTGCCAAGCGGAAAGAGGCCTCAGCAAAGAAGCAGGGCTGTTGTTGGGCTTGAGGAAGAGAAGGGATGGGAGGGTGGCCTGGGGAGAAACAGAGGCACGGGAAGCCTCAGGGGCACCAGCCGACACCGCCGTGGCTTGGATCTCCTTCCCCCTCCGTCCCGCTGGCACTGGGGCTTGTTCTCTCTCTGATGGATCTGGCGCACCTACAGTCCCTGCAGCACCAGGCGGCCCAGATTGCTCAAGCGTGTGGGTGGATCCGGAGGAGGCGGCAGTAGCGTCGGTATTCCATCTTGCCCCTTGGTGAGGCGCCAGTCCCAGGGCGGGGGCGTGTGTGCGTGTGCCAGGTGCTTCTCTCTGCCAGATCATAATGGAGCCTCCTTCCTCAAAGTGGAGAAGGAGGAGGACTCCACTGACAGCTAAGATGGCTGGCATCACAATTCTGTGTCTGTGTGGCGTGAATCACTCCAAGGAAAACCCACCGATACCACACCGGTCTGTGGGTGCGTTCCAACCGGCCTCTGCTTCTCTTGCAGATTGTCTATGCAGAGCGGCCTCTGACTGACAACCACCGGTCGTTGGCATCCTACGGCCTGAAAGACGGGGACGTGGTGATACTGCAGCAGGTGGAGAATGCGGAGACGCGGCCGCCGGCACCTTTTCCTGGTGAGGACTTCCAAACTCTCCTGTCCCTTTTCTCTGGACGCTCTGTTGTCAACTGAGCCTGAAAGTGTATTGATTCTCTAAACATTTAGCTTGGCCATCTTGAATACTCATTGCTTTAAAGCAACAACCCCCACTTTGAAAACCTGCTGCCCTCCAGCTGTGTGCCAGTCTGTGACCCTCAGGATCTGATCACCAGGAGGCACAAGAGTCCCCTTATAGCACTTTAAAGATCCCACTTTAGCCGCCATCGTTTAGGCAACGTTGGGATTTGTAGCTTTGTGGGGCATCTCAGATTCTCTGCCAGAGAGCTCTGGTGCCTCCCCAAACTATCAAATCCCACCACTCTGTAGGATGCAGCCGTGGAAGCTGGAGTGGAGTCAGAGTGCATCGTTCTGTCGCATGAAGGACAAGCAGCTCAAAGAAGGCTGCTTTACAAAGTCTCTGGTTAAATTCCTGTCCCTTGTCAGTGAAATGATGGCACAGCCTGCTGTGGCCTGGCACTTCTTGGGAGCCTGGGGCGTCTTCTCCTTTTGACAGCTCCTGATGTTATTCTTCGGGCCCGTGTGTGTCTCTCAGACCGCCTCTTGTTGGCATCCACTTCCCAAGCAGTCCTTAACTCACAGACAAAAAGGGAGGCAGCTGGTAATACCATCCCTTCTGTCCCAGTGCTCTGCCTCTGGTGCTGTGTTTCTTTGCTGACTGTTCCTTCTTTTGCTGATCCAGCCAATGCTTCCAGAATGCCGACAGTCAGCCAATCCGCCAACTGCTCCCCAGCAGGAAGGACTCTCTGCCAGCCTTGGAGCAGTTGCCTTTGGCAAAATGGCATTTGCCTACTTGCCTTTCTTGGCTCCAGAATGGGATTTTTCTTCTGCCGAAGCCTGGGCTAAAGGGATATGCAAACTCTTAGCAGCCACCAGATTAGAAAGAGCCAAGCACGTAGCGTTTCTCTAGTTGTGATTTCCTAAGTTTTCTCAAAAAAGTTTGCTCAGAGATTTTGTTCCAGCCCAGCCAAGGCAAAACCAAGGGGTGGCTCTTGCATTTTGAAGCTAGGTCAAGTTGGATCCAGGGAGATCAAGCGTCATTCCATACACTGGTTTTGTTACTCTGCTGGTTCGGATTTTTGGTGCAGTGGAGGCAGACAGGGCTGCATTCAGAGGACACGCTGGAGTCTCTCATGCTGACAGGTCTCTCTGTGGGTGACCATTGGTGTGACTGTGCTCATTCTCCCCCGATGATACCCAGGTTTGCCCAGGATAGACTTCAGCAGCATCGCAGTGCCAGGAATTTCTTCTGCCCCTCCGACCCAGCCATCCCCACAGCCCCCGGCCCCCTCGCGCCCCCGGCCTTCTCCTCCGGAGCTCCCTTCTACTCCTCAGGGCCTGGACAACCCGGCGCTCTTACGGGACATGTTGCTGGCCAACCCCCACGAACTCTCCCTCCTGAAGGAGCGCAACCCGCCCTTGGCAGAGGCTTTGCTCAGCGGAGACTTGGGTGAGTAGTACACCTGTGCAGACAGTTTTGGCCTCCAGCGTGACTTGCAGGAAGGCAACATCTACTGCAGGCTGCAGTGCAGGCAGGCAGGAGTGGGGGGGGGGGGTCTTTGCCCCGTAGCTTTGTGGGCTTCCCCTGTTCCTGGATAGATGCATAGCATTCTGAAGCCCATGGGTGGTGCTACATCATTGAATAGAAATGAGCCTGACTTGCAAAAGGAGTGTGAACACTCAAAGGTGCTGTAGATCCATCATCGGTGGTGATGGTGGTAATTATTTATTGCAAGATCCTCTTGTTGTTTCAGAGAAATTTACACGGGTGCTGGTGGAACAGCAGCAGGACCGAGCCCGTCGGGAGCAGGAGAGAATACGGCTCTTCGCTGCTGACCCTTTTGATCTGGAAGCTCAGGCCAAAATCGAGGAGGACATAAGGTAACGCACCTGGGCGCAGGTAGCCTCAAAGACATGTGGGGACAGAGACACGTTATGCTGGGAGTTTTTATTCTGACTTGACCTTGGCTCCAGGCAGCAGAACATTGAGGAGAACATGACCATTGCCATGGAGGAGGCCCCAGAGAGCTTTGGCCAGGTGGTGATGCTCTACATCAACTGCAAGGTCAATGGTCACCCTGTGAAGGCATTTGTGGACTCAGGTAGGCTTCTTCCTTCTGCAGCTCCCCCTTTTTCTTTCCTCTCGGCTACCACAAGGCAGCTTCAGACTGCTGCTTTCATCATCCTGTTGCTTGTGTAGCTCTGGGATTCTGGGAGTTGTAGTCTAACACATCTGGAAGCACAAGGTTGGGGAAAGGCCTGGGTCGACAGAGCCAAGTGAGGCTGACATAAGAACAGCCACTTCTGGGCGGGGTGAGACGCCACTGGGCACAAGGCTTGCTTTCCTTGACTGCAGAAGGCTTGCTGGTTTAGTTCTTGGCAGCTGTAGTTAGACCCTGGGTATCCGTACATTTTTGTGGCCGGCAGCATCTCTTTGAAACTTCTGAGCAGAAAAGGGGAGCTGAATGGGTCGGTCATTTCCTAGTGCTGTGGCAAAAGGGAGGGATTTGGGTTTGCTTGCTTCCTCCAGGAGATCCTGCCTTTGTTGAGTCTGCTTTGAGATTACTTGCCTTTTCCATTCATTTGTGTGCAAGCAAAGAGAAACCATATACTTAAAGGCAAAAGTTTTCTGGAATCAAGTGTGGAAACTCCTCATAGTGGAAAATTGAGGTGGGGGGGGGCGAGATTCCCATCAGTCCTTCGTAATTCTCTCAGCCCCAGCTGAAGAGGTTATAATGTGGGGGGGGGGGGCAGGATTTGTAACCAGAGCCACTCTTCTTCTGTCAGGGGCACAGATGACCATCATGAGCCAAGCGTGTGCGGAAAGGTGCAACATCATGCGGCTGGTAGACCGGCGGTGGGCAGGCATTGCCAAAGGCGTGGGCACCCAGAAGATCATTGGCAGGGTGCACCTGGGTGAGTGGTCCTGAGGCAGGCAGGTGGGCATACTGCGGGCTCCCTCTGGGCTGGCTTGAGGACCCCTCCTTTGCCAGGGGCTGGGAGCCTTCTGGGTGATAAGACCATTCCTGCTCTCTCTCCTCCTCCATCTGCTTTCAGCTCAGGTTCAGATCGAAGGGGACTTCCTGCCATGCTCCTTCTCTATCCTGGAGGAACAGCCCATGGACATGCTTCTCGGGCTAGATATGCTCAAGAGGCACCAGGTAAGACACGACCACTGGCTACTGGGCCTTGGGTTGGCTGCTTTTTATAAAGTTACCCTTTATACCTTTCAAAGAAAGATGTGTTGATGAAAGGAGACTGGCTTCTGTAAATTGGCCAGAGATGCACACTTTGCCCATGCCATGCATGGGCTCACCATACGCGGACCTGAGGTCACACGGACAGTGAGCCCCAATATTGTGAATGGGGTCCATGCCGCAGGAGTGTGCCCCATTTGTTTGAGCATAAGCTTAATTTGCCTTCCACGGGGGGGGGGGGGGGGGGCTGAAATGGATCCCCTGCGTAAGGCAATGGTGGACAGTATTTTACATCAAGTGTAACGATGAAGCAGTAGCCACAGAAACAGTGATTAATAAAACAAGGCTAGAAATTAATCCAAGATCAGACAGAAGTTCATGAGGCAGCAATTAAGGGAGAGAGAGCAGTAATTACAATTGACAGAAAAGAGAGGCATAGATACCCCAGCAAGACACGCCTGCTTGGATGAATTGGCTCCCCTGAGAAGGGAAGGGTCTGTAGTTCTTGGCTGGGGTGGATACAAAGGCAAAGGAAGCCCCTGCTTTTCCTGTTCTCCAGATCCCATCTGCATCCTTGGCTCTCCCTTTCTTGAATGTTTTAAAGATGTGCTCTTCTGGGATCTTTGTGCTTCTGCATTTGAGAGCCAAGCACAACCTTTTTGGAAAAGCCATCTAGAAGCGGCTGTTCTCTGGCATGAACTTTGGCGTCTCCTGTCTTTCACACTCAGATTGCCAAAACCATCAATTTTTTAGCCACTGGGTTGATCTCAAAAGAGATTCACATTAACAGCTGAGACTCTTTTGTGGCTTCTGTCAGACAGCTATGGGAGGACCATCAGAGAACCAGTAGCCAGAGCAGTTTATGGCGGAAGGTGGGCAGGTTGTTCCCTCAGCCTGTGCCTTTTGGGGGGGGGGGGCGCTGACTGTGTGTTGGAGTATCCCAGTGGATAGCAGCTGAGCCCCTGCACCTTTGGTTAAAGAGACTCTCTGCATTTTCCTCCCTCCCCCCATCCCCAGTGCTCTATAGATCTCAAGAAGAACGTGCTGGTGATCGGCACCACAGGCTCTCAGACAACCTTCCTACCTGAGGGGGAGCTCCCCGAGTGTGCCAGGCTGGCCTATGGGGCAGGGCGGGAGGACATACGGCCTGAAGAAATTGCAGACCATGAGCTGGCAGAAGCCCTGCAGAAGTCCGCAGATGAAGCAGGTACCCCTGGGCTGTGTGAGGAAGGAGGGTCCATCCACAGGCGAGCTGGGGCCCCAGAGAGTAACTTCCCCACACTTTGGCCATAGGGTTGATGCTCAAGGAATGTTGGGAGTCCCAGGGAGGAAAGGCTCACCTGATGCACCCTAGAATTGTTTTCATGCCCATTCCCTTGATATGATGAGTCTGTGGGGAGGAGGCTGTGTTTAACTGGGGAGAGGGCACATAGATAGAGGGGCCTCCCAGGCATGGATGATTTAGGGGTGGGCATTTAGGCAGTGGGGTAGGAACTGGCAAAATATAGGTCTCAGTCAAAAAGAAAAAGGGCTTGTGCCTACAGGACAACCCAGAGACCACTGGCTGCCCCCATTCAGTCTTGTGTTGCAACCTTGGGGCTCTGAGGTTTGGTCATTGCTAGGAGAACAAGAGCTTTTAGACCCATGAAGGCTCTTTCTTCGTAGGCTTGGTCACACAGGTGACGAAACCTTAGCTTACTAATCAAGTGACTTGTACTCAGTTTTACATCTTGGTGGGGTGAAAACAGCCATTCTGAAGAGAAAAGCAGCCTCCTTTGGTTCTTGGCCAAGGATTAGTCTGTTGTGAAAGCAACAGATGCTATCTTGGAGTCCAAAGAGAGGGAGCACCTCTTCAAAATGGCACCACTTTTTTAAAGTACTTATCTTTTTTTAAAAATTAACTTTTAAAACTTAGATTGTCCAATTGGAAGGTGTTGTTTGAAGTGATTAATGTATTCAATACCATTTAACTCCTAACCCATTAACTTTTTAAGTCTCTGTGTCTCAGAGTGGTAGTTTAGCTTTAACAGTAACCCAGAAAGGCAGTAAGCTTTCCCAGGGCTTCTACTGGGGATGTGAACCCCTGTGTCTGAGCCCACTCTTCTATGCCAGGGTCTCTGCTGCCCACGGCGTATGCAGTCCTGCAAGCAGGTGCCATTCACGCCTGGCAGGCTAAGCCGGGGCTCATCCCACATAGAAGGCAGGACACATATAGCAGGCAAGTCTAAAGAAACTGGAGCTGGTTGAGTCTTTTACCTACCTCCTCCCCTTTGGAAACACCAGTTGCAGCTGGATTTTTCCACGAGGTCCGAGTCAGACAGCGGGAAGAGAGGAGACCACGGGCGAGAGTGCGTCGTCCATCTTCGGCATCCTCAGCCCGACGCAGGGCCCCGTGCGTCCTCTTGTAGGATCTGGACCCTGGCTCCCAAGCTCATGCCGTTCGTACGAAATGGAATGCCACAGAAATCGCTTTGTAGCGTCTTCTGAAATTAAAACATATTTGAACAGATTTAGCTTAGTGGTGAGTTTTATTCAGACCTTCCTGCCCACTCTCTTAGAGGCCACATATGGGCTGGCAAGGCCAAAGGGCACCTGGAGAAATAGACAGGCAAGACTGCAGGGGAGTGATTTGTTCCCAAGGCTGCCAGGTATCTGTGACAGCTGTGCTTTTTATGCCCAACACCCCATCTTGTGACATTTTTGTACAACAATCAGGGTGTCTGTTGAGGCACCTGGAAGTGGGGACCCAGGTAGTGGGTCTGTTGGAAGCAGGGCAGCATTTGCCCAGCATGGCACTCTGGAAATCCTTTGAGGGAGTTTTGCTTGGAAACACCAAAGCCCTGACACTCCCTTGTGCCTCTTCCCAAGGGGCTTGGGAACAGGTGGCAGTGTCGGCGCTGGTGACTGCTTCGGTTTTCCGCTCAGAGCTGCACATTATTTCTATGCCTCACCCTGGCACAAGGCTCCCAGGACCCTTCTGTCGGGCCCATCTGCTTAGCTCCACTAATGCTCCAGCATCCAGAAACTGCTGCTGCGGCTTATGTTGGAACATATCTCTTTTACCTTCCCTACTGCTACTGTAAATGAGGCAGCATGTTGTAGTCATTTGAGTGCTGGGTTGGGCTCCAGGAGATCAGCCTTGACATCTCCACTCTGCCATGGAAGCCTACAGTGTATGCTTGCACATGTGCAGACAAGCAATTTTCTTGTGAAGATTTGGCCTTGGTACAGTTGCAAAGCTAGACATCTTTTGAGCTGAAGAGGAGGAAATCCATGTTGCATGTGCCTTTGGAGACTGCTGTCCAGATTAGCCATGCTGCAGGAAAGAGAGAGAGTGAGCAAGCAAGCATCTGAATTGGCTTCTAGCCTAAGGAACAGGGAGAAACACATCAGGGCCCTCCTCCCTTCTGCTCCTTAAACCTTGCTGGAGCTTGACTTTTTGCAGGTTGTGGAAATGCAGCAGTGCTGTTGATAGTGCAGCAAGAAAGGTGAGACATCTTCCCTGCCTGCATGTTTGAGCCTGTTCAGTCAGCTAGAGCCAAGTCTGCACACAAGAGGAAGATGAGGAGAGAGGCTTTGCGAAGAGCAGCAAGAAGAGCTGTACCAGCCCAGGAGCAGGAGAGCCCGAGTTGTATGGGGGGCAGACATTTGGCTTCCCATCCTATTGGAATGCCCCTGCCTTCACACAGCAGAGCAGATAGCCTGAAAGTTCAGTCCAAGTCCTTGAGTCTCCCCTTAAGGCTCTCCTTAGGGCTGGGCTGCCTTCCATTTGGCAATCTTAAGAAGAGTTGTAACAAGGAGGCAGGGAGGAGCACAGAAAGTCAGCAGTAGTTGAGAACAACAGAAAGCAGGAGGTTCCAGCAGAGTGACACCCATCCATCCAGATCAAACCTCAGCCAGAGAGCAAAAGTGAGGAGATGAGCACGCAGCGCACGCAGTGAGGAGATGAGGATAGCTAAGAGCGTCTTCCAGAGGAAATGCTTAGCCCAGGAGACGTTGCCTTCCAAGCAAGAAACACAGAGTGGGTGGGCGGGCGGACGATGATCCTGGGTGTCGGGCACATCCAGAGCTGCATGTGTGTGGTGTGTTTGCTAACCTGAGTTTGGTGTGTTTGTCTCCTAATCCAAACAGAACGCCAGAAGCCTTGATGCATGCAATGTGGGTTTGCTGCTGCTGGAGTGGGCCACAGACCAGGTACTGCCAGCTCTTCCTGCAGTCTCTTTGCTCCTTGAAGGGGGTGGGTGGCGAGTTCGAGGGAACCACTTCCTGCTCAGAGCACCTGGCCCGATCAGCGTGGAGCAGGCTGCCAGTGGCTTATGTCCTCTTCAGGTATCTGTCGAGGAGAGAAAACGAGAGCGCACAAGTTGTTGAACATCTGTAGAAGTGCCTGACTCAGTGTCTGAAGTTTGAAACTTTAAGCAGCTGGCTAGGTTGGCCTTTCTGGGATCTTTGGCCCTGAATGTTCACTGGGGGGAAGAGCAGCTCAAACGGTGCAAGACTGTGTCCTGGCTGCCTGGCATTTCTCAAAGCAGGAGTCAGAAGCGGCTGAAGTCAAGAGCAGGAGCCCAGATTAATCTCACGCCGCAACACATGGGAATGCCATTAACATGCTAGCAAGATTGGTTTGAGCTAACAGGATTGCGAGCTGCTCAGCATTTATCTCAGCAAAAATCTCTTTCTACAGCAGCCTTGAAAGACAGTATCAGTGTTTTCATACAAGAGCCTATGGTCAGACCTCTTTAAATTGGACCTCTGCCTTCCCTCTTGTCCTGGGAGGTGGGGAAGATGTCCATTTAAAATATTTATAGCCTACTCTTGAAACATTAATTTTTTCCACCATGAACCTTTTCTTCATTGCATCTTGGGGAATGGAAAATGTGAATCCTTTTCATAGTTTTATGGCTCCTCTCCACTTTTTTATTTTCTCAATTTTTCTGTTGCCTTCCTGGCAAAGTGGTCAACACAATGGACACTCATGTAGATGTGAAATAGGAGGGAGAGGAGCTTGGGAGTGATGAATAACCGAAAGTAAGTATATTTTGATACAAAAGCCTTCAGACGGTTGTTTGGGGGCTCAGTGGAATGGCTTCCAGGGAGGGGAGGAAAGAAATGGCCATCTCTCCCACCTAAGACAGCTAAGATGGGCACGTCACCTCTCCCACCCCATCAAGGGGTCAGTGAAAGGAGAAACCTTGCCAACTAGCCCCCCGAGTCCATCCATGTCAGTCCATTGGCTTCAGCAGAGGAGCTCTTTAACTCTCCCTTCTCTGTTAAATGTTTTACATTTGAAGAACAGAGTCTTACACCTTCTTTCTCTCTCTTTCTCCTTCCCTGTGTGCAGAGAATAGTGACAAAGAAACTACCTCACTAGAAACACCGTCGTTACCAACGTCAGATGGATTCAAACGTCCAGTCCGTTATCCAGAGATTGGTCCAAAGACCAATAACCCAAGAAGCCGAATACTTGACCGTTCAATCTCTGCTCCTACAGTTTGCTCTCGCGGGAGCACTCAGGCTGAGACTGTTAATCGTAGAGCTGTAAAGTCTGAGGATTCTCTTCCTGAATATTCAGGAACGCTGGAAAGTGGCGATCTGCCTCCGCCAGTTTCTTCTGATCCCATTGCTTCTGCCAATGTTGGTGCTGCTCCAGCTGGGAAAAATGGAACAGAGTCCTCCCGCAGTCCAACTATTCCTTCACAGACCGCCTCTGAAAAGCCAGCTGCTTGCTCCGGTTTACAAAAACCAAACTCTCAAGAGGAGCGTCTTAGTTTGGAGCCTCCCGTTGAAGGAGGAGGAAGCAACTTATCTAACAGACAGACAAAAGAACTAGTTGGACCCTTCCCTCTGGAGCATGCAGAAGGGGATCCAGTGCATGACCTTCACTTAGATCTCAAGACGTGTGAAAAACCTGGAAACAAAGAACTGTTTCAAAAGGAACAGAATGCACCCAAAGTCAAGGAACGTCTGAGCCCAGAGGCTGCTTCCCCATTGTGTGCTAATGCAGAGCCAAGCCTGGGTGATGCCCTTTCCGACGAAGGAGAGATGGGGCTTTCCTCTCAGGAGGAAAGGAGGCCAGAACATGCTGCGTCTCCTTGCTGTGAAACCTCCATGGAAGTGGATGCTGCAGAGGAGTTTCTTGTTGCTGCCAGTGACCCTTCAGATAAGCCAAATGTCTCATCCATGGATACAGACTCCCAGTGCTCCATAATGGAGGTGGAACTGTCAAAGCGTGACTCTCCTTCCCCTCCTGTGAGTGAGCTGATGCCATCTGGAAGTACAGTCAGCCTTTCGGGGGCTTCTGTGTCTGGAGGCCAGCTGAGTGACCAGGTGGAAGATCCAGGCCTCTCTCTCACATCTGCCTTGAAAGAGCTCCACCAGCTCCTGGTTGTCAATTCCAAACAGGATATGGCCATTTCTCCGCATGAGGACAGCCTCCCGCTGGCAGCTGTTCCCGAAGCACAAGGTACTGAGAATGAGATTTCTCCAGAGGAATGTGAATGTACCCATCCAGATAGCCAAGATGCAGGACTCTCCTTTCCTGAATGCGTGGGTGTTGAGGCATTGGCAGGGACACAAACATTCGCGTCTGGACTGGAGAGCACTGATGTGCAGGAAATGCACCGGTCGGCTGTGAGCTGCGAGCGGGAGGCGTTGATCGTTCAAGAATCTTCAGCATTTTTGAGTTCATCGACTACCTTGGAGCAGTTCTGGAGTGGCGAATGCTGCACATCCTCATCCCAGTCTGTATCCTCTGACCAGGGTCTTGCCCATGGAGCCTCAGAAGAGAGCCAACCTCCTCCCTACAGCTTCTCAGACCCGCAGGATGCACCTAAGCATTCTCTCCCAGAAGAAACTGGAGCACCCAACATCCCCTGCACCGCTCTCCAGAGCCCTCTGGACACAGCGGCTGAGCTCTTGCCACCTCCACCAGTTGCCTCCCTGAATCCGGCAGCTCCACGCCTCCCCGTTTTCCCCGCTGCGGACATTGATCAACTTGTGGGGGCTGGCTTCACAGCCCAGGAAGCCGGAGAGGCCTTGGAGCGCGCAGGCGGAAACGCAGACCTGGCCCTCCTCATTCTGCTCGCCAAGAATATTGTAGTTCCTACATAACCACTGGTCTGTACTGCCTTTAAACAAAAAAAGGTACCTTGACTGCATAGAAGCTCCTTGCTTGGATGAATGAGCCGTACTCTTGTTTTTTGTTTTTTTAGGAGGGGTGGGGGAAGGAGAACAGATCATTTATTTTCAACCAAAGTATCATCTGTTTTCCCTTGTTGAATTTAGGCCTTTTTAAAGAAGCAAAATACTGGTATTGTATCACTAGCTTTTATGATGATGATGATTATTAAGGCGATGTATAGTGGAATAAAGAGTCTTTATTTAAATACCTGGTTCTAGAACAAGATGTGAGGTTCGGAATGAAAGGGCAGGCGCCCTGGAAGCTTCTCTCTCACCACGCTGGTCCTGCTGGAGTCCCCCAGGAATGGTGCCGGGGCTGAGGATTGTGTTCCCTGCACAGAGCCAGATTTGTGCCCAAATGTAACCTTGCCTCATTTCCTGGACAGGGTTGTTCAGTGCAAAAATGCCCAAGATCATAGTAGGTCAAGACTGGCAGCATTGTCCAGAAAAGTGCCTTCATACTTGTTCCTCTGGAGCATCCTGGGAAGGGAGTGTCAGAAGCATCCTGCAGGTGTCCTGAATGTGTGCACCTGCCTTATCGGGTTAGTTGGCCCTCTTGAGCGAGCGTAGGAATTGCGCAGCTCTCTGAATGAGCCGGCTGCACATCCCATCAGTCAGCATAGCCAAGGGTGAGGGACGCAGCACATGGAGGGCCACACAGCCAATTGTAGGTGCAAAGTAGCATGGCTGGCCTTTGGCGACATGACTCCTGGGTGTTGTGCTTTATGACTAGATGATAATCTGCATTGCTGGCAAGTTCTTAGATGGGTAGCTTGGGTGCTGGAATGCTGAATCAGACTTCGTAGCACACTTGTGCATTTCATGCCTCTGACTGTTTTGCAAGATGCATTGAACCCCCCTGCAACCCCTTAGGGGTTTGGTTTGCACAATTTTTCTCCCCTTCTGGGAAGAAAGGCTGCCTCTTTCAGGAGGCATCCCATTCTGCGGAGGCTTGGTATCAAAATTGCATTAGAAACGCATGCATGGAAACTCTGGTTAATCCAGTGCATGCCCTTTTAAGTGCATTTGCAGCTTTGTATGCTTAGTCGCTTTAGGCGCTACAGAATCCCAAGATTGCTTTTGGTGCCATTCATCAAGAGAGAGTCAAGATTTAAATGATCAGCGCTGTGCCATTTTGGCTGTTTGCACTTCACACGTTTATTAGCTGAGTAATCTTTCCCCTCCCTGCCCTTCACTCTGTTTACACTGCAGCCGAGACACTGAGTTCTCAGGGGAGGAGGACAGGGCTTGGCTGCTTTGGTTTGAAGGACAGACTAGGTTCCTTATCATGTCTGTTTTTGATCCCAAAGGTCTCTGCAGACCCCCCTAGGACATTTGCTTTTGGACTGCAGTTCACAAAATCCCTCATCCATGGGGATTGTGGAAGGTGTATTACTGATCCTGAAATGAAAAGTCAGAGCTCTAAACTGGATCACATTGGTGTCTTAAGTCAGTGGTTCCCAAACTTTGGTCCTCCAGATATTTTGGACTTTAGCTCCCAGAATCCCTGGCGGTTGGCCAAGCTGGCTGGGGCTTCTGGGAATTGAAGTCCAAAACACCTGGTGAACCAAAGTTTGGGTGTGGGTTCGTAACCAGGTTATATTTTTCATCCTGGGGTGTGTGTGTGTGTGTGGAAATAATAATAAAATAAAACTTTAATTCTACCCCACTTTTTGTGAGAACAATCAAAGCGGCTTATGACCCTGGAAGCTTATATTATATTAGGATTTAACATTAGAGAAATGAAATACAAGTTCTCCCTTTTCCCCTTCCCGGGACAGGGAGGATTCACCCATATTAACAGTGGCTTTTTAGTAACTACTTTTATGCAGAAAGTAACTTCGGCTCAGTCTGTGGGAAACTCTCCGCTGTGGGCCCACAACAAACTCCAATTCCCAGAATTCCATAGCCTTGAGTCAAGGCAATTAAAGCGGGGCCAAACTGGGTTATTTCTCCAGTGTGGATGCAGCCTTAGAGGCAGCATACCTCTTTGGCTTTCTTTCTGCCCCATTCCCTCTTATTATCCCATATATACTTCATTTGGGAGGGTTTGAACATCGGCTTTGTTTATTTCTCTCACATTGCTGTGGAGAAACTAAAAATCCTGAGGTAAAAGTTGTCTGAAACTTGATGTAAAATGTATAAATGTGTGTGCTGTGAAAGCTGGGCCTTGCTTCAATGAGAGAAATTGCCTCAGAGAGGTTTAAAGTTTCCCTCAGGGTGAGGTGAAGTTACCTTTGTATAAATGAAGCCTACTCTTAAAGCAAATTTTTAATGGGGTTTCCTTGGCAAGGTATTCCTATTTTTCACTCTTTATATTGTTGTTTACATAACTGGCCCTCCTCATTCACAGATTCAAGCATCCACAGTTTGAAAATGTTCAAAAAATACATAAATTCTAACAAGCAAAGCTTGATTTTGCCATTTCATATAAGGGACACCGTTGTACTTACCATTGTATTGAATGGGACTTGAGCCTCCATGGATTTTGGCATCCGCAGGGGGTCCTTGGACCAAACCCCAGCCAAGGATACCAAGGGCCCACCGTACTTCGTTTGTGGGTTTTAAACTTGGCTTTATTTCTCTCACATTGCTGTGGAGAAACTAAAAATCCTGAGGTAAAAGTTGTCTGAAACTTGGTGTAAAACATATAAATCAGTGTATTGTGAAAGCTACAATGAGGAAAATCGCCTCAGAGAGGTGAAACGTTTCCCTCAGACTAAGGCCAAATTACTTTGTAGAAAGGAGGCCTACCCTTTCACAAGTGAAGCCATCGCACTTTTACAAAAGGAAATGTTGCCAAACAATCTCAAAATCCTGAGGTAAATCTTGCCTGAAACATGACATAAAATGTATAAATAAGTGTGTTGTGAAAATCGTCTCAGAGCAGGGAAAAATTTCCCTCATGAGGACAAGTTACTTGTGAAGCACTCGCATGATTTTACAGAAGAAACTGCTGCCAAATAAAACTTAGGGCAGCCTTCCACATCCCCAGCGCTCTTCAAATATGTTGGACTATAGCCCCCATCATCCCCACCTGACATGGCCACTGCCCATTGCACTTGCAGTGGGGGGAATCATTACCCTCCATATTTAGTCAAACCCTGTCAGGTTTTATATGGCTGAGGGGGATTCAAAGAGGGCAACTTTTCCTAGACCACTTTAGCAAAATGTGGCTGCTGCTGCTGCTGCTGCTGCTGGCCCTTATTGGTTCATAGACCAATGGGTCGGCTGGTTTTGGGGGGCTTGTGGCTGATGGGTCTGCATAAAAGGGACCCCTAAACCTGCTGCCAGGGGTCACTTGGAGCTGAGCTGCCCAGAGCTGAAATCACTGAAGGCACAAGATGGGAAGAAAGCAGAAGGAAAACTGGAATCCCAGAAGATGGAAGATGCTGCAAAGAAGGCAGAAGAAATGGAAGAGATCATTGCAGCTACAGTATTTTAAAAAACCAGCAAAAAGTGCTGAAATCCTTTTATTGTGTCTTTGAGTCTCCTCAGTTGTATGGGATTAAATATTGGATGGTATATTATTCAGGGGATAATGGTTAACATTACCAGCTTTGTACCTGGGTCAATACACAACTGATGGCACTTTTCCCTCGTATTACAAAGCGTGGTACAATGTTTTTTGGGTTTGACTTTGGAAGTCTGGGTTTCAGTCTGGAAAGGCCTGGAAACTGAGGGGGGTGATTTTGGGCAAGTGGCCCTCAAGGGAAAGGGAACGGTCATGGTAAATCTCTGAATAACCACAAACATGGTGGCATATATTCTGAGGTTCTGATACGCATAGGTTTAAAGAGGTGTCCCAGGCCTAACATACACTCAAGGGCTGTAACATGAAAGCACTCAAAATGGTGTCCTGGCTGGGGACCAGGGCTGGGCCTTGAGGCCTCACCTCTCTCTTGGTCCTTGGAGAGAACCACCTCCAAAAGGCAAGACAAATACGGTTCTTGGCACACTCCAAGGGACAAAAGTGAATTTACAACTGACTGAAGGGTATCTTATCTACGAGTTTACTTGTCCATAATAAAACTGTTTGGCTACCTTTGGTGTCACGCCAAGGTTTCAAATCTCCCATTTTCCTCTTCATTTGGTGTTTGTAAGACTTCGGCCAATGAGTTCTAGAAAATGCCTGTATCTTCGTTACTTCTCTCCTTCTGCTGTTTTAAACCCAAGGCAAATCTTTGAGCCATTCGAAGGCTATCTTTAGGACCCCAACATACTCCTTGAAGGGAGCCATGGCCTCTCTGGATCCTCACTTTGTTTTGCTCCCAGCCCTGAACAGATTTAGATGTTTTCTTGTCTTTGCCGGCAGCGGTGGGTTTTCATTCTTGCCCCTTATAGCCCATGTTTGACTTTTTGAAATAAAATGTTTAGGGGATGTTTCTCAATGGAGGAAGAGGAGGAGAGACATGTAAACATTTTTTTTAAATGAAATAAAACCAGTTTTCTCATAGAGGTTGAGTGGCAAGGTTTTTGCAGAGGAGCAAGCCGCTCACAGCTGGGGGAAGAGGGGCAGCTTCAAGGCGTTGCAAGCCAGGCATGAGGAAGAAACACCTGGGGCTCCGGTTAACGCCGCCTGGGCTCAGTTTGTCTGGCTCTCCTTTTGCCTTCCTAAATCCTTTGTGGGTGCAGAGAAAGGAGCAGCGCTGTCTTAGCTGTCTGGAGGATTAAGGGAGCTGTGGCTGAACAAATCCTGAGAGCGGGCTGGGAAGGCTAAGGACTGAGGCTGAGGTTACCAGTGGCCTCAGTCCAGCCTGCTCCCAGCCATGGCTCCCTTAATCCTCCAGACTGCTACTTCAGAGCTGCTCATTTAATGGGCCACAGGTTGAACGTGAGGAGTCAGCAGTGGGAGGCAGCAGCTCAAAAGGCCAATGCGATTCTAGGCTACAGAGTGTCTAGACGGAGAGAAGTCATCGTGCCGCTCTGTTCTAGATTCCATGCAAAGGTCACCCACGTCCAAAACTGCCCCCAGGCCACTCTTCTGATAAGGTCCAGTCCACTTCTGTCACTTAGAGTCCAAGCAGAAAGGGAAAGAGAGCAAGGCTTTCTTTTTAATTCTTCCTTTTCTTAATGCCAGCAAAGCTGGTTGCATGAGGCTCCGCAGGCATGGAGGGAAGGTGCGAAGACTGGCTTCACCCAGTGGGCAAACTGGCCCAGCCATGCAGGCCAACAAAGGTGCCTCTTTGGGCTTGCAATGCTTCCGCCTCTGAACCTCTTTCATCCCTAGGGAAAACATCAGGGCTATGTATAAATACAGTTAAAGCAGCACCAGGCCAGGAAACCAAAACTCATACGTTTGGAGCTCTCTGCTGACTGGCCATGGCAGCTAGTGGCCACTAGGGGGCAGCCTGAGCTTGCTTTTGGGAGAGGGCAAAGAGGCACAAAGTTCCCTCCAGCAGAGCAGAGGCATCTCCAACTATGGCTGCATCCACACTGGAAAAATAACTCGGTTTGGCACCGCTTTAACTGCCCTGGCTCAAGGCTATGGGATTCTAGGAGCTGGAGGATGTTGTGGGGCCTTCCTTCCTTAATCTCTGCTCCCACAACATACTCCCAACTCCCAGAATTGCATAGTCTTGATCCAGGGGCACTTAAAGCTGGGCCAAACTGGGTTATTTCTCCTCTATGACCATTAACTGAAATAGTCAGCCTCTTGAGTTGACCACCAGCTGAGGAAGGGTCAACACCTCCCAGGATTTTGTTGTTTCCTTGGGATAGAAAACCCCGATTCGGTTACCCTTCAAGTCCCTCCACTGAGCTATGAAACTCATTTTGGGGGAAGCCACAACTTCTCTCTCTCTCTCTCTCTCTCTCTCTGTTTTTCTCAGCCAGGCCCACCTCACAAGATTGTTGTGAGACTAAAGTAAGGCTAGACAAGAGTCCACTGGAGGAAAAATACAGGAAAGATTCCTCTCCAGGCGAAGGAGGCACAAGGGTGGTGTGGGGTGCAGGTGACCCAAAAAGACCAACTCTCAGGGCTTGTGCACCAGTTCCTTCTGCAGCTACTCCTTGGGAGAGAAGAACGCATTGGCCTGGGCTGAGCACTCAAGGACTTACTCTGTCTTCTGTCTTTTTTCCACTCCCTCCTTCCTTCCTTCCTTCCTTGATCTCTGTACTGTCTTCCTTTTGTCCCCAGCGGGTGACGTCTCAGCCAGCCTCCTTGGCCTCACCCAGAACGATTTCGATCCGCCTGGCTCCATCCAGGCAGGGCAAGGAGCAAGATCCCTGGAAACAGCAACCAGGGGAGGAAACACACAACTTAGCCAGTAAATGCCACAACACTGGAAGGAAAAACACAAGGCTTTTATTTTATGGAGTGCTCAGAGGTGTGTGTGTGTGTGTGTGTGTGTGTGACTGTATGTGTCTGCTGGGCTCCGGTTAGAGGAATGCCCCCTCTTCCCCGCCAGAAGAGAAGGGCAATTGTTGGCAGCACCCCAAATGCCCCAAGGGGCTGCCCTTTGGCCCCCTTGCTCAGCCCCCTCCTGCCCTGTTTGTGTCTTATCCCTCAGTCATATTTGTTACCATGTTGTTCAGCTGGATCCCCCATTTTCATTTGTGCAACGTTTCTCCTTTTTGTCTGTTGAACATTGGCACCCAGAACCAAGTCTCTAGGCCTTGGTTGTGTGTGTGGTGTGTATGTAGTTGTGCCTCTGTGGATGTCTGTCAGGCCAGGATATGTTGGAGAGAGCAGAAGGGAGGCTATGGGAGAGACATCTGTTCCTGCCAGTAAGGCCTCTCTGCAGGAATCCCCAAAATGCCACGGCCAAAGAAAGGTAACCGCTCCGCTGCTCCTTCCTGGCATTCTCTTTACAAGTCCCCACAATCAGAAAGACGTGGCGGATACTGCAGAAAAGGTCCCTCTGGCCACGGGATCACCAGCACCCGAAGACCCTGGCTCTTTGACATCTGGAGCCCGAGACTCTCTCCAGGAACCACACTCAGAAAGACCCGGTCTGTTGGGAATGTCCTGATTGGGCCCCAATGTCCCCCTGCCCACCTCAGACCCCAGGCTGGTCATCGGCAGGAGTCCTGGCTAAAGAAGGAGCAGGGAGTGTACAAGGAGGGGGCTCCCTCCCCCCGTCCATCTGTCCATCCATCTGACGCAGCAGCAGGTCCCTCCAGGGCTCAGGTGCCTGGATGGTGCTGGCAGGTGAACTTCCTCAGCTCGTCCCAGAAGAGGAGGCTGAGGATGGTGTGGGGCCCCAGGCGGAGGTAGGCCGGGCCCAGGCCTTTGTAGAGGGCCAGGAGGCCTTCCTTGCCGGTCACCTGCACAAAGCAGTCCAAGAAGCCCCGGTAGTGCTTGCCCTGAGGGAAGGAGAGGCAGAGGAGAGGGACAGGTGAGAACAGCAGGAAAAGTGACCTGCCTCTTGGGCTACAGCTCCCTGCATCCCCAGTCTACCAAGGTCCCTCTGGGCAGAGCCTTACCATGCCCATCTCGTCCACTGGCTGGTTGTAGAGTCTGGTGCTGACCACGTCAAAGGGGGTCATGGCCACAGCCACAGCCACGCTGCTGATCATGCCGCCAGCCAGGGCCACCATCCAGCTGCCCTCCTTGAACCACTGAGGGCAGGAGAGGCAAACAGTTGGCATCACACTCATACTACCATCATCCTGCATCAGGATCTGCCGACTGGGGCACAGGAGGGGGACAATGGCCAAGAAAAAGCAGCCACACTTTCCCTGGAGAGGAACAGAGACTGGAGAAGGCACCGACGGGCCCCAACAGCTGCCAACTTGGGCAAAGGAAGAAGGGAATTTGAGGGGGGGGGATTGTGGAGGAAGGTTACTAGCCAGGCTGACTTCTGGATCATCTCCAGTGCCTGAGTCCAACTGAATTCCAAACTGGAAACTAAAGCAAGGCTGCAAGATCATATAGTTACACTATGGAACTCCTTGCCACAAGATGGCGGCCTACTCAGAAGAGGACTGGACAAATGTAGAGGGGAGGCCAGGGCCCTCAGTGGCTACTAGCTTCTCTGGCACTCACCTGGTGCTTCCCGACCCAGTCCTTGGCTGAAGCAAAAGTGGCCAGCTGGACGGCGGAGCCCACCATCACGCGCGGCACGGCCCCGTTCACCCCTCGCCAGAGGCCCAGCAGCCCTTGCGTCCTGTAGATGCTCTCAAAGGCCCCGGCGACGCTCTGGAGACGCAGAGAGGAGGCAACGGAGAGTGAGAGAGAGGCGGAGACCCCCAGCCCAGCCCTCCAGTCCTTTAAAAACATGAATGTGGTTGCAAGGAAAGGAAACAAAAAGGAGGAGTGATGGAAGAAACAGTGAGAGAGGAAAGAAGAAAGAGAGAGAGAAAGGGTGGAGGGAAATGGAAGGAAGCCCTATACAAAAATTATTTGCAAATTGATTTTTAAAAGTGTGATTACGAAGGGTAAAAAAAAACAGAAAAGAATTAGAGAGGGAATAGGAAAGAGAAGAGGATATGAAAACATTGGCATAAACCAATCCTGCTTCCAAATTATATTTTCTATAGCTGAGGTCTATAAAATGTATATTAATATGATGTCAGATGATGAATATTTCTCTCACACACCTTGGAGTACATTAGGGTTTGTCTAGTTTTTTGCAACAGTCTAAGCATGAAAGATCCAACACTGCTGAGCCCTCTGTTCAAATCCATTGCACAGGAATGCAGTTGAAGAGAACAGGAACCTCTACCAATGCCAAGGACCTTTTCTGATCCCACTTGTACAATCCTGAACCATGTTCTCATCGATCTGGTGGAAGCCATGCGGAGGGCGGAAGAAGGCGGCTGGAATCCTGTGGCATCCTCAATGGCACCTACATCCCCAGGGAAGTTGCGCCAAAAGGATCCCAGCTGACCGTGCAATATTTCCCCCTCCAAAAGGGACCCCTGTGCCTGGTGCCAGTTGGTGGCTCCTCTGTCCATGGACAGTGAATCCACCGTGGGTTTTATTCTGGCAAGGAACTGGCCAAAGTGCTGAACTCTCTGCCGCACCAGGGCAGCGCTTTGCAAGTTATTCCAGACCCACTGACCCAGCAGCCCCCAAATACCACGCCACGTGGCTGGAGAGGGACCTTACAGCCCTACCTCCAAAGCAAGAGGCACTTTGAGAGGCAAGAAGGTGCCCGGGCAGGGTCTGCAGGAAACGGAGAGGCCATTCTCCAGCCAGAAATTGCCTAGGAAGTCCTCAAGGCACAGCTCACATCTCTCTCATACAGCTGGCCCTCCGTATCTATGGGTTCTGCATCCATGAGTTCAACCATCCACAGTTTGGCAATAGTCACATTTAAAAATTCCCAAAAGCAAACCTTGGTATAAGTGACATCATGGCCATTGTATTTAATGGGACTTGAGCATCCATGGATTGGGGGAAATGTGCCAGAGCCAAAAGTATTAGCCAGAACTTGCAAAAGTTTCCTGGGGGGGGGGGGGGTGGATTACAAACCCCAGAATCCCCTGGCCAACATCACACCAGTGGCAAAGAGCTCCCATCCCCATCATGGTAGCCCTGGTGGACATGGGGCTACCTGGCAAGGCTGTTATTTGTGTCCTGGACGTGTGCCTATCAGGTACCTGTGCCTGTGGAGTTTTGAAAACAAAGGTGCCGTTCCTGTCCCTGGCAACAGCAAAAGAGCTGGGTGCTCGCTTGCCCAGGCCTTTTGTTTCCTTTGCCCTGTGGAAAGTAGAGTCAAAGCATGGACTCTCAAGGGCGGTGTGTGTGTGTGTGTGTGTGTGCGTGCGTGTGTCTGTGAGTGTTTTGCAGAGCAAACTTGCTGAGGTGACTGGAAAGTGATCCGTGCCCAGCAGCAGCAGCGGCACAAACATCCAGCGTCACCAGGTGCCCTCCGCCCTGTCCTGCCCACCTAGTGGCCTCTGATGCCCAGCGTCACCCCTTCCCTCCTCGCCTCACTTGCTCCCGTTCCCTCACACTCAGCAACTTTGGATGTTGCAAAACAGCCTCTTTTGAAACGGGTGAAGCGAAAGGGCATTTGCCAAGCAAACAACAGAGAGGGAGGGAGGGAGGGAGGGAGGGAGGGAGGGAGGGAGCTCTCTTTGGGGGCAAAGAGGGCAAGCAGCCCCTCCCCCTTGGCTACCTGCCTGGACCTGATCCCCAGCTCTACCTCCTCGGTCTCTACCTCCCTAGCCATCTTTCATCTCCCCTATCTCCCTACCTAGGCCACCTGTCTTTCCCTTGTGGATCTCTGTCCTGTAGCTTCTCTCTCTCTCTCTCTCTATCTGTCTCTTTTTTTGCTCACTGCATGCATTCTGTTTTGTCCATCCCTTTCTCCCCCCCCCCCCATCTATCCATTCACCCATCCATCCATGAGAGCCAGCATGGTGCAGTGGTTTGAGTGTTGACTATGACTCTAGAGACCAGGGTTCAAATCCTGGGTGACCATGGGCAAGAAGTTACATTCTCTCAGCCTCAGGGGAAGGCAATGGCAAACCTCCCCTGAACAAATCTTGCCAAGAAAACCATAGGATAGGTTTGCTTTAGGGTCACCATAAGGTGGAAATGACTTGAAGGCACACAGCAACTCTCTCTCTATCTCTCTATCTCTCTGATCAATCAAATCTATCTATCTATCCCCTCTGTCTGTTTATTTCTCTCCTCTGATTATCCCATCTGTCTTGTCTGTCTGTCTCCTCTGCCAATCTCCTCTCTCTCTCTCTCTTTCTGACCCTCCATCTTCAAGGGCCTCAGGGTGGCACAGAATAAAACCTATTATATAATAATTGACTATGAAACAGTTTAAGACACTGTCCATATTAAAGCGGCTAGGGGATTCTGGGAAGTACAGTCCAAAAAGGAAGTTATGCTGTGTGGATTCAGAGCTGAGCACAGCCAGGGAGAGGAGAGCATTCCCTCCAATTCAAGGGGGGGGGGCAGGTGAGGGAAAGCATTTAGGGGGCCTAAACTAGTGCAAGAACCCCCTCCCTTTTCCCCGCCAAGCCCCCCAGCCCCCTCCCCCGTCCAAAGAGCCAGCTCACCTGGTGGTTGTGTTGGTGCCCCACGGCAATGGCGGCCACGGTCTGGGCCTGGAGGTGGGTCTTCACCTGAGAGGAGCAAAAGGAAAAGTGAGAAATGGGTCCTGGAGGGTGAAAGAACCTGCCCTGCACAAATATCCCCCGGGAGAAGAAAACACGGGCCCTGGTTTCCGTTGGCTCTGGCTCAACTGGATTCCCATCCACACGACACATTTACAGCATTTCAATCCCACTTTCGTCACCATGGACGCACCCTGTGGAAACCTGGGGTCTGTATTTCGGAGAAGGGTTTTAAATTAGCTGCTGGAAAGTACGTCTGATGTCCTGGACTACAGTTCCCAAAGGACCCTCCTTTAATTTGCAGCTTGGAAATTGTAGCTCAGAAGAACAGACTAGAGTTCTCTAACAGGGAACGTCCCCAAACTGAAAGTTTAGGATTGCCATAAATCAGAATAAGTTGTTTGCCTGTGATTTTACCAATTATGTTAACTATGACCTCTTCTGAGAGAAGGCCACCATCACTGCTGCCGCCAGTGTCCCATGGAAGTAAGGCTTGGGCTGAATCCCTTGTGGCCACAGGCCACTCAGTGGCCTGCTCTGCCAAATGGTGACAGTGAGGTGGCCAAATAGACAGGACAAAGGAAAGGGCTGGGTGCAAATCTCCAGCTCAGCTTAATAAATAATAATAATTATTATTATAATTATTCTATTTATTTGTATCCCGGACATCAGTAGTTGGCTACAATCTGCAAGGACTGGTTGGACTTGCAATGCATTCCCTAGTCCTTTTCTTCCTTCCCTCCCAGTCACATACCCTCCTCTGCAACTCTGGTTGGCACTTCAGGTGTGACGCTCCATGAAGTGACCAGGGGCCACCGCTAGCTCTGAAAACACCAGCCTGGGATAGTCCTGAACTTGCAACACCAATGACCCTGTTCCTGGGACTGATGCCAATGGCTACGCCGCTGCCAGTCAGACCCCTGCCCATACACTCCCCAAGAGACTCACCAGGTAGGCCGGGCTGGCCACAAACGCTCCCAGGGCGCCGGCTCCAGCTCCGGCCACGATGGTGCCCCCCGGCCGCTGGGTCAAGCCGAGATCTTCGGCGTGCGAATAGAAGTAGAAGCGCACCCCGTTCATCAGGCCCTGGTACAGGAGCCCGGCCGCCAGCCCTTTCTGCAGCCCCCCGAGCCCATCGGCCCGGCAGACAGCTACCAGCGCCTGCAGCACCCCTCGGTAGTGCCGAGGGTAGGTGCCCCGCGACCGGAGCTCCCCCTGCAGCTGCAGGCGCGTCTTGACCACCTCCAGAGGGTTGGTGAAGACGCAAGCCATGCAGCAGGCCGTGGCACCCAGCACAAAGTCCACGGGGGGCGAGACTGAGACCACTGCAGGGGCTCCGTGGGAGGGATCCATGGCGCAGCCCCCTCCAGGCCCAGCCCAGGTGATCAAAGGGCGGGCAGCGTGCCCAACAGGTGCCAGCCTCAAGGGAAGGTCTGTGGGTCCAGAGACAAGTGCCACCCACCACCTTGAACCAGGTGGGCAGCAAGTGGAGATACAGCTCAGACGCTTCCCTCCTTCAGGTGAGACCCCTGCGCAGGTGCCCAGGTACAAGTCTCCTCTGTAGTGCCTGACTCCTTCTGTGGCATCTACTCCATTGCACCTTAGCTCCTCAACTTCACAAGCGCTCTCTCTGGCCAGCTGCCTTCTGGCCTCCAGATTTTCCGCCTCTGAATGAAAGCGAGGGGCTGGGCCTGGCTATTTATATGCCTCTGTGCCAAGGAAGAGGCGGGCAAAGGAGGGGCTGGGGCTGAATGTAGGGGAAAGTTCAACACTCTGTCCAGGCAGGGAGACCACAAAGGCACCGTCCAGCCCTCCGCTGGCTTGTTTACAAAGGAATCATCTTACCCTGGACTGGCAGGAACAGCTTGTGCTGGAGGAGGAGGAGGAAGAGAGGAGGAAGAAGGGCCACAAAGGGGGCTTTTGTTCCCAGGGCCAGATGGGAATCCTGCTCCTTCAATGCCACGAGACAGACATTGAACGAGTATTGGGTCAACCCCAAATACTCCCTTATCTGTAGCTCTAGACTACGGTGGATAAAACGTGGACACATGGAACTGTTTTGGTGGGCTCCCTGGGGCCATTGTTTTGCCCTTCAGGGGCGCCTTTTTGCCTTGTCTTCATCACCCTTCTGTCTAGACCCTCATTTATACTTCATGGTTGGTGATGGATCTGGCACCAAAGTCTGCAAGAGGAGAAGAAACCTCAATACTGGAGCTGGGTGAGATTGTAGACATGTTTTTTGGTATCCTGCAAAGTCAAGATATCACATTCTTTTCCAAACTACAAGTGACATTTTTGATCCCACCATGGAGAAGAAAAGGATAAATGAATAATGGATGGAGGGATGGGGTACCAGGCGTCAGAAGACAACCGACATGACCGGACCTTTGTGGAGGAGGCATTAAATCTAGATGCTCTGGCTAATCAATTGAACAAAAGCTGTAACTAAAGCTGCGCTCCAAGACGCGGCACCATCAAGAACTCGCTTTGTCACACAATGCCAACCAAGACCTTGGCTGCATGCAGAGCAGCATGGAACAAACGTCTGTCCATTGTTTAGAAAGGCGGTGGGGCAGAACCCATCAGAAAGATTGCGTCAAAGGCTGAGGACTACTTCTGAAACTTATTCTTCTCCTGTAGATGAATCTCAGCAAAGTCGCTTGTGCAACATATTTGTATTCTGTAGATGAATCCCAGCAATCCCATTTTCAGAAGAAGATTTATGCTCAAGCCTGTGTGCCTTGTCAGCTATTTGCCACCTTTGGGGATTTTATTATTTTGGTTGGCATCTTTGGGAATAACAGAGAACACTTCCTCTTGATTTAAAAAAAAAAATTGTCTGATCATTCTTCCTCTGTTTCATGTCAGGGATCAATGTCAAAAGGTTTCCTTGTAACAGCAGGGGTGCCACAAGGATGAGATTTGCCAGGTTAAGCTGCTGAGTTGTGCTTGAGGTTGCTGAGATGGGTAACTGCTAGTGGGAAGCTGGGGATTTTTATGTGTATTTTTAGTGTTATTATCTCTGATTGAATAGGTCTGATGTTCCACCCTTTGGATGGAAAAGGCACTATAAACATAATCCTTATATTAGTGTTGCTGTTGTTGTTTTGTTGCTGCTGCTGCTGCTGTTGTTGTCATTAGTCAGGGCAGAGCATTGGGTTGGACTCTATGACCCTTGTGGTCTCTTCCAAGTCTACAACCAGCATCCATGCCATGGAAGGATGGAGCTAGAAAGTCGCATGGAGCACCTCTGAGAACTGCAGCTGCCAGGTTGTGGCCCTGTATAGAAGTGTCCATGCGGACAGACATGGTTGGACACTTGCCGGGGCCCATCTTTCCAAGGATGAAGCTGGCGCTGCCACATCTTCAGCACTCCTTCCAGCAGTGGATGGTCCCTGCCCAACATGAGCGGCTCCCGTGCCTCCTGCATGGCCGGGGCAGTTTATAAACAGCCCTCTGATCCGGTCTCAGGCAGGGGTTATGTTACAGACGGCCACAGTTACATAAGAGTGCATTCCAAGGACGGCAACGGAGTGGAGAAGCAAAAGCCAAGCTGGTTGGGAACTAGGTCACCAGGAGAGGCAACCAGCCCTGTGCCCCAATTGGGAACCTCAGGCTCTCCCACCAAGACGCTGCTCTTTTCAGACTCTCTGCAGCCATCTGTGGGAATTCTCTGACCAGCTATTTGCAAATGTTTTGCCTTTGGGACTACAGCTCCTGGAATCCCTGGCAGTAGGGGATTCTTGGAATTGTAGTCCAAAGAAATAAAGAATTATCCCAAGCTCTGCCTTCAGAGACCCTTTCACCATCTCCATTCCTGCTTTGGGTTTTTGATAAATTAAGACCTCAGTTCCAGGGCTGCAAAGTGAAAAAGGGAACCTCACATGGGAAAATACTGAGGAAATCCCTGGGCCACCCCTTCTGCCCATCGACAGCTTGGCTTGTACTAGTCCAGAGGTTTTGCAAAGGAGCCAGTGGACTCTGTCTGTGGCTCTCTCAAGCAGAATCCTTAAAATGGGAAAGAATTTAAAAAGGAACAAGAAAGAAGCAACATCTGGGTTCTCTGTATCCCAAGACACAGCAAAGAAGTGGGAAAACCAGGGAACAAAAACTCAAACTAAAGAGAGAGATGGACTTGCTGAGTACATTACCAGGAACCAGAAGAACAGCTAAAAAGAGCAGGCCACCTCCTCTCATGCAAAGCTCTGTGACTCGATTCCAGTAGCCACTCCTGGAGCGTGCGCTCCTCCTATGGAAGATTTCAGAGGCAGGAAAGGGTCACTGTGGGGCTGGGACGCACCCCTCCTAAGCGATGGGCTTTTGGCCCCTATGCGTCACCAGAGCCAAAGAGGCAGACTCACGGCAAATTACCCAGAAGCACTTTATTACAGGGTGGGACAAGGATGTATATACAGGAAAGCCTCTCACAGAGACCCCCACCTCCTGGGGAAAATAAAATAAAATAAAGGCCCCCGCGTGAACACATATAGGACATTAGCAACTTTCTAACTGTGTTAAAATAAAGAATTTAAAAATATGGAACAGTTTTAAAAAAACAAACACCACCACCACCCAGGCAACTTAAAAAAACAAACCCCAAGCCACCCAACCCCTGTTTATGGCTGGGAGAATCATGATCACCCTGCAATTTGTGCAGATTTCCTCTTGCAAAGCAAGGCTTCCAGAGGTTAAGCCCCGCTCCCCTGCTCCTTGCAAAAATGGTTCCGGGCTCTTCCCCATCCCCATCCTGAGGGACGTGGCTGTCCCTGGCAGGATCAGCACAGCCCCACGGCACCTTGCTGCTTGCCCTTCAACCCCATTGTGAAAGGAGACCCAAAAAGACACCGGGGAGGGCTCACTTTGGGGGCTGGTGGGGACCTTCTGACTGGGAAGTATCCTGCTGGGGACAAGGGTGCCACCTGCTGGCTAAGGGAGGGCACTTCCCTCCTTTCCTGGGCCCATTCCATTGCCACTGAGATGGCTGGGGGCAGAGGGAAGGGTGGTGGGAGAGAGGGCCCTTCCCAGCAAGACAAGGGCCAGGGAGGGCTGAAGGAGCTGCTCTGGTGAGGGGTGGGGTGGGGGGTTCTGTACCGCAACAGTGGGGGTGTAGCTGTGCAAGGCAGGCAACTGTTTGCCGTATGAGAAATACATGCAGGAGGGGGCCCAGAGCGGGCCCATTTTGACACTTTCTTTTAAAATGAACAGCCCACCAGCAGAGCCTCCAGGCACTGCTTTAGCATTCTGGAGACCCCTGCCTTCACCCGCCCCCTGAGCCTCAAGCCACCCTCCCCATTAATAAGAAACCTGCATCCCTTGAGATCTGCCTTGAAGCGAAGGTCTTGCTGGCTCTCACGCTGCCAACACCCGGATGCAGGCCTGGTGCCATCAGCTCCTGCCAGGATGCAGCAGGAGACTAGATGTGCTGCAATGAGAAATTCGTGGCTGCTCTTCTCAAGGATCACAGCATCCAGCTGACAGACAACTGCACCAGTCCCCTGCCAGGTGCCAAGTGGTGGGTACCTCCTGTAGCCCAAAAGCTGATCCACCATGGTACCAGTAGTAGGTAAGGAAAGCTCTTTCCTGCCCTGGCCTTTCCCCCCCCGGCAGCCTGCTCCCTGACAGCAAGTGCCAGGGAGGAATCTCTCCTTCCAGAAGCAAGAGCTCCCGACCCATCCCCTCTCCACATGTCAGAAGGCAAAGCAAGGCTTCTCTTCCAGCGCCTGCAGAATCGTGTCCCTCTCTGCCTGCTGGGAGGCTAACACCAGGGGTCCCGGGAGGCCCGGCCCCGGCACAGGCTGTCACTCCGCTGCCACGCGCTGTGGATCAGGCTCAAGGCATCTTCGCACTTCTTCCGGACAGAGGCGTCCTCGATCCGCTTGTGCAAAAGTTCCACCTACCAACAGGAGGCAGGGAGAGGAAGGGTCAGTGGAGCAAGACCCAAAACAGAGAGAAGGGGACTAGGCTTGGCCTGCCTCTATTGACAGCAAGGGGGCTCCATCAGCAAATCTGCAACCCCCAAAACCAGCCGGGTTGCTGGACAGGGCCACAGGAAAAGCAGGCAGGCAAGGAGGGGCAGGCCAAACTAGAGAAGCCCAGGGCCTGCACATGTTCTGCATCAGGAGAGGAGATGGAATACCTGGTAGGTGTTTTTCCACACTAAGTCCAAGGCTGAAAGGAACCGCTCCAGTTCTGCTGTGCAGCTGAAATAGAGGACCCAAGGGGGCAGGTACTGCTTGTGGTCCTGGGCAAACTCCTAGCGACAGAAAGAGAGAGAAGTCCAGAGGTGAAGCACCTGTTTTGCTGGCAAAAGTCTCCAGCATCTTGAGGCAAGACTGGGAAAGGGACACACACACACCCTCCATCTGAAGGCCTGAAGAGCCAGAGACCAGTTTGTACCAGGCCATCCTGGATAAGAGGGATCAAGAAAGTTGGGATTTGGTATTGGGCAGCCTCCCCACAGGAACCATGGTCCTCAACAGAATGTGGGTGTGGGCAACTGGCACCCAGTGCCTTTGGGCCTACTCACTACAAGACAGTATTCCCGACCAGCCTCCGTGGAGACAGAAGCCACGTCTGCCAGCTCAGCGGTGGCCAGAGAGCGGAAGAAGCTGGTCTGGCAGTCCTCATGGCAGGTGAAGAGTTTCTGCTCCGTCACCACCAGGCAGCAGGGAATGCAGGGGGCAGGAACCGCACCTTGAGGGATGACCTGCGGGGTGGGGAGCAGGAAAGGAGAGGCTGAGATCAAGAACCCATCTCTCAAAAAAGAGGAGGCCAATGGGAAAGCTGTCCAGGTCTCCCTCCCATCCCTGTCTCCAACTCAAACCCTCTACATGTTTAGAAAGGGAACCGGTTTAATGCCAGGATTGCCAAGAGTCTTGGCCACCTGCCCTGTCACTGCACCAGGCTTAGGCATCTCTGCTCTGCCAGTGTCCACACAAGCACCATGGATCACTTTGTGCAGATAGATGGCCTCTCATGGCTCAGCGTCAAAATGTTCATTCTTGGCTACAAAATCCACAACATAAGCCTGTAAAGCAGGAGTGGGGAACCTCATACCCTGATGATTATTCTGGCCTTCTGAAGTTCCCCAGACAGTCATGCCCTCTTCCCTGTGACATCTGGTAGCCAGAGCTTGAAGCTAGAAGATGTTGGCATTTTGGTCCCCACCACATTTTCCTGTGCCCTCCCTATCACTGCAATCTGGCCTTTTGCTGAAATTGAATATAGTCCTAAGGAGGCTGAAAGAGGTTCCCAGATCTCAGGCCTTGTGTGGCCACCATCCTTACAGCAATTGCTCTTCAAGCTCCCAGTGGCATCCCTCTTACCCCTTTGGAGACGGCTTGGCACAGGTACTGCATCCAGTCAGCCATCTCCTCCTCGTTCTCAGCACTCAGCTCCAGGGAAGGGCGGTCAGTCAAGATCACCTGGAAGGAGTGGGGCCGCTCTGTCGTGTTCGACCTCCGACACCCGCCGCACTGCTCCCCACTGTCGAGAGGAGAGAGGAAGGTGCCAGAGTGTTGGGGAAGAGATTGTGAGTGAGGTGAAGGGGCTCAAACTAGGGGAGCCAGAGAGGGCTAGAGAGCTGGCTGACACTCACCCCATGTTGATGGAGAGCAGAGGGGTGACGTCTGTGCGGTCTGGGTACTGGTACAAGATGCCGCTGCTGCAGAGAACAGGAGAGTGGCAGCTGAAGTCATGCCTGGGCTATTCCAGCTCCCCCTGGGTTCCCCTATCCTTGCCCCACCTCCCAACTTAGGGGCAGACTCTCTCCTGGAACAAAAAGGTTGGCTGAGGCCAAGATCTATAGAGGATTGTATCCAACCCTTCCCCAGGAGTCAAGGTGGGTGCCTCAAAGGCTAGCACCAGGCAGCTGCTGCACTGCAGTCATAACCCCAACAACACAAACTCCTGCCCAGCACCCTCGCTCCAGCCCTGGCACAGGACACCTGGTTCTCTGCCACACTGCTGGCCCTCACCTGAGCACCACGAAGCAGGACTTCCAGATCTCCTTGCCCAGGTAATTGGTGCCCGCCTTGTAGTTCAAGATGCCTTCCTTCGTGATAGAGTTCTCGGATGACACATAGTGAGGAAGGGCAGGTCCCAGTGTTTCATCCATGGGGTCTTCCCAGTGAATGAGGCCATAGAAGCATACAACCACCTCAGAGATCTGCCACAGACCCACAAGCATTACTGACCCCATAAGCAGGGCTGGGGTGGAGTACTGAGGAAGCTTGAGATGTAAACCTCCTTCCCAAATGTGGTGCCCAGGAAGCCCCTTCAAGGGTGGGAGCAGATGCTTTCACTGGGGGCAGACTGTGTGGCTTGGGGAGGGGTCTGCCAAAAAACTTAGTGGACCAGACCAGGAGGAACCCTGACCCCACAGCAGCTGGGCTGAGTGCATGTCTCAGCTGGGGAATGAACCACAGAGTGCCCTCCTCACCTCCCGCTTGGACTGCTGGGCCACAAATTTGGCCAGTGCGAGCTTCTCCATGGTGGCATCTGTCAGGATGCTGGGGTAAGGTGGCTCCCGGCAGCCTTTGATCATTGCTGACTTCAGAGACACCAGGAAAAACCTGTGGGAGTGAGTGGGGACGGATGGGAAGCATAAATAAGGAAGCAGGGAAGTCCCTCAGGTGAGCTGCATCTTCCAGCTTTGCTAACATGCCACTAGCCCTGGATTCAGGCTGAGGGTCAGTCAGGAATCAAGCTGACAAAGAGACCTTGCAATTGCATTTCCCCTTGCAAAAATGTCCTGACAGGCTCCCTGCTCACAGAGCTGTCAGTGTGAGGTCCACAAAGGAGAGCCCCCTCTGAGGCAGGTGCCTTTCCCTTTGCACGTATGGCTGGTTTAGTAAGTGGCTTCATGAAAGGGAAGAGTATGGCCAAGGCCAAGAGGGCCCCGGTACATGCATGTGTACATGTTTGAACGTGTGGCCGAGGCACTCACTCTGTCAGGGTCACATCTGCCGTGTCCAGAAGGAATTGCTTCCGGCGGTTGGTGCAGACCAAGGTCACTGTCTGCTGGTCCAGTCCCACCTGTCAAAAGAAGCAAAGTGTGAGGGGTGAGTAGGCCCAGCTAGCCTCCCTGGAGGGGCCACAGCCTGGAAGCTTACTTGGCATGTGCTGTGAGAGTTGGGGCAACCAAGCAGACTCTACGGGTCCCTTTGCTCCCTTTGGATATGGCCACATGGGAGTGGGCATGGGAAACCTAGGCAGTTACCAGCATACGCTTCACTTGAGGGAGATCAGAAGGGCTTCTCCTGGTGCCAGCTTGCAGACTGAGGAGAGTGTGTTTGTGTGCTCACACATACCACTCACTTGCAAGGACCCTGTCCTGAGGAGAACCCCATGCTTTGTTCCCTGGGGAAATCCTGGTAGGTTCAATGTGGGCAGAACTTGGACAAGTTACTCCTAAAATTTATTTTGGTCTTAACAGCTTCTACTGTTCCTATAACAGCATGGCCAGGGGATCTAGAGTAGTAGCCCAAAGAAGTAGCTTTCCCATGCCCAGTCAGGCAGCCCTGGCCCTTGAAATGGGAGCCATCCCAACATGGCTGAATAACAAAGAAGACTTCATCCTCTGCCCTTTGTTCACCACCAGGCTATCCATTCTCACTCCTAGAAGCCATGACTTCAGCAAAACCGAGAAGGAGAGGTCTCTCTGCACACACACACACACACACACACACCCCTGCAAACTCACTGAGATGTAATCCAGTTCATTGTAGGAAACAGCCTCCTCCACCATGTATGGCTTCTCAGCAGCTCCTGGAAAAAGGGGTGGAAGACAGAGTTAGGAGACAAATCTCTGCAGTGGAAAGTACAGGCAGGATGGGAGAGGCAGATGGAGGAGCCAAACTTCCCCTCTATTAAGGTTCCCAAATAAAGAATCTGGCATTTTTGCCTGTAATTCAGTAACAGCACAAAGACATACAAGGTGAAGTCTGGAGTGATCTCTTAACAGGGAACCTGATGATCCCAATCGGAGCAAGCAGCACTGAGCTTGCTGGAGCAAGACCTGCAATCCCCCAGTCCTTCAGCAGAATGTCAGAAGGACAGTGCATTGCCTGAGCATCATCCTCAGGGCAAAGGTGAGTTTCCCTCTGTGCCCCTGAAATGTGGCTTGGGCCATCCCTCATGGCCCAATGCACATGGCTTATCTGTGGGAAGAGAGGGATGGGAAATTTGTGTGGACGTATCCCACAACAGACTCTGTGTGTGTGTGCGCGTGTGTAATTTTTCTCAGCTTGGTGGCTGCACCAGAGGCAAAAGGAACTGCAAAAAAAAAAAAAAAAAAAAAGCCTTCCAAAAATTACTTCCTTATCAAAGGTCTGTGATGTACCCACTCTTACCCACTCCCTCTCTGAATATGGTATCTGAAACAGTACAGTACAGTAAAAATAGGAATCTCTTTGGGGCTGTGCTTGGCTAAGAGGAAAAAAAGAGCTAGAGAAGCCAGAAAGGCTGAGCCAGCCCACCCTGCTGAATACCTTTGCGGATGAGGTAGATGTAGCAGTCCGTCAGCAGCACATAGACCAGCTGCAGCATCCCCTCCATGTGCCCTGTGCTCATCCGGATCATCTGCTCAGGAAAAAAGAGGGAGGCCGCGATTAAGGCCCTGCTGCCGGGAAGACGGAAGAAGCATTCACTGGCCACAACTCTGCTGGGGAGCAAAGGCCACCTGCTCTTCTGCTACAAAACACAGGTGGTCCCTGTTCCGCTATAGCCTCCAGTGTTTCTGGGAAGGTCCATGGCTCTCCTGCAAAGAGGAATTTAAGGAGGCTGGAAGCTGCCATCCCTCCATCGTTTCTTCCTTTGCTGGTTTTGAATGTGTGCAAGTCACTTCTGATTAACAGCGACCCTATGGAGACCCCCACATACATATTTTTTGGCAAGATTTGTTAGGAAGCTTTGCCACCAATGCCTTCCTCTGAGACTGAGAGAGAGTGATTTGCCCAAGGTCACCCAGTGGGTTTCCATGGCTGAATGGGGATTCGAAACCTGGTCTCCCAGAGGGCTATTCCAACATTCAAAGCACTACATCACCCAGGCTCTCTCATCTCTTCCTACTTGCTCTCCATACTATGACCTTCCTTAAGAGGGAAAGCAGAAGGGGCTGCTCCCCACCCCCAGAAATGAAATGGCTCAGGGGCCTAGGCATACCCGGAAGAGCTGCTCCTCGTTCTCCCGGAAGACATGGATCATCAGCAGCAACAAGTGGTTGTTGTCTACCCTGTGCCAGGAGGGGGGAAATGACTTTTAAAACGACTGTGGTACACAAAGCAAATTTCATGAGACAAGGAAGAAAATAAGAGGAAGAAGCCAGGAATTCAACTCTCCTTTGTACAGGTGCGGAACAGGAACCAATTACAGGCAACGCTTCAGTAAACCGTAAGCAGCCAGGAGATAGCTGGTAAAGCCTTAAAGAGGAAGCTTCTAATTAAAGGAACTGCAGCCCCTCAGCAGTGCTTTGCACAGAAAAACAGGTGCCACAGATTGAAGAGGAGCTCACTGGGGATTTCACTGTTCTCCCTCCCACCAACCCTCCCCTGCTCTGGGACAGCAAAGCTACACAGCCTTCTTCTGCTGGAAGGCCAGATACCCTCACTGAGGAGCCATGCCTTGAAGCAGCCACCCAGGGTTCCCCCCCCCCCTCCAACTGCTGCTCACCTGAACTCGGAGGGGTGGGCTGCCTCAGAAGGGCTCCCTTGCCCCTCTTCTACCCCAGAGTCCTCAGCGCTGCTCAGGGAGGGGCTCACCCGATCCCCCTTCAGCCTGCTGAGGGGTTCCACAGGGGCAGCTTCTGCCACCTCCTCCTGCAAGGTGGCTAAGGTGGGCCCAACAGTCTCTCCTTCTCCCTCTCCTGCTTCCTCCTCTTCTCCAGCAGCTTCAGGGCCACCAGGAACATGTGGCGGTTGGCCATCCCCTGGAGGGTCATGGTGGCCACCACCTGCTGCAGCAGCGTTTGGACTCTCAACGGTAAAGCGGTAGAAGTCCATGGGGGCCGAAATCCCCTCACCAAAGCCGCCAGCGGGTGGCCCCTCTGTGGAGGCCTCCCCTGGCGTGTCGGTCCGAAAGGACTGGTCAGGAGGCTCGACAGAGCGGCTCCATCCACCCTCCCCCAGCTGACCATCCAGAGAGCTGATGACTTTGCTCAGCGACTGCCCCACTCGCTCCATGGAGGTGTCCTTCATTTCGGGAATCCGCAGCGCCAGCTGGGAGAGCGTGGAAGCCTCAGTGCTCAGTTCCAGGTTGGCCTCTGGGTTGAATTCCTGCCGCTCGGCTTGGCTGTTCCTCCTGCTGCCCTCCTCTGCTGGGTCTTCAGGTCCTGCCGGGGCAGGGATGGCCGCCTCCTCCGACCTGGCCTTTTTTTTCTTGCCTGTCTTCTTTTTCTTAGCCAACCTGCAGAGAGGAAGAACAGCAGCAGGGCTAGGCTTTGAATAACAGGCAGCCGGGGCACCATGACTCCAAGGAATGTGTCCAACAGTTATATTTTGCTTTAGTAAAAAAAGACACGTTACCAGTGACCAGCAGGATTCTCAGAGTAGATTAGCCATCAAGCAGTATAACCCCCTACTTAGGGCAGGAACCATCAGGTAAGATGTACCCCAATTCAATCTAGACAAATAAATGTCCAGCATTCTGCTTAAATATGGAAGAATGATGCTCACCATAAAGGAAGAGTCTCTGAAAATTTAGCCAACATCACTTTCTGTCTCCATCTCTTGGCTCTAGTTCTCTTGGCTCCATCTCTTGGCTCTAGAGCCAAGAGATGTCAGAGGTGACTGACAATACTGGGTCTTCCCTTGCCCTTCTCTTCCTCTAAGGGCTTGGTTTGTCTGCTAATTCCCCACCACCACATCCCTTATTCCTCTAAGCCCTGCACCTTCCAGCATTTCGAGACACATCTCCTTTTTCCTTTGCAGATTTTGCTGGATCATCCCCAAAGTGATGGCTTTTTTGTGCCTTTCTGCCTGACACAGACCTGATGACCTCCAGCTCCGTGCAGCTCTCGGACTGGTCCGTGCCCTCCGCCGTGGTGCCGTTGGCCTTCTCCTGGGTGGCAGAGTGCACCGGAGTGGTCTCGGCTGAGGAGGGTGCTTCTGCCTTCTCATTGAAAGGGTTGTAGCGCTGCTGCATTGGGCTCTTGGCTGAAGCTCGGCCAGCAGTCAGCTCAGATGTCACCGAACGGGGACAGCTCAGGGTGTCAGTCAGATCTCCATCTGGGGAAGAAAGGACAGGAGGAAAATGTAATGCTTGGTGGCATCCCACAGAACCGTGAGAAGGTCCTGATGCCAGAAGCTAAGGCAAGGAAGGAAGGAAGAGTCGCCCTCAAGGCCCAATGAACGCATGTCTCTGACGTCTCCTGAAAGTTTCCTCATAGAAGGGCATTCCAGATAAGCAAGGAATGGAGAAGTTCAGGCTTATCTACATTATGAACTTTAAGACGTTTGAAACATGCCTTAGCTTATTATATCCTTCTAAATGTCCCAGCCTAATGAGGGCATAAAGAACTCTTGCTTAACTGTCTTTGTGTGCCTCCACACTTAAGGGGCAACTCAGCTGAGAGTTACAGGCCAGCGCCAACCTTGTGAAGCAGTTTAATACTCTGTAAAGGAGACACACGCTTCAGTTCTGAGCTGCCATAGGGAAGGCCCAAATTTAACATCATGAAAACTGCCTTTTACTCCAAATCTGCTTAGAAAGTGAGGAAAATGGAAAGCCAGGATGGGCAAAGAGTGAGCCCCCAAGTGGCAATATGCCCATCCTCTTGTGGGCATGGAACATTTTTCCATATGTTCCATTCTCCCCCAGGTACCTGTAGGCTCAGGAAAAGCCTTTTTAAAAACAAGAAGTCAATGGAAAGTGAATTGGTCCAGGGAGGCAAAAATATGGCAACAATGCCAGGCCCCCTACCTTTCTGGTAATTGCCCACCCCTGCTATAAAGGAAAAGATCAGTAGTAATTAAATGAGAGAGAGTGAGAAACAGAGACAGAGAAAAAGGAGAGACGTCATTCCTTTATTTTCCCCATGCACCATCAGAACAAAGAACATGGTTAGTTGTCCCAGGTAAAGGAAGTAATCTCTGGTTCCTGCACAGAAACATTTGGACAGCTTGTTAATCTGACAATGAGAAAGATGAGTAGTGTCTCATGCTGGAAGCTGCAGGAGGGTGAAAATGTTAAACACCCAAGACACCCCAGGAAAGCCAGGTGAGGGGATGCTTGGAGGCACAGATTGTTGGAACGCACACCAATGCTCTGGTTACACTGGCAAGAGGGAGGCAAGGCCTTGCCCTTTCTCTCTGGGCACCTCTGCTTGTTAAGGACCCTTCGTGGAGCATGCGGGAAGCCCCGGGGCAGAGACAGAAGCGGCACAGAGAGCACAGCTATGGAAAACCGGGCAACTCATCCCACCTTCCCAGGCTGCAGTGGGCATGGACGGCACCGCGGGAAAGACATCTCCAAAATCATAATCTATAGAATGGGGATAAAAAGGAGGATTAGCAATATTGGTGGCAGGAAAGCAGGGAGGGGGAAACTAGCTGAAACTGAGGAGAGATGACGAAACAAAAGATGTGGAGCTAATTCCCTAGTAACCCTGCAAAAAGTATGGGAGGGCAGCAGAGTGGACTGGATTGGAGGATGCCAGTTGCCTTACAGCAGCTCAGCTCAAGGGCTGAGCTGTAGGGATGGCTCTCCAGGGTGCTCTGTTGCACAGGAAATCTTTCCTCCACCATCCCCTGCAACTCTGGAAGTTGCTCCCCAGCTGGAGGGGCCACTGGAGATTGAATCTGGAACAGTCCGTGTGTACAATGGGAATAATTCCCTGTGAGCGAGTATTGGGAAGAAACAGCTGCCCTAATTCCAATGCTCTCTTTCTTTGCCACCCTGCAACTAAAGTCCCATTTACCCTTGCTAAAGCCTTTGCTAGTGTTCTAAAATCAATGGGATCCAACATAAATGCTTCCAAGCCAAGTGGACACATGGCTGGAGATCATCTTCCTGAGCAGTATCTGTGGTGATGGGGAAATGAAGCTTATAATCAAGCTTCCTTGCAAAGCCAGATATAATATCCAGGTCCAGGGGAATAAGCCAAACCATCTCTTCTTCCACACACCCCTTTCTCACAGGGGTAGGGTGCCTGGTACAAACCAGAACTGACTCCCTCTTCTGCACATCTCACCCAAGAGACTGGCTCCCAGGGTTCCTTCCAGCAGCCCACCTGGCAAGCGCCCATCTCCTCCCACACTCTTCCAAGGCTGGCATGAGAGTCCATCCCACCGCTCTCTCCTCCCTCCTTCCTTCACTTACCTTCACTTGAGGGTGCAATGGCGCTGTCGTCCCACTCCAGGTTGGTTGAGGTGACGGAGTTGAAGGAGTTGAGTGAGAGGCTGTCTGAGCCATGGACTGAGCTAGGCAGGCGGTCCTCAAAGTCCAACAAGTACTGAGGCTTGTAATAGTCAGGCATGTAAGGCGCCAAGTCCAGGTAAGGAGCATCCTGAAAGAGCCGGGGACAGACAGGGCATTGTATGGACTCACTTCTCACCTGGGGGCTGAGGAAGGGAAAACAAGGCCCTCCTCCTGGATTGGTCCCCAAGTGGAGCTACTTGTCAGAGAAGCTGCCTGTTTGTAGCTCTCAGCAGCTGCCTTATGCAAGGTTTTATACTGAAGAAAACTTGTTTGTCTTTAAGGTGCCACAAGGCTCTTTGTCATCTTTCCTGCAATGGACTAACACTGTTGCCTCTGCCTCACCCCACTGTACACAGAAGTGACTCTTTCTATCTTCCCTGAATCTCTCACCAGTTTCACGCTTAATAGCTGATCAAGTCCCACAGCCCCTCTCTGCTCATGTGACACAATTAGATTCACAATGAGTGCAGGCCAAAGAATCCAAAGTAACATTATGGATGTCTATCCTTCTTTAAACGCAAGAACTTCAACAAACATCAACCCACCCAAGGGAAAAGCTAAGGTGAAATGCTCTTCTTTTAAGAGAAAAAGCCATCAAATAATAATATTTTTAAAATCAATGTGGCTTCTTTGTTTGGTTTACAGATCCAAGAAACTGGAGGGAAGAATGAAGCTGCTTAAATGACAAGAGCTACAACCCATAAATGAAATGCAATGGGAAGTGTGTGCATAAATGTATGCATGCATATAAAAACACACAGACAAATAACACCCCCCCCCCCCATGTGTTCTGACCTTAAATTTGTGGAACAAACAGGATGGGCAGGGAGTGGGGGGAAGAATTGGAAAGTACAGAGCAGGGCTGTCTCCAGATCCCCTTCTTTCTGTTTCAAACAGAAGAATGTTTGCTCACCAGATCCAAGTCAAAACGGATAAACTCCAGGCCAGAGACTAGTGTAAGGAAGAGGGTCAAATGATCATGGCTGCAGACCAGAGCGTTCCTGGAGGACAGACAAGATGATCACTAGAGAATCCAGGGTCTCTACAGCCTTTTCAGGTCAAGCTCAGTCCCAACCCCAAAAGGGAATTCCCCATGCATCTGATCCTGAGGACTGTTAACAAGCAGGCACTGTTATGAAAAATTTTGCAACCCAAACTGCCAAATTCTGCCTGGCTGGAAGGAAAGGACTGAAAGGGCTTCAGCTTGAAACACCAAAGCTGTTGTCTCCAAATATTGCCCTTTCAGTCCTTTCTCCATCTGGAGGATGTTGTTCTAGAGAAGGCAGCAGTGATCTATCTATTCAGATTTCTCTGGTATGACTCCAGCTCTCTGCAGCATAAGAAAATGCTGATCAACAGGATCCAGCGTTATGGGTTTTCAGGTAAGGTCTGAACCAGATAATCTTTGATGCCTTCAACTGATTTGATAAATAAAAGGAAGAGAAATACACAGCAAACCATGGCTGGTTTAGATCTCTCCCTCTGGTCTTTTGTCTCTGCTTTACAAAGTGCCTCCCCATCCCTCCTGAAGCAGAGCGAAGTAAGCACAGGGAGGGCTTTGCCTGTTTCTACCACTCCCTCCCACTTGATTCCCACTGGACTTACTTAACATAGTACTTGTGCAGGAGACTCAAATTTTCCTGGAAAAGCCGCAGGTAGCTCTCCAAAGAGTTCTCATTGAGGGCCAGATACAGCCATGCTCGGCCTGCAAGGGGCGGCAAAGGCAGGCAGGCTTTATAGGCACCGCTTGTGCATCGACAGGGAAGGAAATCACTCTGACCCCCTCCATTTCCACACATCATCTTGCTAACAGCCAAAGCTGACTGAAGACAGATTCAGCATGGCTTCTCTGGGTCACTAATGGCTACAGAACCATCAATGCGAGTCCATGCTTGGAGACACCCAAGAGGTGCTGAAGTTTAATCCTCCAGTCTTCCGCAGTCCCAGGCCACTGTATGGCGCAGAGGAAATGGTGCCATGCCTTAATCCATATAGCTTAGCACTGACTGCCCTGACTGGCTCTCCCAGGCAGCGGGGGGTCGCCCCATCAACTGCTCCCTGCTCTTTTCAACTGGCTTCTTTCTTCCTTGACTTGTTCCCTTATTTCTTTATTTATGAATGTTACCAGCCGCTTACCTCTAAGGATTGTAAAGTGGTGTATAACAATAAAAAGACATAGTTGTGCATTGTTGTGTCTGTCAGCAAACCAGCCCTGCCTTCTGAGCCCACCCCGGGGCCCAAGACAAACAACCCGAGCAGGAGTGACTCCCTTCCACCATCCCTTTCTAGAAACATTGACCATTAATGAACAAAGGAAGTTTGGCCCAGCTTGGTTGTAGCCACAGAGAAAGATTTCTCAAGCTTCCCAACCAAGCTTAAGCTTAACCAAAAATAGATCTTTTCCTCTCTCTCAAGCACAGGCACACGCATGCTGCTGCTTTCGTTCAGAGCCCACCAGAAGAAACACTGCTGCCTGTCATGGCCCTGCCACATACTTACTGCGGCCCAGGTTTGTGGCCACATGTTCCAGCACTTCTATCTGCTCAATGGCTTCACGGCGGGTGAAGTGGACCACCAAGACCCAATAGCCTGAAGGGAGATCTTGCAGCCTGGGGGAAGGGAAGAAGAGAAGGGTAATGGAGGACGGTGAGAGCCTTGAGGCCTTTGCCTCTGAACAGATGCTACCCCAGAGGGACTAGGAGCCGCCTGTTCAGACTCTGACTATAAATTAGGTCCCAATGGGCAGCCTATTGGCTGTCTGCCATGGATCCTCCCCACAAACAAAGCTGGTTGAGTTCTGGTATGTAGGCCAGTCTATTTCTCAAAGGCCAGGGCTCACAACCATTCTCTCTCATAATATGTGACACTAAAAGGGAGTCCAATGCAACAAATGGAGGGTAAGAGTGCTCTGCCCAAGCCCCCCCCCCCCAAAACCACAGCTCAAGGTGGGTGAGAATCCATCCTGCCTTTCTGCCACGGCTGACTCTCTCAAGACCAGTGAGGAACAGAGCACTTCTTCCGTACTCAAAGGCATGGCTTCCGCAAAGGGCTTGGCACCCTACCCATAGAGAAGCGCGTGGTCCAGGTGCTCGCATAGTCGCTGGAGGACAGTGTCATGGTTCCTGATGGCCGGGGTCTCATCCTCACAGGCAGCAAAATAACTCTGCAACTGAGAGAGAGGGCAGGGGAGGGAGAGAACGTCAGCTAATGAAACATGGGGCCAGTACTTTGGTGACTAGATTAATACAGATGCAAAGCACTCTACTTCAGAGGGTCAAAACAGTGAGGAATTGAAGTATCTCTTAAGGGTTCATACGCTCACATTATTCATGATAACTCTACCTACATTTGCTTCTAGAAGTAGCAGAGAGATTGGCACCTCAGCACTTTTACGCTTGCTTTTGATAGCTCTGAAATCGGATAATCAATCCCAGGGAAAGTTTATCAGGGCATGGTATTTGTGTAGGGCCTACTTAGGAACAAGTCAATTGTCTATACTGGTTTACTCATAGACCCACCATTTATTGATAGGGGTCCAAGTTCTTTTTTCATATTTGACCTCATCACTGCTTCTGCCTAAACCTGGGCTGGGAAAGCATAAAGGAGGCAGGGGTCATTTCCACCTTCTGCCTCACATGAGCATCACTTCTGGTCATACTGGATTGATGGGAGCTGAAGTTCTCCATCTGGAGAGCCTCTGTGGAAAGTGTCTATTTCAAGTGACCCCAGGAGCCCAGCAGGAGACGGGATGGGAGGCAAGAGCTGCTCGATCCAGCATCTGTATGCCACTCTTCTAGTAGATCTCAGAAACACATTTCCCTAAAAATTAACTATTAAAAAATGGCAATGGAGGAGAGACCACAGCTCAGCGGTAGAGCATTCATGCTAAATGCAGAGAGTTCCAGTTCAATTCCTGGCACTGCCTTCTAATAAGATCAAGCAGCGAGGGAGGGACCAAAGACAACACTGGGCAGAGAGACAATCGTAACCTGGTCTAAGGGAGCTTCTGAAGTGAAAAGGAAAGTATGGTAATGAAATGGAAAAGGCAAACCACAGCCCTAAAGGTGTCTGCTTCCTTCCCCTTGACCTCTGGGCCAGGTGCTTCTTCTTCAGGGGAAGGAGAAACACTCCACCCTACACACAAACCAAGCGTGCCTATGCCAGGATGCTATGCTGAGATACGCCTGTGCAGAGGAGGATTCTCCAGGCAAAGGATGAAAGGGGAGGAAGGTGCAGCTCTTTCCCAGGCCAGGATTTCCAGCCACACCTGAGACATTGCTGGCACTGGATCAGGGAAAGAGGCAGAAGCCCTGTCTCAGCTGGATTAGGCTCCTAAAACAAACCGGTAGAATCACAGGGTATGAGCAAGCCAAAAGCAGCTAGGGATGCCAGTACACAGTCTTCTGGGGATTCTCCTGGGATTTCATCGTCCTCTCGTATCTCACAGTCCCAAATTGCAAAGGGATGGTGCTGCTGACTTCCCGGAAGATGGGAGTCTGGGATGCCAAGCTCCCATCTACCAAAGAGGTCTGGATGGCCAATGACACGCGATGGCTGACCACAGACTCCTCTCACGGTCTCATTCCAGGAGTACTAGTTCAAAAGGTACCCAGTGGCATTTCCAGAGCAGGGCACACTGCCAAAGATCTCCTTCCCGGAGGAAAGTGTCCTCTCCTCGCAATGCCTTCCTGGGAAGCTGTTCCATCCGGTGGGCACCTTTGCTGGCCAACAGATTTGGCTCGTGCCGATGAGGCCACAAGAGAGGACGAGGGGGAACCCTTTGCTTCTTTGGCAATACTGGGTTTGAGTCACAGAGCTATTTATAACCCTTTCGATGGGCAAAACAAACAGTGCCTGTGTCCAAGCACCACACATGGGATGCCCATGCCCATCTGCTCTAGGACAAACAGCACCCTAAACAGGTCCCTGGTTGGGGTGGGTTTTGTTCGCCTTGGGAGCCTGACCGATCACTGTAGCTGGTGGAAAATTCCCCCAACAAAGACTGTCAGAGGTCCTGGGCTTGTTATTTAAGCTTCTCTTGCAGCATGGGAAGGGGATGATCAGCAATCTGGTCTGAGCAAAAGACCTTTTTCTGTCCTGGGACCTGGCAGACCCCACTGTAAGTCCAAGCAGACATCACACGGTCTCTTCTCCTGCATACAGTGGGTCCCAGACCTCCCATCTTTAAGAGCAAAGTTCAGCCAGGTGGGTCTAGGGTTGTTCAACATTTGCAGATTACTGACAGCCACTTGGCAACTTTGCTTCATTCGAAGGATCAGAATAAAGTCAAGAAAACCAGGACTGCGCTTGACTGCTTCAAGAGAGAAGCAACTGCTTTGTTTGCTGCATGTGTGGGAGACAGAGAAAAAGAATGAGAGAAAGCAAGCAAACAGGCCCGGAGGTGACATATTTCTTGTCCAGAGAAAGGGAAAAGTCTTGTTAGACACACAGACTGGACAGTGTTGCTTGCTGACTCTCCCTTAAGAAGCTGACATGACAGTGGACTTCTGCAAACTCCTCTCCTGTTGATATGAAACTCCTCTTCAGGAAGAAAGGTCTCTGCAGGCTTCTAATGGTCACGCTGCAGCTGAAAGAAACTGATGATGTCAGTGGAACTCTGGCTTATTTCTTCCCTGCTGTTTTCTATTCCTTCTCCTGGTGGCCCCGAGGTCCAGCTCTATTGCCCCTGGATGGTGTCTTTTATCTGCATGCGCTGCCATTGACAGATCAGCTCCGCTCCTCTGCTGCTGTCTGGATGTTGCCATTTGCCTCCTTTCTGGCATGATGCCCTGCCAGCCTGAAACAACCAAGAACTGACAAGACCTCCCTTGTCTACCTGCCAGCTGTGGCCTCCTTCGGGGTTCTCCAGAAGCTCCGCTCTTAACAAGTCACCGGACGTCTTGCTCCTCAAAATGCAGGAGTCACTTCCCCAACACAGGTGTGCCATTTGTGGAAACTGTGCTATGTGAAGTTGACAAAAAGTTGGCAAATGAGGAAGGCTTAATACTAACAATGGAGACGAAACACCAAATGGTCAGAGCACTGAAGCCCAACAATTCCTGACTCAACTTATTCAGGGGATCCTAAGATGTCCCCATTGACTTTGCTTCTTCTCAATATTCACCAGTAAAAGCAAAACATGAGGAACTGAAGAAGCGAATGATGAGTAATTATGAAATCCACATTTGGACAGAGGCGTTCTGAACGGAGGATGTGGTCCCTCCTGGAGACCATCGTGTGCTCTATGGCTTTTTGCATAGAGAGGACTTCTGCCTGAACAAGGAGCCGCAGCTGAGGCCTGGACGGGGCTCTGGAAGCTCAGTCTTTGAAACCATAGTCGAGGGAAGGCTAGTTGCAGAAATAAGTGGGTGTGTCTAGGGTTAGCTTGGGTTTTTAAAAATATTATTATAATTAAATAAAACCAGCTAGACTGTCTTGTCATTGACCCTGGCCTAGCACTGCATTTGGGCTCTGCCTTTGGAATTATTCTTAGCTAGAAACCTGAGTCTCTCTTTGGACCATCATGACCTGTAAGCGCCTTGACCTTGTTTCCCTGCCCTTTCGGGAACCAGGTAAAAGCCTCTTTAATCTCCCAGCAATCTTCATTTTCTAATCCTTTCGATACAATGGGTTTTTTCCCAGTGTTTCAAGCTACTGGTTTCACTTTTTTTTTCTTTTGATACTGTGGTTGCTGAATTATTTTCATGGTTTGAATATTTGTGTTGTTTACCACCAAGAGAATGCTGTCGATCTGCGATACAAAATGTTCGCCTGCAGCCAATACATCTGGCTTTTTTGAATAACAGAAAGTTCTCCTAAGTTGACTAAAGAGTATCTATATTATAAACATAAAGCAGCTTTGGAATATTTTTATTTACGGTACTAAACTGTCTCATGACTAAACACATTTGTAAATATATCCTTTAAGTATTTGTTTTCTACTACCCTTCTGCAGTTGTGGACTGTAATGAGTCCCACACAAAAATCCTGAGGCCTGCCTTTCTGTGAAAGCACAGTTCTCACGATCTTCCCCCCATCGTTGCGTATGTGTGATTTAACAAGAACAAGACAAAAGCAGGACTCTCCTCAACCAGTCCTGCCAGTTCTCTCCCTTCCATAGGCCTGCATAATGCAATCCTTGCTCACTCATGAGCCACCAAAGAGGTGCCAACACTTGCCCATAAGGGAGAGTGAGCCCTGGAGCACGTGGCCTCTCAAAATACAAAGCTGTGCATCATATGATCCCACCGGGATAAATTCGGGGAGTCTCACATTTGTGAGAAAAACCTACTGGACAAGAATTTCCAGAAGGAGCTCTGCCCGTTTCCTCTAGAAAACCTGGGGAAAAAGATGTCTGTAGACTAGACCTGGATAATGGGAAACGGAAAGGCCACTACTTGCCCCTTGCTTTCTTCTCTGAACACAACTGAAATATCTCAAATGCAGCACTGTAGGTTGTCAATGTAACACTATTAAGTAATGCCTTGATGGAGACCCTAAAGAGAACCTATCATGGGGTTTTCTTGGCAAGATGGGTTCAGAGGGGGCTTGCGACTACCTTCCCCTGAGGCTGAGAGAGTGTGACTTCTTGCCCAAAGTCACCCAGCGGGTTTCCACATCTGAGCTGGGATACGAACCCCGGCCTCCCAGCGTCCTGGTCCAATGCCGAAACCACTATGCCACCCTTTTATAGGAATTATTTACTATCATCTGGGAGGCACACCTGCCTATTAGCCAAAAGGTCAAACATGTCCCTGGGCCAGTGAAAAGTCACAGTCTCTCTCTTCCAAAATAGCCTACCTTGCAGGGTTGCTGTGAGGGGAAAGAAGAAGAACCAGGTAAAGCAGCACTACTTAAAGAGCGGTTCCTGGAAGGGAAGAAATAATAGTAGCCCGTGGGAACAAACATGGAGCCCGTCCCTGGCCTCGAAGGGGAAATAACCGCTGGTCCCCAAAGCCCAGAGAGGCTGAGCAGGACCTTGGAGCTCTCTGGAGGGAATACAGGAGGTCTACATTATTAAGAAAAGAAAACTAGTATAGGATATTGAGAAAACTTATCCAGAATATTGAAATACTCCAAAACTGTCTGAAATAGGGACACCTTTGCTTTCCAATGGCTCGGTGACACTTTTGTTTCAGACTATTTAAAAGATTGTGTATAAAACAAAAGCTCTGCGTATGAGATGTATGCAAGACGTAAGTGACTTTCACGCTTAGACCTGGGCCCCATCCGAAAGTGGCCTCCATGACACACATGCCACTCTTCCAAAATCCCAATCTCTTTCTGGTCCCGAGGGAATCGGGGAGACTCTACCCGCCATCAGTGCCAGGTCAATCAATGGGACATCCCAGCTCGGCCACGAAAACCCCCTGGGAGAGAGAGAGAGAGACCTTGGGCAAGAAGTCACACGCTCTCAGCCTCGGAGGATGGCAATGGCATTTCTGATAGGTTATTTTTCCCCCTCTTGGGCTTGGAAATGAGTGGAAGGCAAACAATATCCAAATGGAGCAAAAGGCATAGCGCAGGACCAAGACACACCAAAGCAGAAACAATCATCCAGTTTGAGACCCCTTTTTCTGCCCGGCCTCCATGCAAGGGAATCCTGGGAACTGTAGTTTTGTGAGACCTAACCAGGTTTGGCACCTTTGCTGTCAGAGAGAGAGAGAGAGAGCTAGGTCTGGTGCCAGAGCAGACTCCGAATCCAGGGGGGCGAAGGGGGTCTGGGAGTGGGTTCTTCTTTGGTGGGTTTGGGGTCTTGCTCTGGGGCTGGGGACGAAGGAGGAAGAGGGGCGCTCTGCTCTGGATCTGGGGCAATGGCATCAAAGGGGGGGGGAGTCTGGGGGGCATGGTGGGGGGCTGGGAGACCAATTGGGGGGAGGGAGGGAGGGAGGGAGGGAGGGAGCGGGTGGAAGAGGGATCTGGGATCAAGGGGGAGGAGCAGGAGGGCCGGGGGGGGCTTTGGGGGGAGAGAGAGGAGGAGGGGGGGCTTGTCAATGCTGTCTTGGAATCTGGCTGTTACAAGCCGCCTCGGTCCTCCCCAAGGGAGAGGCGGGGTACAAATAAATATTGTATTATTCTTATCCCCAAATAAACTGCAACGGGGGAGACCCTCCAGGAGGAGGAGGAGGAGGCTGACTGACCGACCTTCTTGACGGAGAGGGAGATGTTCTCCAGGATGCGGTCCTTCACCTGCCCGGGGGGCTCCATGGCCCGCTCCCTTCCTCCTCGGCCCCCTTCCTCCTCCTCCGGAGGGGCCCCTCTGCTCCTCGTCCTCCTCCTCCTCGGCCTCCTCCGCCTCCTCCAACGCTGCTCCGCGGGGCCCTCCGTCCTGAGGCCGAGGGGGAGGGACTCCGTCCGGGGCCTCACTCAGATGGGGACCGGGGCCGAAGGAGGAGAAGGAGAAGCATCTTCTTCCCTGGCCCGGAAGGGACCGAGCAGCAGCAGCGACGACGACGAAGCCCTCCAGGCCTCTCCTCCTCCTCCTCCTCCTCGTGACTGACGCCGGGAGGGAGGGCAGCGCCCAGGAAAGGGCGGAGGACGGAGGAGGAGGAGGAGGAGGAGGAGGCCCGGGCCCGGCCTTTTTCCGGGGCTCAGGCCTCGCGGACTACAGCCCCCAGGCTCCTCTGCGCGCGCGGGCGGAGCCGAGGCCAGGCTTGCGCAAAGGACGATGGGGGCCGTAGTCCCTCCGCCCCCCTGAGACAAACCGTGGCTGAAACCAAGAAGAAACAAACTTGTTGACTTTTGCCAATGGGTCAATGGGTCTGGATGGGGGGAGGAGAGGGAGGCAGCCCCTCCCTCGGAGGCGAGAAGGCGCTGCTGCACCTTTGGAGGAGAAGGTCATTTTTACCATTATTATTACTATTAATATTATTAATAATTTCGAGAGCGAGGTACAGCCATTGGTTTAGTACAAGATGCAAGATACACAAAAGTAATATATAAATGCTGACCTTCATTCTTGCATGTAAATGACTTCCTCACAACAGCCCTGTGAAGCAGGCCACCCTCGAAATGTCCGAAGGAGAGAAAACAATACAAAAGGCATTGGATGGGATGGCAAAAGAAAGCTGCCCTCAACCCAGATTTTGGCGAAAAGGATGCGATGAGTGCAATTCTTTACCATATTTCTTCTCAAAGGAAGCAGTTACAGTAATAATGTTTGCAAGGACCATTTTCAAATATTCTTTCAGGTAAAAATAAAGTTTTAATTTAAATGCAAAACAAGTGAGGTACCATTTTAAATGGGATAAAAGCTGATTAAGCATTTAGCCAGGAGGCCTGTGTTTGGTGGCTGGTAGGCTGCTTCTGACCAAAAATGAGCTGGACCCCCTGCTTTGGGGAAAGGAAACGAAAAACAAGACCCCCCCCCCCCCCCTTTTGAGGATTGAAGTACATCCTTATCACCATGGACAGCTCCAAACAAATCAGGGCAGCCCCATTCAAAATGCAGTACAGGGGGCCCTTGGGAGCCACTGCCAGCCAGGACTCCCTGGGGATACCAAAATCCACCGCTGCCCAAGCCCCATTATGGTGGTGTGACATGGCGTCCCGTATATAAAACAGACAAATCAAGCTTTGGTTTGGGGGGGGGGGATATATATTTAGATATATCTAGATATAGATAGAATATTTTTTTCCAAGCAGTGGATGGTTGAATCCATGTGGATATGGAGGGTTGACTAGTTTCAGATTTGTGGGACTTGCCGTTTTCCCAGCTCTACCCTTGGGCTCAAAAAGTGCTGCAAAGCAGCAGCCAGGTGGTTTTGGCCAAGGCAAAGGGAAGGGTGTCTTCATGCTTTTGCTGGGGCTGAGCAGCCTCCTTCCCTCCAGAGAAAGAGAGGCAATGATTAACCGCCGCCGCAGCCCCACCACGGAGGCAGGAGGGCAAGGTCCCTGGCTTGGCCTCCCATCCTGGCAGGGGCCGGCTGCCACCCTTATCAGTCCCTTCTCCTCCTGCTGCTCTCTCTCTGCCTCTCAGTGGACCTTGGAAGCCGGGGCCCGGAGCAGAGAGCAGCCAGGAAGGCCCAGCCTCCCCTGCGGCCCAAGGTGGCCCACCATGTTCTCCGGCCTGGCCTCCTACCTGGGCTCCTGTCTGCCCACCTTCCCTAGCCTGGCCTGGGGCTCCAGCCTTCTGGACTCCTTCTTGCAAGGTGAGTTGGAGGGGTCTCCTTCCCCACTCCTTGGCAACTGCCTTCCCAGGGGTCTCCCACCACCACCACCACCACCACCCTCCACCCCATGCAACAGCCCTTCTGTCCTTGCCTTCCTCGCAGGGCTGGTGGGCGCCTGTGCCATCTCCATCTTGTGCAGCCTGATGAGGGTCTACCTCTACATCCAGTGCCTGAAGTGAGTTGGTTTCCATCCGTCGGTCAATCAAGTTATATTCCTCCAAGTATCTGAGGGGCTCAGGGCAGAGTATGGTAACATCAGTTCAGGACCAACCAAGAGCAATAATTTTGAAACACTAAAAGTATATATATCAATTGGAACATAAAACCAGACTATTTAAAAACAGCAAAAACACTTTTAAATGATCCAGTCATCCCCAGCCAGCAGGGCCAATGCTCCAGCCAGCCGCTTAGAACCGATGGAGAATGTAGTTCAGGCTACCCAAAGGCATGGCCAGCTTCTCTAGGTATCTGCATTTATCCTTCTGTCTTTCAGCGTGGATGAAAGGCAGGTGCTGGGAGAGGGAAAGGGAGGGAGAAGCCGTCACTGGTTAGGGGATTCTGGGAGTTATAATCCACCCCAAAAGGAACCTTTGGCCACGCTCTGGCCCAAAGAGAAAGCCTGTTTTATTCTGCTAACCCTTGGTGTCTTTTTGCAACCTGGAGTCCGAGACTGACCTTTTTCCTTTCTTGGGACCCTTCTTTCTGTCTGCCAACCCCAGTGACCCCGACCGGCAGAAGGAGAAGGTGTCCCTGGGCCACCATCGGCCCCTCCTGGACCAGCTCCACCTCCTTGTGATGACTGGGACCCTGATGGTGGTGGGTTCCCGTGTGGCCGCCTTGGTGGTGCTGGAGTTCTCCCTCCGAGCCGTCTCCTCCCTCCTCTCCCATGACAAGGTACGCCTTGGATCCCCTCTTCTTCTGACTCCTTTCGGGGGGACCCCAAGAAGCAGGAAAGAAAACTCCAGTAAAAATACAACAGCTAACACTTTGCAACCCGCTTGTGGCACCCAAAATTTGCCACCTGAGGCTGGGAGGGACAACACTGAACCAGATTACTCAAGTAAGTGAGGCCTCATGCCAGGTTAGCCCAAGATCATCATCATCATCATTGACAATACCAACCATGGTTAAGGTTCAGCAATGCAGTTTATTTTTAACAACTAGGTTGCCAGAACAGTGTCAGTGAGTTATGAAGAGGCGCATCTGGGCAAGAGTGGTTCAAAGCACATTTAGCACTTCTGACGCACACCGGATGCTCCTTGATGCGAATTGGCACCATTGTGGATCCAGCCATGGTGCATCAGCCACAACACTGGCTGCCATTTTGCACCCAAGAGCCACATGTTGAAACGCCATGGCAGCCCCCGAGGGCATGTGGATGGTGCAAGACCACTCACTGGATGACTGCACACATATAAGACCACTTACAAAGATGTATGTCCCATGCAGAATGCCAGGCATTATTATTTCCTCCTTTTCCTCTTCTTTACTTAGCCTGAACTCCAAGAGACAGAGTCCTTAGTGCTACTTCTGTTGAAAGGGCCTCTCATTGGCTTTGAGGTCTTGCCCTCTTCTTGCTAACAGCTGAGGTTCATAGCCATAGCTGGTGGGGGGATTCTGGGTGCTGCAGTCCAAATCTTGCCAAGTTGTGGAAAGCTGGGCATCCTCCCCTTGCTGTGATCCTTGCCCCACCACCTGCTTTGCTCTCCTGGGTGTTTCTGTCCACAAAGGGGGTATACAAGGAGGACAGGAGGGAAAGTGGGGGTCCCTTGGGGCGCAAAGGGGCCCTTCCCCCAGGGCTGTCCGTGGTACTCCCGCTCTCCTGTGTCTGCTTCCGCAGGGAGCACCCAACACCCAGCTCCACCTGCTCTGCCAGTACTCCTTGGGTTGCGGCATCTCCTGCAGCCTCAGCTTCCTCCAGGAAGGGGCGCCCCACGGGACGTGGAACCTGCTCCTGAGCGTCCTCCTGGCCACCCTCCTGACCCGCTACGTGGGGCGCCTGGCCCACCACGTCTTCACCATGTATGAACTCCACTGCAAGGAGCGCTACTGCGGCCTCTGTCTCTTCCTCCTCACCAACTGGCATGGCATCCCCCGGCTCCTCTGCAACGCCCTCAAGATCACCTTCCTGGTGTCAGACCTGGCTGCCGTGGCGCTGATCAACCGGGACTTCCTCACCACTTCTGAGGCCGTCCGCTTCTGGACGCCACTGACCATCTGCTACACCCTCCTGGTCATCTACATGCAAGGTCAGTCCAGAGCAAAATCCATTGCTATGTTGCAGGACAAAAGTCTGTTAGTGAACTGTAAAGATGCACATCCTGGCACCAGCAAGAGGGCACTCCTGATACTTATCAGGCACTGATGCAATGCAAAAGGTACTACCTCTGATGTGCATTGGGTGCTCCTTTTGTGTGCTGAAACTTCCTCGCCAGTTTCCAGATGTGCCCTGGGAAACGTCCTGGTGAACATTAGTGCCCCGTGCACATCAGACCATTCAGTGGCTGCCATTGCACAATGGGCACATGTGAAATGAGCACAGGCTGCAAAGCTGCTGGTCAGAGCAGAAGGCACAGGGGGCTGGATGGATTGGCAGTTGCCATGACCTCGGGGGGACCTCTGGGCTTCTCCTCTGGAGTTGCCAACTGCCCTGGGAAGACCCCAACAGTGCCGGCTCCTCCTTCTCTCTGTGGCTGGATGGCCCAAATGTGACTCACTTTCCTCTTCTCCCTCCTCTCTCCTTGGTCCGGGTGGCAGAGGAGCAGCGGCAGAACCCAACGGAGCAGATGGCCTTCCAGACGGTCTTTGTCCGGATGGGAGGTCTCCTGATCCTGCTGATGACTGTGGGGCGCTGGACGGACATCGCCAACATCCTGGTCTCCCTGGTGGGGGAGGTTTGGTGCCTGGCGCAGGCCGGAGCCATGCTGGACATCTGCCGGAAGCAGGTGAGGAGACTTGAAATGCCTCATGGCTGCCATCACACATGCTGCTGTTTTCAGAATGTTCTGTGTCCACTGCATAACTTCCAAGACATCAATAGTCCTCTGCCTTCATACTTTCTCAGCTGCTTTCTAAAATGCCCCATTCCCCCACTTCTTTTCAGCTTATTTAAATTGCATACAGCAAAAGTATGTTGCACTCAGTTAACTCAGTTGGAGGGAGAGAAGAACAGGGGCAGACTCTTGCTCTTCCACATACTGTAAGTTCATTTGGCCTTTTTTCCCCTTCTGACTTCCCTTAATGAAGTACAAAAATTCCAAGGCTTTGCTGCTTTAAATAGTAGCTGTGTGTGTTTCTTCCTCATTTGTAACTTTTGCCCTCTCGTTGCTTGGCCACACACTTTTGAACACATCAGGGGTGAGAAGTTGGAGGGAAAGCCACTGTTCATTGTCGCTGTTGAAAAAGTAACTGGTATTTTTGGAAAGCCCCTCTCCTTTTTGGAGATGGACACACTAAAACTTGAGAAATTCCTGCCAGTCTGCCTCTAGGAAGTACCTTCCAAAACCAACTAGACGGCATTGCATGTTACACCAATGAAGTGTCTTCGTTTTATTGCTTTTTAAATATACATTTTTTCTACCCTCATTCCGTTTTAAGAAAAACTTGTTATAAGTAAGTCTAAGACTTCAAACACATTCATTCTAAGCATTGAAGGTTAGGAAGGAGGGAGATTGCCACAGTGGAAGTAGAAGGAAGACAAGGTGGCCATCCAACTAACTCCAAGGTACTTCAGAGGCTACTATTCCTGGTTGGGGGAGAGATTCTGCCAAAATCTAGGAATTTCCCCAGGAGATCATGCCAAAGCTAACAAGGCAAGGAAAGTGGAGTATAGCCAACCTCTTTGGGTCTCCCAGCTTGTAGATATCAGCCACACAGTCACTGACCAACCTACAGTCTATGAATGATTCCAGTGTTATGTTTTGTCCTAAAGTCCACATCTTGTGGGAATGAGTCCCACCAGTTAAGTAGACACTGTATGAAGAAATGCTTCCTTTTGTTCATCCAAAATCTAATTTCACCTTACTATTTCTGTTTCTGGCTTGCTGTTTTCTTTTAATGCAGGATCATGCTCAGCAATTCTCCCATTCAGCTTCCAGCTCCCGGCGGCACACAAAACTGCACGAAGACCACTTGAAAAAATCCCCATCAGCAGCAGTGACATCCTAAAGCAGAGAGATCCAGTGGAGAGAAGCTGGTATGATCTTGTGACTGTGGACCACAGACGGATTGTGACAGGGAATCAATGGGCCCAGGGCCAGCCTTGGTCCACTGCATTGGCCCTTCTGCAGCTCTCAGGGGCCACCATTAGATGCTGGGAAGAAATGTCATGTTGGGTTTCTTCAGTAATTGAGAAGTGGTTTATTCCCCTCTTCCCTTACTGTATGCCCACCACTACTAAATTATCCCGTTTTTAAAACACCACCTTGATAACCAGATGGGAAAGGAAAAAAAAGGTTGCCCACCTCAGTTGAGGCTGAGTTTAATTTCTTACTTTGACCTGGGTTTGATTCTCCGCTCAGCTGTGAGGTTTCCTGGCTGACCTCTCTGCCCTGGCCTAACCCACCTCACATATCTTTGGGACCATCCGATGCCACCGGCTCTGTTGCCAAGGGAGGATTGTGGAAGCACAACCCAAAAACAGCACCTGAAGCCCACCAAGGTCCAGGCTGTGAGGGCAGCAGCAAAGGCAATGGCCTTCAGGACCCTGGACAGAGTCTTGGCTGGACAGCTCCACCTGGGAAGAGTTGCTGCCCCAGAAAGAGGGGCAGGAAGGCCCAAGAGGAGAAGCTGGGAAGGGGCCACCTCCAGAGTCTGAGGTTGAGAGGAGGCTTCCTTCTGTCCTCAGGCGTCGGAGGAATGTAGGGTGGGCAGGAGACTAACAGTGGATCATGGGACTCGGGGTCATCCCCAGAGGCACTGTTAGGAATGGGACAGGATCCTTCTGCCCCCTGCACAAAGAGGCGAGAGGATTCTCTGGTCAAAATCCAAACCAGAGGAGGCCCATTGAATCAAGTCAACATGTAGGTCAAGCCCAGTGATGTGATGGGTCTCCTCCAGTCTAACCATAGGATTCAGCTGCCGTGTCTTCTGGAGCCATCAGTTGCCTAAACTGGAGTTGGGTCCTCCTAGGGCTGCTGCTGCTGCTGCCTTGGTCCTTTCCGTCCTTTCTCCCTGGATTTCATAGTTTAGGTCTTGTACAATCAGAGGAGTTTCTATTTGCTATGTTTATTGTGGTGGCTTTTTAAAATAAATAAATAAAGAAATAAATGATTTGTATTTTTAATTTTTTGAAAGTTTAGCCACATCTTTAACTACCATGTTTCTTCTAACTGTCATCTGCTGTCTTCTCTTTTTCAAAATGGAGGTTTAATCCAAAATGAACAAATGCTACAAAGAATTCACGTTCTCCTCTTTGAGGGAATGCTCTGAAGATGCTGTCAGACTTTATTCTCCCTAAAGGTCAGGAAGGGCTTTGGCTGAGATTCCAACTCACCTGAGCAAAATCAGAGAAATCCAGAGCATCAGCCCTTGCCGCTAAAGACAAAACCATAGAAGCCAGATAACCTTTGGAGGTTCTTCTGTAAACATATCTGACAGACCGCAAGATAAATGCAATCCATTTGCATGCTTAAGGTCATCTTTGCTGTTTCTTTGTTTGAACTGTCCTCTGGCTCCGTAAGAGAGACAGCTGGTGCCATTTTCCACGTAAGGCACTTGGCCTTTGGTGACAGCATTTTTTTAAATGATATAAAATCACCCTATAACCAGATCTGACTATTCACAATGGTCCAGCTACAGTAGGGGTGTCAACTGTGGAACCCCCCGAATCTTGTTAAACTCCCAGCATTTTCTCTACTAGTTGTTTGGTAGTGTTTTGGGGGTTCACAACCACTTCCTCAAATGACTACATTCTCAGCACCAAGCATTTGCAGGGTTTTTCTCCTCTGTGGCTCATTTGACCTCTTGCAAAGGGTCTGCTATCAATGAAGTGCTTTTCGCTTGCCTGGCACTGTCACAGGGGTCCCCTGCGTGGATTCCTTGGTGTCTAGTAAGGTTTGAGTTCTGGGTGAAGCCCTTTCCACAGTCCAGGCATTTTGTAGGGTTTGTCCCCTGAGTGGACTCTTTGATGGGAAGCCAAGCCTGAGCTCTGACTGAACCTCTTCCCACTTTCCAAGCACCTGTCTGATGTTTCCCCAGTGTGGGTTATTTGATGTCTAGTTAAGATGTCCGCTGTTGGTGAAATGCTTTCCACACTCCAGGCATTTATATTGTTTCTCTCCATCATGGAGCCCTTGATGTTTATTTAGGCTGGACCTCCACCTAAAGCTCTTTCCACACTCCAACCATGTGTAGGGTTTTTCCTCTGTGTGAATCCTCTGATGAGAAGTAAGGCATGTGCTAAGGCTGAAGCTCTTTCCACACTCCAGACATTGGGTGGGAGGGTTCTGCCTCTGCCGCTGCCTCTTCTTCTTCCTCTTGCTTCCTTTCCCCAGCTGAGTCCCAGACTCTGTCCCCCTCTTTCTTTGCATAAACGAGGGGCTCCTTCTTCCTCTCTGAAACCTCTTTGGTTTGGTTGCTTGGGTCTCTTTGGGATGGAGCATTTAACCCTTGAAGGACCAGACCTGCAGGTGTGGGGCTGTTCCTTGTGCCTGGTGCCCTCTAGTGACGAGAACGTGTCTCCTATAAAGGCACAGCATCACTGTTTTGTTGGTTTTGAGTGTTATTGTAGAATGTGTACTGTAAACCTATCCAGGGGTAGGCCTTTGGGCCATACAGAAAAGTATCATCGTATCATCCAAAACTTACAAAACTTTATAGAGCCAACCAAAGTACAGAAATCCCACCATGAAAGCTTTCAAAGCTCCACTGGCTTCTTCATCAGGCAAAGGCGTTAAAAAACAAGCAGAAGAAAGAAAATGAGGATGTTGGAGTCACAGACCTGTATTTTGTCAAGATGTTGTTATAGTTGTTCTCTGTTAAAATGGTCCGGAAGAATATCCATGTAGGTTGAGGCCATTCCTCCTCCTTGGTCATGTGGGCTCTGGGAGACAAAAAAAAAACCCCATAAAGTCCAAGAAATAACATTTAAACTTCATTAGCAAGACAAAAAGAAACTATCTGAGGCTTCTACCCACCCCCTTCTTTGGCAAAGGACACTGGATTTCTCAAGAAGTCTCTGTGTTGTTGCATTTAGTAATATTTTAGATGCTGTCTGGGTAAAACACACCAAAGGTAGTCCCAGTTTTTAATATGTTTTAACTTTGATGGAGGTAAAAACCTCAAAGAGTTCAGTCCCAGTCCCTTGGCTCCCTCTTTAGGGTTCCCCTGTAATCCTAATGCAGCTAATATGTGGTATCTTCATGTCCAAAAAACATACCCAGGGATAGGTGTGGCTGTGTGTCTATAACATTGTCCAGGTGGGGCCTGTTTGACAAACCATGGAAAGGTAGACCATGACATTTTTAGCATAGCATCTGAGGCCAATCTTTGCCCAGAATGGGGGGGGGGGGGGGAGAGGCAGAGAGATCTCTGGAATCCAGGGGAGGCCTCTCCTTCTCTGAGCAAAGCCTGGGGCCTCACATTGTCCAGACACAGGAACCAACATTTATCTGTCCTTGGTTCCTGGCTGACTCAACAGAGAGTGACTCCATTTCCTGCAGGTCATGAACAAAGCCCTTCTCTTTTGGGGGGAGCATCGAACAAAGATGAAGAAAGACCTCCTACCCAAAGAAGTGGACCAGAGAAACTTTAAGCGCCAAATCTGCCCTCCTAAATTGAATACTCCCAAACCACCCCAGCCACCGATGAAAATGCTCAACCAACCCCCCTCTAATAATTATTTCCTGTTAATAATATTTACTGCAAAAAAATTACTCTTTACAGAAAAAAAAAACCCCATCTTTCTTTTGTGCAATACATTGTTTTGGATTAATAGGGAGGAGGGCTTGGCAAAAATGTCCCTAAATGGAAAAATGCACTGCTGCAAGAGGAGTGCAACCTGCTGTGATTATCCAGTTATTTCTGTGTGTTTCTATTTCATGTATAGCCTACCTTTTACCTAAGAGGGGACCCAATGGTACCCCAAAGTCTGGGTCCTGTGAGCCAGGTCTCCTCTCCTCCTCTTTGGTTCCTTACCTGCCCAACAGTCCTGTTCTGTGGAGGGCAAAGCAGAGGGCTCTGGGGGGAGCCCCGGGTTCAACACCAGGCTCCCATTCCCAAGTGGGGACAAATCCACCCCGGGTTTCCAGGAGCTCTCCCTGGTGCTGAACCCCATCTCTCTCCAGAGCTTCAGCACCTTGAATTGCTCCTGGGAAGCCAGCCAAAACCCAGAGTGGACCCCTTGCCTGACTGCAATGGGTGCAACTTTGGGGTGGCTTTCAGCTTTCCACCTACCCAGCCCCACCCACCCACCAAAGAGCCAGTCTCTTGCCCCGCATCCCCCACTTTAGCCCAAAGGGAGATGAGCTGGGCTGGTGGAGGCCTATCTGGAGGGCTGGCAAAGGCCAGCATGGCAAGAGGTCAAGGAGGCTCTCCTCAGCCCTTTTTGCAGGGCTGGGGTTGTCTGGGGTTGTCTGAGGAACACTGAAGACAGACAAGACCATTTTACCACATCCAACAAAAACCCAAATGCCCATCCACTCTATGGAATGCTGGGATTGCTGGGGGTCATTTCCAGTCCTCAGCCCCCCAAAGCTACAACCCCAAGGATCCCGTAAGACGATGGAGCCACAGAGGTTAAGGTGGAAAGCACAGGGTCTGGTGTGAAAGCGCCCCTAGCAAAGAAAGGCCTCTGCGTACTGGGTGGTAGGCCTGGCAGTCCAAGATGGGAGGGGGAATGTGCCAGGTATTGCCAGGGACTGCAGTGGCCAGCAGTGCCAGTGGTGGGGACGATGGGAGCTAGAGTCCAGCCAGCTCTGGGGGCATGTGATCCCTGTTCCAGGGAGCTTCCATAGCTGCACTGAGCTGGAGTGAAGCACCAGCAGAACACCTTGAAGCAAGCCTCTGCCTCCCTGGCCCAGCTTTTCCTGTTTTCTCTCTTACCAATCAGACCTTTCCTTGGGGGTCATTTGTGTTGGGCTGGGTGGGAGTCCCTGGGCTTCTGGGAGGGAGCCAAGCCTTGCCCCAACCTTGTATGTGCAGACTGACAAACACACACAGACACCGCACTCCGGCCTTGTGTTGAGTCAGGCTGACTCAGGGAGTGACTCACATCCTCCTGCAGCAGGGGACAAAGGGGGGTCAAAGGGGCTGGAAACTGGGGAGCCATCCACAGGACAGAATTGTACTGCTAGGATCCCACGGCTGCCTCTCAGGGAACCTGGGTTTGTAGTCTGAGGGAGGACTAGAGGAGCCTAGAAGTCTTCTAAGGACCCCTTTCCTAAACTGCAAATCCCAGGGTGTCCCAGGCCTTGAAGTGGAATGACAGCGCTCTGATTCTGTGGTGTGAATGGGCCCTGAAGGCAAGAGGTCAAGAGGAGGGGGATGAGGATGGGGGTCTCGGTTGACTCCCTGCTCTCCCAAAAGAGCCCCATGGAAGCCCCCAGAAGGAAGGGGGCAGCTGGAGGAGGACCAAGACATTGGGCCAATGGAGCAGAGGCCACCAAACCTCGTGGCAGAGAGTCCCACCGGCCAAAGTCCAGACTAGGGGCACCTTGATGCTCTCCTTTGGAGGGCAGGGCCAAGGACCAGGGAGGAGGATGGGACTTGCAATATCTGGAGGAGCACAGGGTCCCTCTCTGCCTCAGGCAGGGTCCACCCCCAAAGTGAGGGGGCCACAGGGGGGGGGGGCGCCTCCTCCTTGTTCTCCCTCCCTAAAAGGCCAAGGGGGGGGTCTGGCCTGCTCCTTCCTTCTGGACAGGAAAGGGGAGGGAGGAAGGGGGCAGGACTGGCTCTGCCCCCCAAGAAGGAGGAGGAGAAAGAAAGAAAGAAAGAAAGAAGAAAGAGGGGCGGTGGCAAGGGGAGGGTCGCTCTTCCCTCCCGGACGGCTCAAGGGGGGCTACTTCTTTTGGTTGGGGGGCAGCAAGAAGAGGAGGAGGAAGAGGAGAAGTGGGGCTCCAAACCCCCTTTTCTGCTGCCCCAAGAGCCCTTCCTCCCTTCTTGGGGGGCGATCGACAGAAAGAGAAGGGCGAAGAGACCTCGCCAGACCCCCAGGTGAGCCTCCTCGGGGGCAGCAAGTAGGAGAAGAAGGAAGGGACGGAGGGAGGGGGGCAGAGGCGGATGGGGAAAGACCCTCTTCTTCCCGATCCTCTTTGTCCCTCATCCGAGGGGCGGGGTCCCGGGCCTTGGGGGGCAGAAGGGCGTCTCCCCATCTCCCCCCCCTTTGCAGACCCTGACCCCCTCCCCCCAAATGGGGCACAAAAGGGGGACGGATGGCCAAGGGGACCCCCCTTCCCCCCCAGAGGGGGGTTCAACTCCCCTGAAAGCAACACTTGATCCCCCCCCCCAAAAGAAGCCTTCAAAGGACAGGAGCCCTGTGGACCTTTCCCCTCTCAACCCTAGGCTTCTTTTTTTTTTAAATCCTTTTTCCAAAAGCAGAATTCCAGAGGCCTCCGGAGCAAGGGTTCCAAATCCTCCCCAAGCCCCAGTTTTGGCAACCCAGCCCAAGAATGGCTCCTAGCCAGGGGTAGCCTAAGCCATTCCTCTGCCTGAGGCCATGCTCCAAAGCCAGCCAGGCTGGCAGCTCTCTTTCAGGCCACCTCTAGCAACGAAAGACTCCCTTCCCAGCAAAAAGCCTAGCTTTGGTGGCAGAGGGGGCATCCCCCCCCCCAGCAGCCTTCCCCCACTCCTTTGCCCCAGTGCATGGGTCACCCACACTGCCAGCCTGCGGACAGCAGAGGCACTGCCTTGGGCACAGCAGTTCGGGAGAGAAGCCAAAGAAATGTTTCAAAACAATGGTGGCGTGTGCCTGGGTTCCTATGCCAGGGGCTGAGCTCAAAGTCGCACGCTGCCCGGCGTGCCAGTTGTATCAGTTAATTGACCATTCCCGATGCCCGCTGTTTGGGCAAAGCCAAGGGCAGGGCTTCATTAAACCCATCTGTCCCTGACCGGCCGACCGGGCGGCACGGGAGTCTTCATGCTTCTTAAAACGGACCACGGCGTCTGTATTGGACAAGGCAAGCCGGGAGATATAAAGCACGAATGATATTTTCCTATCTAGCAGAAAGACTTGAAACGTCAGGGGAAATCTTTGAAGAATCTCTCAAGAGATACGCACCTGGCAGGATCTGAAATCGTGCTTTACCAGAAAAGCTGAAACCGTGCTTTGCCATTTTGGGCTTCTATTTATTGGATTTCTTCATAATTTATCAGGAGGTGCTCTTCCGCCAGGACCACGGGTTAATTTCTGGAGCAAAACAGAAGGAACCCAGGCATAAGTAGGAAACCTAGGCTGGGTTTTACCAACCCATTGGGTTTCTTAGTGTTTGGGTTATTACTGTTTGAAATATTTTTTTTAGTTGAAAGGAACTCTAATCTTCCCTAATGTTTGTAGGAATCCACAAATAAAGCACTCCTGAAAGATGTCCACCCAACCTCTCGTTGTTGTTGTTGTGTGCCTTCAGGTCATTTCTGATGTATGGTGACCCTCAGGCCAACCTTGTGTGGGGTTTCCTTGGCAAGATTTGTTGAGTTTCCCTGAGGCTGAGAGAGTGCAGCTTGCCCAAGGGTCACCCAGTGGGTTGCCTGGCCAAGCCGGGAATTGAACCCCGGTCCCCAGAGTTAGGATGCCAGCACTCAGAGCCCTGTGCCCCACTGGCTCTCTTAAAAACCTCCAAAGGAGGAGAGGCAGAGGCAGACTCTTTCACAAGAACTTTCACTGTCAAAGCTGTTTGATGGTAGAAGTTCTTCCTAAGTTTGAGGTGGACTCTCTTTTCGGGTGATCTGAATTCATTGGTTCATGTTCTGGTCTCTGGAGCAGCAGAAGGCAAGGTTGCTCTGCCTGCTACCATCTTCCCTGCCAAAGCAATGGCCCACACCTAGAAGAAGCGTGTGCCAAGATGAGAAGCAGCCCTCCTCCGTGTGCCCAAGGAGGGGCAGCGCATGCCAAGGGCAGAGCCTGGCCATGGGGCAAGGGGCACAGAGGAGGAGGAAGAGGAGGGATCCCTTTGCCTGCCCTTTGCTCCTTCCTTATCGCTGCTCCTTTGCCTCCTCATTCCTCGCAGGCGGAGGCCCAGCCCTGGCCAAGGGCCACAGCGGAGGGTGGGGGAATTTCCTCCGCTCGGGGCCTCTTGCCGAACCCTGTCGGTTCTTGTTCTTCTTCTGCAGACAAGCAGGGAATGCCGTCCTGCCTCTCTTCCAGGAACGAAGGCTTCTGGAGAGGAGGGTGTGAGTGGCAAGAAGGGCTCTGAGGCTCTGCAGGCAACAAGCAGGACGGTAATGAGGGTTTTTCACAAGGGAGCTTAAGAGGAATGTGTGTGCAAAGGGATCTTGAGACTAACTGGAAGAAGGAAGCGGGTGGAAGAAGGAGCTTTCATGGACCCGAGTCCACTTCCTCAGGTGCAGGAGGAATGTGCATGGGGTGCATGTGTACTTTCAATGAAAAATGGCTGCCAAGGCACCTTTTGAGGGGAAGTCACTTGTTACACTAGTAAACTATCTCATTCCCACTTGTGCTTGTGAAACATCATTTCTTTCTGCCTCACAAAAGGGAGGGCAAGGTACAGGTCAAGGTAGACCCCCAGAGCTGGAAGGGCCACCCAGTCCAGCTCCCTGCGGCCCAAACAGGAGATCCACAGCTAAAACAGCCCTGACAGGAAGGCGACCCAGGCTCTGCCTAAAAACCTCCAGTGGAGGGGAGTCTGCCACTTTTGGAGGGAATCTGTTCGGCTGTTCAAGTATAACCTATCATTTCCCATCGATTAATTCCGACACACACACATCCACGCTCTGTTTTATGGTTCTCTCTCTCCTCTCCTCCAGGTAAAAATGCTTTCGGACAAGATGGAGAAGCGGATCGCGTCCTCCATCTTCATCACCCTGGCGCCACCCAGGCGGGACCTCTGTGCCAAGAGTGATGCCAAGCCAGCAAAGGCTCCTCTGCTGTCCAAGGCAGCCTCCATGCCTTCGGGGCCTGTCTCCCCTGAAACATCAGTGAAAGGCACAAGGACCAGAGGGAGACCCAATGGAGGTGAGAGGAAGCAGTCAACCAATGCCCCAAGTGGGTCAGGGCCTGAAAGGGACCAAGGGCGGTGGGCAAAAGCTCTTTGTCCAGGGCTCAGTCAAGGCTCACAGCTGCCTCCAGGACTGAAGATGGGGAGGATTGATAAAAAGAAGCCCTGACCCAGTCCTGAGCATGTGCAGAGGATTTGGAGCACTGCCCGAGCTGGGCATGTTCTAAATCTGAGGGATCAGCCCTTAAAGGCTGGGGTTGGCACACCAGGGCTCCCTGGGCTACAAACTCTCAGCAGCACTAGGCCAGGAATTGTAGGAGCTGCAGTCCAAGGAACATCTGTTGAGCCACAGTTTCTTGCTCTGCCCTAGGGCACAGTGATGGAGGGTCCCCTGAGCATGTACAGAATCCCTTTCCCTTGTTGTTTGGCAACACTCTGCTTCTCCCTGCTTCTAGGATTGGGGATGGAGGGCCTTGTTGGAGTGCCCAGAGCACCATGTTTCTAGACCTTAAGGCGGGTGCTGTTCCCTTTACGATCTGTTCCAGGTTGCTCTGAGCTGCCGCTGCCACCACCTCCACCTCCGCCTCCCTCCGTCCTGCAGAGCGATCCCAGGGAGACTGATTTGGGTCCCCTCCATCCTCCCCTTCCTCCTCCCCCTGCACCGTATTCAAATCCTGTCTTGGTGGAGACCCTTGGTCCTGATCTCCAGAAGCGAACAACTGTTCTGCCCTCCTCATCCCTCCAGGTAATCCTCCTTCTTCCAAAAGAACCTTCCAGAGGCTCCATTTAGGGCACATCCAGACTGATAGGAAGCTGGTATAAAAAGTCTCCTATCATGGAATAAATAATATTTGTATGGATCTCCAAACTAAAATGGGAAAGAACAGGAACAAAATCTAGAGTTTTCTGGTCTTTTTAATCCATCCGGATGCACACTTAAGAGTGCAGTAAAAGAGCCTTGGGCACTTTCACACTTTGTCTATTTTATTCTGGAACAAATAGTCACGTGGTGGTTGCTTCCACACGAGAACTCTCTAATGCTGACTGCATTTCAAGGAAACCTGGGTTGAAAAACATAGGAATAATCCCAGCAGTATCCTTACCTGTAGCCTGTCCGTTCACAAATAATTCCCATTCAGCCAAGGATCCCAGCAGCACTAACCAAGCTCCCAAATGAGGGAAGACATCAATATTTGGGGCGCTGCAGGTTAGAAAACAGGATGGCAAAGAATCATATGAGATTGTGCATCATGTGAAGATGTTTTCTTCTGCTCTAATAACATGAGCACCTGATACTGTCATCCACTAAAGTTGATACCAAATGGCAGGAGATTCAGGATGGATTAGTTCTTCAACAAGTGGATAGTTAATCTGTGGAATTTATGGCTACAAGGTGTTGTGATGGCTGTGAATTTGGACACTTCTGAAATGGAGATTTTATTTTATTTTTGTGGTAGGATAAAAAGGAGACTGGCAAATTTGTTGTGAAAAACTTATGACCAGTTAACAAAACCTTTCTTCCTCCCTCCTGCCACCAGGACATTTTTAAATAAATGGTTCCTAGGTATGTCTCTTTTCTCATTCAAAGTTTCCTAAGTGGAAGTTTCTCCAGACCTTCAGAATGGTCTCACAACTAATCTCCCCAACAATAATTAACAAAAAGCAAAGCAGGAGGAGCAACTTGAAAGTAAAGGGGCAAGAGCCATTGCAAGCCTCAATAGTGATTCATATGTTGATGCATCTCCTGGTGGAGACTCTGTGAAATATATGGTGGTAATGGTGGTTGCTTTTAAAGCACTGGCCCTGCCTCAGTCTTACTCTTTCTGTTTTCCTCCAGACTTCTTCAACTTTTCCAGCAGAACTGAGACAACCTACACTTCTACCCTCGACCCTCGGTTGGGCTGATGAACATGAGATGGAGAAGCCTGTGGAAGATATGGTCCCAAGAGGTGAGAATAAATGACCCACAGCATGTTGGGGAGACCGCATCTTTGGGGGTTTTCAGGGATGCTAAACTGAAAGAGTTCCCCAAGAAGGTGGGACCCCACAAATCTCCCTCTGGCTGAGGAGAAACAGCTCAAAACTCACGGTGACTCTTTCTTCCAGAGATCTGTGCATTTTGCCACAAAGCCATAGGCACTCAGACTCCGGCCCTTGAGGCTATGAACAAACAGTACCACACCAACTGCTTCACTTGCCGAATGTGCCAGGGCACCCTGGCGGGGCAGCGCTACTACCAGAAAGAGGGACGGCCGCTGTGTGTCGCCTGCTATCAGGTAGGTTCCTCTGCCTTTGGTCATCTCCTTTGCTTTGTGATCCCTGGCACAGGCGCTGGAGGAGATGCCCACAATCCTGGGACTCTTCTGGCCTCAAATCCTCCCCAATGTATGGGGCCATTGGGGTGCCCTGAGGACACCAATTTGCCCTTAACCCTCAGCCACAAGGATAAAAAAAACCAACCCAAATGGCTGAGATAAGGGAGTGGGGGGCTATTTCCTGATCCCAAACCAGAGTTCCTTTTGTACTGAGAGTGAGCAGCGGGGTCAGGGTTAGGGTCCTCAAAGCTCTTCCTACTCTCAAATATTGACCCACCTGCATGTCCTCGGAGGCAGCCAGAATCCCGACAGCCAGAGAAAGTCACCTCTCTTCTCCTTGGCTGTTGAAAAAAACAAACACAAAAAACTGAATGGTATATTATTTGCCCCGATACATGATTACATTCTCAGAAATACCAACATTTGTTCTCATTTTCATTTGTAAGCTGCCTTCAGTCCCAAACAGAATGACATTGCTCCCCCAATGGCAAAGAGCAGTAGATGAGTTGTGAGACTTTTTTGGTCAACAAGGCCTCTTTTTAATGATCCAATGCAAGTGGGCTGAAACTGGGGGCACTGGGTGGAATCCCATGTCAGGATACCAGCGTTGGAAAGGGCAGCAGGAAGAGAAAAAAGGCTGTGGGCACAGCAGTTGTGGGGAGCAATAAGGAGGACTAGGTGCCTTCAGTGCCACTCTGGAAGACGCTTGGCCACTGTAGCCTTTAATGATCCAATGCAAGTGGGTCTGGTTCTGTGGGGATTCTTCACCCAAAGCATATGCCTTTGTGAATTGTGTGAGGGGTCCATGGGAGCCTTGAAAAAAGGAGGCATCTCATGCCATGTCTCTCTTTCCTTTGGGATTCTTCCTCCAGAACACCCTGGAGAAGTGTGCCGTCTGCCAGGGCCTGATCTTGAACCAAATTGTGCGGGCGCTGGGCAACGGATACCACCCGGATTGCTTCACCTGTGTGGTCTGCGGCCGGGCCATTGGCGATGAGACCTTTGCAGTGGACGATGACAACCAAGTGCATTGCCTGGAGGACTTCTACAGGTAAGGCGGTGGGTGCCTTTGCAATGCCAGGAGTTAGCCTTCACTCTGCCACGTGGGGCTCTTGGCATAAACCCAGCATCTCACTTGCATTCCAGGAAATTTGCTTCCATGTGTGGTTCCTGTGGCAAACTCATCATCCCAAACCAGGGACGGGACTCCTACCGGATTGAGTGCATGGGGAGACACTTCCACGAAGATTGCTACCGCTGTGAAGTAAGCCTGGAAGAAGGGTTGGGATAATGGTCTGAACTGGTGCAAGGCACTGGAAGTCCCAAAGCGGGCCAAGGCTTATCTTGGCTGAAGCTAAGCATGACTGGGGTTGTTCTCAAAGTGAATTATTAATGTCTTTGAAAGATGTTTAAAGATGTTCTTAAAGATGTTGGAAGGCTTCCTGGCAGTTCTCCTCTTTCTGTTTGCCAGTGGAGCCTGAACATCCAAATGGGGATGTCCCTCTTTACTGAGGAGGGGAGTGATGTTCCAAGATGCAATTCTAGTATACGAAAATAAATGAGAAAATGTGGGAGAGTTTCTCCAGGATTAGGATCATAAAGTCAGAAGTAATCTTACACCCATGTCATGCAGGAATACATAGCTAAAGCCCTCCTGAAAGATGCCCATCTTGCCTCTGTTTAAAGACCTCCAAAGAAGGAGAGTCCACCACCTTCCAAGGCAGACTCTTCCACTCTCAAACAGCCCTTACAGTAAAGAACTTCTTCCTAACATTTGGGTGGACTCTCTTTTCTTGTCATTTGAATCCCTTGGTTCATGTTCTGGTCTCTGCAGCTGCAGAAAACAAGCTCCCTCCATCTTCTATATGGGTAGCATCCCTTCAGGTGCCACTATCACGCCACCTCTCAGTCTTCTCTTTCAGCATATACAGTATGCACTGAACATTAGTGTCCTTTCTTGGGCATTAAATGTTCAGTGATCCATTTGCCCTATCCTTCCACATGGAGGGATGCTGTTGGCCTTGCTGTGTCCCTCAAGAGCCTGGATGCTGGGGGTGTCAGAGGGAGTCCCCCCATTTGCAGGAGGCCATCTTGACTCTTTCTGTTCCTTTCTGCTACAGAAGTGCCAAATTTTGCTCTCTCCGGAGCCTACGGAGGATGGATGCTACCCTCTCGGCAACCGCCTTCTTTGCAAGTCCTGCCACATCCGACGGACCAAAGAATCGTCTTCCTGAACAAGGAGGTGCCAATGTCTTTCTGGAGTCTGCAGAGCAGAGCCGAGGAGCTGGGCTGGCATGTTTCGGCATCCTGACGTCCTGCCTCGCCCCTCTCCTGCTCCTTCCCTCTTCTTCCCTTTCCTGAACACCTTTCTCTGTGTTGGGATGCAATCTTGGGACTGAGTCTCTCTTGGTGCATGGTGGCAGTGGTGGGCCAGTCTAGGACAGAGCTAAAGCATCTCCACCAGCTCAAAAATACTGAGTCGCCCAGGAAATGCTTCAGTGGCTGGCCTGAGAGAGAGAAGGTGTAAGGAGGTGATCGCTCTTGTGTGCCCTTTCTTTCACAACTAGAAGGCACATGTCAGCAGTGGGCTGCAGGGCAGTTGCTTCTGTACTGGATTCACCTTCCATTCTTCCAGCTGCTTCCCACTTATAAGATATGAACCCTGTTTCAGGAGGCCACAACACTGGTGTGTGGAGCTCATTTGCAGGGAAGCTGAAGCATCCAGATCTTCTTCCCTGGGATCTCTTCTTTATGTTCTGATGTGGTTCATACTGCAAAGCTAGACCTTGAAAACCTCTTGCTGTTGACTACACACTGCCTCCTCCTCCGAATGTTGGTTCATGTCCTGTGGCAGATTGAAAAATCCACTCCTTTCAAATGCAGATCTCAACCTGAACATGCAGGCAGAAAATGTCAACGCCCTTCTTTGAGGGGAGAATTTCTGGAGAGAAAATAGAGCAAATTGCTGGGAGAGACCAGGCAATGACTCTGCCTCTGATGCATCAGCCTTAACTTTGCCAGAGTCAGTGTGGTACAGAGGTCCCGAGTGGTGGGTTGCAACCCTGGAGACCAGGGTTCGATTCCCAGCTCAGACATGAAACCAACTGGGCAAGTCTCACACTCTCTCAGCCTCAGGGGAAGGCAATGGCAAACCTCCTCTGAACAAACATTGCTAATAAAACCTCACAACAGGCTAACCTTACGGTCGCCATAAGTTGGAAAAGACTTGAAGGCAGATGACAGCAACAGCAAACTCTAAACCCCAATCTCCATGGCGAGACTGTAATGTCTCGGGACAGAAAAGACAAGACTGCTTTTGAGCATGTGCAGAGTGTGCTGCAAACAAAGGCCTACATGCAGCTGTCTCCAAGGGAGGGGCCAAGGATAAAACCTGGCATCTGTTGTTGGCTTATTGCTTCTATTTGAGGAATTAAGCATTCCCCACACAAATGCATACACACCCCTATGTATGTGTGTACCTATATATCTATACACACGCACACACAAAGCTTTAAACGCTCCACCCAGAGAGTGTTGGAGGGGAGGGAAAGGTTAAGTGCCTCTGCCTGTATTGCTGTTCTAGCTGAGCCAAAGAAGATTCGAACTCAGGTTTTGAGAACTTGAATCCACCCAATCTAATGTTCTAGAAAGGCGCATGATATCCACCAGGGGGCAGTCCAAGGCAACATGACTTTATTTGCCTTTATTGGTAAGGACCCTCACTGCAATGGCTGAGAAGGGATTCTGTCCTCTTCTTCATTTTTCTCTCACCTTTGCACACTCAGCAGCAAAGTCCAAAGCTGCAATCTGTCAAAACTCTAATACAGTAATTGCTTTTCCCTCTTGATTTAAAACAAGATTCTGCCAATCAGATATTTCCAAGGACTGAAACACAGTGGGTTCTTCCTTCCAGTGTGGCCTGACTGTTTTGTTCCCATGTGGCTGGGTGGGCCTTGGGCAGCTTGTATCTCCTGCTTGTTGGAATAAACCCTTCTTTGATAGATTTCCTTTCTATGTTTTTATGAGTTTCTCTTCCAGAAGCAATATGCGCATAATGCAGCCAAGGATGGCATCACCATAACAAAACAAAGCCAAGGGCCCTCAGTGACACTTGGGCTGTCTATAAGTAAAAGTGATCAAAATCTGACCTGAAAATAGAAGAGACACCTTTGTTTTGAATCCCAAGGATGTGGAGTGCTGAGAGGCCATACATTAAATGGGTTATATAATGCTGCCGTGTGACTAACCACTTAAATTATAGGTTATAAATATGCATGCGACACAGATTCCCACATTTCATAGATGGAAACCAGGACGTATGTGGCTAAGGAGCATCAGAATGTGATCAAGATGGCAAAAGGTATTAATGACGGAAAATAAGCAGTTTGCTTTTGCCTGAGCTGAATGGGAAGAGAAGACTTTGCTTCCTTTCCCCTTTGCAAAGTTAACTGAGTGCAAATGACTTGTGCACTTTGAGTTGAAATAAGGTGAGGACAAAGGGGGAAAGTGGGAGTTGGAGAGAGAAGCCAGGACCTTTGAAACACAGCTGAAAAAGAGGGGTGGCAGAGGATTCTCTGGATTATTTATGACCCACAGAGGAGGATTTAAACCTTGTTTATGCAGCACTTTGAAGGTCTGAAAGCTCCTCATACATAAGCTGTATATTGATAATGAAAGGATGGCAGTCTCTTCATTATTGCAGATGGGGAGACACTGCTTTAAAAAAAGAAGATCTAGCTCCTGCTTCTTACAACAAAGAAACATAGTGATGACACTTGGAAAAATCAGATATTATTGTTGTTATTATATTTATATCTATCCCACTTTCCCCCAATTTGGGGGAAGGCAGCTTACAACAAATAAAAAACATTAAAAAATTAAAAGCAGATGAAAAATGTATCACTAAACACACATAAACACCAGCATAACAATTAGCAACATCCAGCCTGCTCTTTTGTAGGGACAGGCTTTATATAGCCAATAATCAAATGCACTCCTAAACAAAAAAAGTTTTCACTTCTCTGTGAAAAGAAAGTAGGGAAAGTGTCAGTGTAACTTCTCTGGGATATGTGTACAGGTCACCCATTAGAAATAACACAATTAACTGCAATTAGTTACTCTTTTTGGGAGGAAATGGGATGCAACAATATTACTTTTCAAGAGCAGCACAAACAGTGGGAACAAAGTGTAACAAGTAATGTTTTCCAGTTACTTTTGGCAGGTGCATTTGACCATTTTGAGACATTCTTAGCATTGTTTTGACTGATTCCCCCCCTCCCGTTTTATGATATTCTTGTTTCAGTCCTAAAACGTTCCGTGTTCTCCAGCCCTAACCAGCAGAACCAGTATAACAAGCTACCTTTTAAAACCCATAAGAGGAACTTATTATTTGAACTCTGTAATACATAACTTGTTCAAAATACTTTCGAAAAGCCGGTTTCCAAGCTCTGGGGAGAAGGCGGAGCTCATTTTGTACCACGGCAGGAGTGTGTATAATTCTTTTTTCCCAGCATTGTCCTCAGTTTCCACCACACTGTGAAAAAGCAGCAAGGAACGACAGAGCAAATTAGAACAAGAGCTATTAAAAACGCTTCCGAAAATAGACACGGGAAGCTGCGCTTGCCAGGCCAGCTTTTGAGACTGCACAGCTCAGTCTTTTTTATTGACGAAACCCTGCTCCTTTCGTAGAAGGTTAATTATTTGCACATTTAGGGTTTGTTTTTTCCCCTGTCGGTGGGGGAATAAAAAGTGACAGAAATAGTGTTGCCAGACCTACTCTCCAGTTTTTGTGGGTCATCTTCAGGCAGGAATTGAGGGTGCAAACTTCAGTATTGCTGGGTTCAGTTCTGGTGGGTGCAGATCTCCAGCTCAGCTTTCTGTACTTTGCAAGGAAAGATTATGTATTAACTTTCTCCTTTCCTAACACTGTAGTGCCAGGGCTCACCCTCCATTCTCCTCTGTATCCACCTTCTGCTTGGAAGCAAACATTAAATGGCCCTTATCCTGTCTCCCTCAATTAGTGAGGAGGAATAATATCCCCTCCTTTTACCTTGCTGCTTGAGCTAAGGTTTCTCTCTCAATTTCCAAACAGGGAAATAGGTTCCCTGAAGAGGACTCCTATGGAAGGAAACAGTTCTGAACCAGCTTACCTCCCCACATGCCACTGTATGCCTCCCTCTTGCCCTTTTTTCCTTCAGTCATTTGGTATTTAATGTATAAGACTTCATGGCATTCTCAGGGGCCATTTCTCAGTCTCAGGTTTTGGCCCGTAAAACTTGCAAAATCCTAAAATGGTAACCCTATCCACAAAATTTGTATCCTACCAAGCTGATTTGGAAGGCACAATTAAAATAAGCAATAGTTGGCATCTTTTGCCAATTCAACTGGTGTTCTGCAAGGCACACCAAGGTATAGCACCTTTGGGTGTTACCGGCCCAGATCGCCACTGGGAAAAGACAAGTCCAAGGCTCCCATTTTGGGGTTTTGTTTTGACAAAAGAATGTGGAGTGGGTCCATGTTACAAAATTGGACACATTTGGTCCCCGAGGAATGTAAAATAAGCCATTTCCTCAGAACTGTGGATTGCAAGGTGGCGAATGCCTAGCCATGTTTGCGCAGACGTCAAATCTTTACGCTTTTGTCGGAGGCCCAGCAGATGTTACACGCTCAAAATTGTCAGTTATAATTTTGTGCACGAAGACAGAATTGTATGTCTGAGGAAATTCTAGTCAGTCTTGGTCTTTGAGGGACTCATAAAAGCACCAAAATAGGGCTGCCATCACGAACACTGGAAAAGGCTCCTCCTATCCCTTTTGTGGGTTTGTTTCTTTTTAAAGTTAAGGACTTATTCAATCTGCCCATTATTATAACTATCAAGAGCCAAAATCCTGATCCCTTTCTCTCGTTTTACCTCAGGGAGGAAACTGAGGTAAAATTATTTTTCCACATAACATTTGTTGAAATAGGATTAATATTTTAAGTATTATTAATATTTTAAGTGGGACCAAAACTGACTGGGCTGTAGCCCTTTAGACCGCAAATGGAAACATCCTATGAGAAATTACCTCCTTGCCCACAGAAATCTAGTATATCAGGGCTGAAGAACAGACCGCCAACATTTCCCTCACATGCCATTTTTCTATGTGCAACGAATCCTGTGGTAATAAATGTGCAATTATATGAATGCCATTGAGGAGCATTCAACAACAGATGTCCTCCCTCACATATCATTTGCTTCAGGGAGGACCAAACATGACCACACGGCAGCCATTTTGTTGCTTTGTCATTGATGTGACTCCCCTTCCATGTACAAAGTGGGTGATGTTAGGGTTGACACACCAAAACAACCCAACAAAAAAGTGTGTGGGTGTGTGGGGAAGGTGATGATTGATGAGGAACTGAATTCTCCCTCAGTTCCCCGAACCTTTTCCCACAGAGAGTCAACCTGGAGGGAAATTCCCAAATAAACAACAGTGTTGAGGAAGTAGAGCTACAACACACACACAACATTCCTCATTTGTGAATGAAAAGAGGTAGAAAAGTGATTTTAAAATGGGCACACACACACCAAGCTACACTGAGTTTGGGCCTGAAGAAAAACTGAGTGGGAAATAAGGCCAACATGAGCCATCTTTCTTTCCCTCAGTCTCTGCTGCCTTTCTGTCAGCACAGGAAAACAAAGAATATAAAATAAAGACAGTTATTTACATCAAAAATGGTACTGTGTGGGCAAAAAACATGTTGCTTTAAGCTTTGATGCCAGGGTGTGCAGAGACTACTTTTAAGAGTATTTACTTATAAGTAATTCAAATTTGAAAAGTGGTTTGGGAGGAAAAACGTGATGCTTTTCAAGACAGCTCTTCCCAAAGGACTAAATGTCTGTCTGTTCAAATCCCATTTTTACCTCAGATTAAAAATTTGACATCTCTTCATCCTTTAAAGCCAATTTCCATCTGGATTGTATAATTATATTTTGACTTAAAAAAATTAAAATTGGCTGTTAACCACATTTGGAAAAAGGCAAGACATGAGCACATGGATAGCAATTTAAATTATATAATCCTAACATACTGGCCATAAAGGGGGGGGGATCAAAATCCCCATTGAATCAATACTTTTAGTGGGTGAACCAAAAGGACACAAGAAAAGAGGGTGGTGGAGGGGGATTTTGAAATTATCTATACTGCCAAACACAAAGCCCTTCTTCATAAACTCAGTCCTGGTTCCTGCTTATTGGAACTGTCTAAAATTATGAGAAATACTTGTATTTTAGGGAATAAAGGGCTTCTAAATTCAGCACATAAAATGTTAATGGTAAAACCGTCCAGCACCACACGAAAAGAAATCCTAGGCAAACAGAGGATAATTTTAATATTATCATATATTAATTTTTCCCAATTATAATTATTCTTATTATTATCCAACAACAAAGCAGATTTGTGGAACCAGAGCTTTCTGACAGAGAAGTCTAAATGCCTCACAAAACTGCAAATCCCAGAATTCCATAGTAGCACTGAGCCATGGCAAAGCTGGGTTAAACTTGATTATTAGTGCAGTGTGGATGCAGTCTTGCTTAGACTGCCTCCTTAGTCGCAGATTGGCAGCCAGGATGGAACAAGAAACACTCACTTTAGCCAGCTCTTTTGTTGTCTTTCACAGAAGCCTCGTTTGTAAAAACAAAACAAAAACACAAAATCCCAGCAGCAGGCGGCTTTCTTTCCCAGAAGCCCAGCAAAGCTATTCTTCTTCTCGCCTAATAATTACTTCAGATGATCAAAAGCCAACCATGGTTGCACCAAGGTGGAAAGAAAGGCTGGTGGAAAAGATGGTGCCTTGTGATCTGTGTGCAATGGCCCTGAGCAAATCTAACGTGTATTATAATTAGGAATAACCATTATCTCCACTTATTGCTATTATTTTACTGCTACCATCTGGTAGGACTTAGGTGGCTTAAATAAAGAAGGGCAGATGGGTTAAACCAGGGCATTCAAAGATATGAGTACTGAAGGACTCAGGATGAATGCATAGTAGTAGAGTCGAGGATCATTAATAATAATCATAAGGATAATGGTGATGATGATGAAACAGTATTTTTAGAAGCAGCAGCACAGCAGCAGAGGGGTCCCCGCGGGGAAGGCCAAGGCGACAGCGCCCCCCTTCCCCGCTCAGCGGCCGCTGGGGGAATTGCAGCCCCGCGGAGCGCGCCTGCGCAGACGCCGCTCCCGGCGCAGGACAGCGCCACAAAATGGCCGCTCGGCCAGGAAAGCGCCACAAAATGGCGGCCGCAGAAAGAACAAAGGGATGGGGGGGGGAAGGAAAAAAACCAAAGCCCCAAATGGGTTGTTGATTGTTGTTTTAAAGCCCCCCCCCAGCGCTTGGCACTTCCCTCTCTCTGCTTAGTGAAAGAGTTGTTGGTGCCCCAGGTTGCATATAAATTACACATTTCTCTCTCCCCCCACTCTCTTTTTAAAGTACTTCTGTACCCCAGAATGGCTGGGATTGTCATGTTGTTGTTGTTGGGTGTCACACATTTGTGTCTTTTCATAGGCCTGATGTGAGCCAGGGGTGGAGAGAGGACCCCCCCCCCGACTAGTTACTATATTCATTTTTTGCAAAAAATAAAATAGACTCACTCAGCACACAACATTAATAATCCCCTTTCTTCTGTTTTCGACTCGCTTTCCCATTAATTCTTATGGCACCCCCTTTTGGACCCTCCCCAGGACGATTCATCTCGAGCCAAAATGACTGTTTTCGGCAAAACTTCAATCCTCCTCTGATTTTTCTCTGCAAAATTAACATTGAATTGTCCATTGCCCATTCCACTGAGGCTCTCCTTTGATTTTGTCATTTGGAGAGCTTTTAAAGCCTCTAACCATTCCCTCCCCTAGTTCTTCAGTTAAATTTCCACCTTCACATCAGCTGCACAATTGGAAATAAAAAATATTCTGCCTGGCTCAGCTTGGGCTGGACTAGTTTCCTACCAGAAAGGACTTCTGCAGAAATTATAGGTCTTGCTGATGCCAGACAACCTCCTTACAAAGAATTTCCTTCTTTCAATGCCTTTGTTAAATCTTCTCAAGATCCCTTAAACAGACCAGAATTCTTGGACTCGGTTTTAAAAAGACAAACCCAAGGCAACAATACATCAATCTTGTTGCAAAAATCCACAAACGACTTTCACCTAAAAATCCCCTTTCTTCACTTAGGCCCCCTAAAACCCCACAGCAACCACTGCCTCTTCCTCTGTGTCTGTAGTACCTTAATATATAACTATTAAACAGATGCACACAAACATCCTCAAACATTGTGTCTCGTACAGATACTTTCTTGATAACACATTACCTTTGCATAATGCATTCCTCCGTTTGCATTTAACTATTATATATCCTACAAGCAAAAGGCAAAGGAGAAAATCACACAACAGGGGGGAAAAAACATCAAAAAAAGCAAATGCAACCCTTTTGTTACATAAGGAAAAAAATTCAAAACAAGTAATAAATCCAAGAACGACTTAGTCTTTATTTTTCAGGTTTAAATCCACTGAAGTTCAGATTTGTCCTTGAGATATTAAAGGGAAAAGACTAGGATTTTATTTTTCTTTAAAAATAAAATAAAAATTAAAAAGAGAGATTGAGATGGCAAGCTGCAAAAGCAAAGAGAGATCTTCCAAAGAAAGGATTCCTTGTGAGGCACACTGAATCTAAATGACTCTAAGGTCGTCATGTTTGTTTTCTTCTCCAGTGTGAGGCACAAAATCTGAAACGTGGCAGCAGGGTATATAATATTTTTGTTCCCCCGCCTTCACATTTCGGAGAGGAGGAGGATATCCTTTCAAAGAGATTCCACCATGCAAGAGCTCAGAGCATCCCCAGAACTGTGGTGGACGGTGTGCTTTGTTTTGCTTTTGGCTAGTTATGGACTGTGGAGGCGGCCAGGGCTGGTGGTGCGCTCTCTTTGCTTCTCTCTCCTCCTGGCTGAGCATGATGAAAAGGGGCTGCTGCTGCTGCCTCCCTGCGGTGTTGTCCTCCTCTCCCCCCTCTCCTCCTCAGATTGGCTGCCTGGTTCCAGAAACTTCTAAAGAAGGAATGGCTTTAAGCTCTGCTCCTCTTCTTGGCCTGGCAGTGCCTGGGGTGATGATGATGGAAAGAAGAGAGGGAGGGAACATGGGAGAAAAGGGTCTGGGGGGTTGGGAAAATGGCTCATTCACTGCGCCAGAAGCCCTTCTTCTTTTGCCGCATTGTGGGGAAGGCGTGGTTGGCTGCAGTGCAGAGGAAAGAAAGAAGGAAGGAAGGGAGAAAAAAGGGAAATGGAAAAAGAAAAGAGGGATTGAAGGAGGGAGAGAGCTTGCGCTTTTTCCCTTCTTGCTCAGAAGCAGGGCAGTGTTTCCCCACAGCTGGGACTAAGGCAGAGCGCAGGATGGTGATGGTGGCCGGGAGAGTCCTCCTCTTCCTCCTCCTCCTCCATTTTCTTCAGCCCACCCAGCCTGCATCCAACTGTTCTGATGTCTCAATTTGGATATGCAGCATCAGTCGTTGAACGCACACAGTTTAAAGACAGGACTCGGTCCCTTTGAGAGGACAGACCTGCTGGTGTAGGCTCCTGGTTTGTTGGGGATCACACCTGAAATTTGCAGCAGAAGCCTCAAGGGGAAATGCTGGAGGCAGAGAAAAAGACACACACAAAAAGAGTTAAATTGCAAGGGGGCAGGGAAAGAAGCAAGCAGAAAGACTTTGGTTCCCTGGTTGGATTCCTGAAAGAAGAGATTATACATTAAAGCCCTGGTCTTAAATCCATTCCCCTCACCCTTGCAGTAAGCCCTATTAGTTTTGTTTGGGGTGTGTGTCTGTTGAAATTTAAAAGCATCCCCACCCAATTTAAGTAAGCACACACAGCAGCATTTTAAATACTCAGTTCCAACTACAGTACATGGCCATAAGTGCCTTCAGGGAATGCCAGGGGCTCTTCTTGTGAGGCATGTGGCCGACTTACGGTGCCCCAGCCCTGGCATTGCTTTCAAGGCTTAAGACTTCTCCTCTGAACATGTAAAAATAGACAGAAAACTGCCTACGAAGAGACAGAGCAGCTTTCTCTCGTTGACACACAAACACACAGCAGGGATTGGGCAGAAAGGAATTTACAAACCGGGCTGATGATCTGAGTCACTGGTGATCTCTCTGGTTTCCTGGAGAGGCTGCCAACCTTTGGTCCGGTCTTTCTAGCTAAGGCTGCATCCAGGATGGAGGAATAACCTGGCTTGGCACTGCTTTTCTGCATCCCGGCTCAAGGCTATGGAATTCTGGGAGTTGGCATTTGTTGGGGGGGACCTTCCTTCCTTCCTTAAGCTCCGCTCTGGGCCCACACCAAACTCCAACTCCCAGGATTCCATAGCCTTGAGCCAGGATGCTGAAAAGCGGTGCCAAACCTGGTTATTCCTCCAGCCTGGATGCAACCGACAAGTTTCCTGGACAAAGCAATTCACGGTTTGTGCTTGCTACTCTCTGGGCAATATAGACATCTCCAGTGCTTTCTAGCCAGCTGTTAAAAGCCCAAGGACAGACCGAGCTTGGGCTTGGGATGCCCCATTCCTCATTGGAGGAAAACGCTCTGAACAGGTACACAGAGAGGCCTTGTGGCCTCTTTGAGACTGACGGCAAGAAAGACATTGGCAGCGTGTGAGCTTCCCTAGACCTCAGTCCACTCCCTCAGATGCATTTTGGAAGTAGGCTGAAGCCTAGGAAAACTCAGGCTGCCTATTTATTTCTTGCAGTCAGTCCCAAAGGTGCTGCAATATGGCTCTTTGGTTATTATTATTATTCCATCTAAATAATAATAATAATAATAACAATGTTTTATTTATACCCTGCTCTTCAGCCAAGGCTATCAGAGCAGCTTCCCTGCCCTCAGGCTTACTATCTAAAATCTAAATGCATCTGAGGAAGTAGATTGAAGTCCAGGAAACCTCCTGCTGCCAACTTCTTCCTTTTGGTGAGTCTCAAAGGTGCTGCAATCTCTCTTTGGTTATTATTATTATTCCATCTAAATGCATCTGAGGAAGTAGATTGAAGCTGAGGAAAGCTCAGGCTGCCAACTTCTTCCTTTTGGTGAGTCTCAAAGGTGCTGCAATCTCTCCCTGCTTATCATTATTACATATAAATGCACCTGAGGAAGTAGATTTTGGTCTAGGAAGGCTCCTGCTGCCCATTTCTTATCCTGAGGCCTTAAAGGTTGCCCGAAAAAAGGTTCGTGGTTGCCCAAAAAAGGCCCAAATTCATGCATCCACACTGGAGACATAATAACCCGGTTTGGCACCGCTTTAAATTGTTGTCTGGCTCACTGGCTATGGAATTCTGGGAGTTGGAGTTTGTTGTGGGGCCTTAAGGCCCCACAGCAAACTCCAACTCCCAGAATTCCATAGCCAGTGAGCCAGACAAAGAGTTAAGGCGGTTCGAAAGCGGGCTATTTCTCCAGTGTGGACGCAGCTTGTCAGAATTGCCTCTCTGGGCCTCGTTGCGCATGCGCAGGGAGTGAGCGAGTGTGAGAGCGAGAGAGAAAAAAACCGACCCGTTCTGCGCATGCGCGCTCCCCGCGGAGAGGCGTATTGGGGACAAGCAGCGGGATTCTCTCACCCTTCCCCCAACAACCACCGACCCGCCCCCTACTGCGCATGCGCGCCCCTTCCCTCCTGTCTTTCCTCTCCCGCCGTTCGCCCCGCCCCCTTTCCTCTTCTGCTCCTCCTGCCACTGCGCCTGCGCGCTCCGTCGCCCCGCCCCTTTTCTCCTCTCCCTCTCCCGACCAATGAGGAGCCGGCGTCGGGGCGCGAGGACGGAGGGAGGCAGCGGATTGGTCGCGACGCGTCCGGGGGAGCGCGCCTGCGCGGCAGAGGAACCAGCGACGCCGCGGGGGCTGCCACGGCCGCCGTCGCCTCCGTCCGAAGAGAAGAAGCAGAAAAGGAAAAAGGGACCCGGGCTAAGCAGGAGAGCCGTCGCTGCCGCCCCGGATCCCGCCAGGAAGGAAAGGAGAGCCGCGGAGCAGGAGGAGGAGGAGGAGGAGGAGCGGCGGCGGCGGCATCGGCAACGAGGGGGACCAGGACCGCTGCCGCCGCCGCCGCCGCCGCCGCCGCCTCCCGGAGCAGCCCAGCCGCCGCCGCCTCCTCCGCTGCCCCCGCCGCCGCCAAGAGGAGACCGAGAAGGAGGAGAAAGAGGAGGGGAGCGGCATCAGCAGCAGCAGCGGCGGCGGCGGCGGGGGGCCCCGGTGGGATGGTGTCCCCCACCGGCGCCGCGGAGGGAGGAGGCGGCGGCGGCGGGGAAGAAGCGGCGGCAGCAGCAGCAGCAGCAGCAGCAGCAGCGAGAGCAGCCGGAGCCGAGGAGGGGCCCCAGCGGCGGAGGAGGCGGAGGAGAAGCAACGCCAGGAGCAGCAGCAGCAGCAGCAGCAGCAGCGTCGTCGCGTCCCTTGGCCCCGGAGGAGAAGGAGGAGGAGGAGGAGGCGGCGGAGGAGGAGGAGGCCGCCGCCGCTGCAGCAGCAGAACCGGAGGAGGAGGAGGAGGAGGCTCCCTCCCGCGGCGCTGAGCCGAGCAGAGCCCAGGGAGGAGGAGGAGGAGGCGGCGGCGGCGGCGGCCCGGAGGAGGAGGAGGAGGAGGCAGCAACCGCAGCAACCGAGGAAGGACCCGCCGCCGGAGGCCAAGCAGAAGACGAAGCTGCCTCCGCCGCCGCCTCCTCCCCCTCCGTCGCCCGGCAGCAGCAGCAGCAGCATGGTCCGGGAGACCAGGCACCTCTGGGTGGGCAACTTGCCGGAGAACGTCCGCGAGGAGAAGATCATCGAGCACTTCAAGCGGTGAGTGAGTCAGGCAGGCAGGAAGGCAGGATGGAGGGGGGGAGAGCTCTCTCTCTATGAGGTTTATCACACTGGGGGGCAAACAGGAAATGTCCTATGCTAAACATAAGGCATTTCCTGTTTAAATCCTGTTTGCCCCCCTTGTGTGATAAACCTCTATGTCTCTGGAGGGGGAGGAGGGCTGCTGTGGGGCCAGCAGCAAGAGCCCAGGCCTCTCTCTCTCTCTCTCTCTCTCTGGAAGCCCAGGGCCAGGCCCTCCTTTGGGGGCCATTGGAAGAGGAAGGGCCCAGGCTGGCTCGTTGGAGCAGCCCTGGGATGGAAGGCCCCTCTGGGGGAGGTTGGGGGAAATGGGGGCCTTCAGGTAGGGAAGGGGGGTCAGGAGGGCAGCCCCGGTCCCTTCTGGTGCCAGGCCGAAATGGGGGGCCCTGAATGACCCCAAAGGCAGGCCCCCAGTGGCCCAGGAACGGAGCTTTGGGGCTGGAGCAGAGGCCCAGGAAGGAGCCAGGCCCGAGGAAGGCCCTGATGGCAGCAGTCCCGGTCCAGGCCGGAGGAAGCGTGAGAGGAGCTCAGCGCGGGGCCAAGGACCAAGGCCTGGAAGTCCGGAAGGCGCTTGGGAAGAGAGGCTACGGAGGGTCCCTGGAGAAGAGCCACCGCAGGCTCCCTGCAAGGGAAGAGGCCCCTCTGACCTGAAGAGACCCGCCAAGGCCTTCCCCCCATATTCCCGTATCCAGCCCCCCATCTGCTGATGGATCTGACCCTCTTTCTGTAATTTTTATCCTTTTGGGTTTTTCGGTGTCTCTGCCGGCACCGCATGGACGAAACCGTAAACGCTCCGGCAGTGAGCAGTGGATGGCAAGCGGTCCATTTCTCTGCTTTTCCCCCTCCTTAAAACAAAATATGGGATTTATGAAGGAAGCGCTGCAGATTGGTGCAATTCAGAGTGAAGAGAAGCCGATGCCGTCCTGGAATCCGACTTTTTTGACTCCCTTTTGTTGCAGAAGAGTTTTCTGAGGCGACTAACTCGGAGGCCTCAGGTGGTGCTGTTGGTGGGATTTAATGGGTTTTTCCTGCTGGAAGCGAAATGACAACACGCTTGCGTGCGTTTTCCCTTCACCTGGCAAGAGATCTTGGCGATGGGTGTTTTCTCCTGTCTTTCGTAATACAGCAATTAGCCTAATAGCGCCAAGTGTGTGCCATCAGCTTTTTGTGCCCATCGTTGGGGCAATGGTGGGTAAATTCAGGGCACAGAGGGTTGTGGGGCTGGCCACTCCTCCGGGGGAACCTTCTCTGTTGTTGTAACGGAAGCCGCTTAGAACACCAGAGAAATGCTAGGCAGAAGCGTTTTGGTCAGCTCAAATATCTTTCTATTTGAGGCTGAAAAGGACTTGCACGTTTCCTTATAATTTTCTCGCTGCTGCTCAGAGTTGGGAAATTCTGGCGCGTAGCTAAGTGAGTCACCCTGGGAAAAATAGACTGGGAGGAAGAAGCCTGGCTGGCAAAGGAGGGGAAGAAACACAGGGGCGGTGGAGTCCCTCTGCCCTTCTTTGGTCACTGATGATGCGCCGCATGAGCTTTGAGTTGGTCCCAAAGGTGAAACCAGTTGGTGGTTTCAGGTCTGGAATGGAGGGCTCTCCCTTTGCTTCCATTACCAAGAGCCACAGAAGGAGGCAGGCTGCACTTGGCTCTGCTGCTGCGTTAGGCAACTAGGCAGCCTTCGCAGATCTTCATATTTGATGGTTTCCGGGAGGAAACAGTGGGTTTTATTCTGTTGCAGAAAAGTGCACCATCTGTGGAAGTGGGCAAAGGACCCTGTGCTTCCCGCTTGGTTTCTCTGGCTCAGTAGCATTTTCCCATTTTCAGGGCCATTTTCAGGTTGCCGTTCCTTGGAAGTGTTAGTGCCCAGAGGGAAGGAAGAAACGCCAGGCAGGCGAATGGAGTCCGGGAAGGACAGACTCCTTTGCCCGGCGCGGTTGTGGCAGCGTGAGACTTGCCTTGTCGGAAAGCCTTTCTAAAATGGCGGCCAGGACCCAGCTGATGTAGGAAAGAGCGAGGAGATCTGGGGCCGCTGCATGCCAGGAGGTGGGGAAGAGCTTTGTGAGAGCAGCGTAACAAGAGATTTTACCCAGCTCCCTTGTTGCAGCTGCCTCCGTGGAAATGTGCAAAGGGAAAAGATCAGAAAAGAGCAATTGTTGCTCTGTGTGTGTGTGAGAGAGAGACAGAGAGCGAGCGTCTGCCCCAGGGACATCCTTCAGGCTTTGCAAAGGGATAAGCACAGTCTTCTGCTCAGTTCGTACCACAAGCTACAAAAAGGAGAGAGAGGGGGAGGCATAAGAATGTAACCCAGGGAGGCTAAAATCTGGGGACAGGGACCTTTGTACAATTGTTCCAACCCGGAGGGGAAAGTCTGGCTAGGCAGATCTTGGTAGCTCTTACATAAAACCTTGAAGGAGTTGCCTTCTTTTGCCTTTGAAAAAAAGTGAATTGCCTTGGGCTGGGAGTGCTGCTTGCCAGAGCGTAAAGTGATGGGCACAGAGAAAGTCTTGGCACTGTGGTTGTGCCAATAGGTTTTGTTTTGGGGAGAAGTTTGAGGGTGATAGCAGAGTCCATCCTGGGGCGGCTTGACTTGTATGCCAGGATTGCAGAAGGATTCTTCAAGTGAGAATTAAATCTCTCTTCCCAGCTTTACCTCCTTCACCTTGTTTTTGCAGAGCATTTTTAATGCTGGACAGAGTTGCCATGGTGCTGTTGCTTAGTGATGGATTGGAAAAAATGGAAGAATTAATTGGTTTGCTTTCTTCTTTCTGAATGCGCTGCTATCAGTTTAAATACAGGTCTCAAAAGGAGCGTGTGTACGTGTGTGTTTGCGTTCTTAAGGCAGATTTATTTGGCTGGGGGGGAGAGATCTGTAAATTTCCACCCGTATCCCAAAAGCACTTCCCTCCAGCTCCTTCTAACTGCTTGGTTTACCATGTCCTTTAACTATCAGGTATCTGTGTTGGCTTGAGTTTCGGGTGGCAGGAGACCATTGTTAAGTGCTCTGTGCTCACAACCGAGCGCAAACCTTTCTTTGTAGCTCTCTGCTGCTGCTGCTGTTCTGGGTGGGGGAAGGATCAGGTTGCACAACAGTTGCCTGGCTCTCTTTGCATTGCAGGGCTGTGTTGCACGGATCCCTATGAAAGGCTGCTTCCTGCCGCTGCCGCCTATATGGCCTAAAGCTTAATTATTGGGAAAAGCTCTGTGTGTGGAGGAGGAGGAGGAAAATCCTTTTTGGATTCAAGCTGGTCTCTGTGGCTCAAAGTTCCCACCCATCCCCCAGTCTGTGAATAGGGACAAAGAGTCTGCCTGAGCGTTGCAATGGGACTCCCTCTCCTGTTGCTGCAAAGGCAAAAGACCCGACTGCGAATAAGTGGCAAAGGGTGCGTGGCAGGCCTGGCCACATAATAGACAGTGGGGGGGGGGGGGGGAAATGTTCCTGGTGCAGTAGGAAAGAAAAAGAATCTCAGAATTACACATTAAATGCATTTAGAAAAGGCTTTTCAGCCAAGTAGCATCACAAGGGACACACTTTAAAATCTCTTAGAAATGGTGTACTGTATGTATCTATGCTATTGCCTTTATTAAGACCAAGCAAAATGTCACAGTGTCAACAGCAAGCTCCTGAGTTCTCTTCTTCAGGCACGATGGGAAACACAACAGGATGGATGGCTTTGCCCTTCCTCCCGTTTTTCACTTGGCTTTTTACTTTGCGGTCTCCACCTGTCAGCGCAGTCATTTAGACTCCCCACAGATATAACATACCTAAAATAGTATTTTGAAGTGAATGTGCTTCCTTTTTGGAAAACTGCTCCAGAATGTAGGGGCTCACAGAAATTTTGCAGTTTCAGAAAAGAGTTCATAGTCTACCATACAGCTACTCTTCAGATACTGTGCTTTGTAGGGTGAGGAGAGGGGGAGACAATGCACAAAATTTTCAGAATACAAGTCACTTTCTATCTGAGTCGTAAAATGGGGGTGGTGGTAGCAGCGCGTGAGTAAAGATAGAGGCCAGAGTCATCATTTTTCTGTGAAATACTCTGAGCCTGAAGCGTCTAGGATTCCCGCCCTTTGGGTTTCTTCGAGGGATCTGAGGAGCTGATTAGCTGTTCCTGAAAAGTGTTTTGCAATTCTAATTGTACCCTAATTGTTGTTGTACTTCAACTAGTGAAGTGATTTCCCACTATGGAAATAGACAGAGGGCAGCTTGTGAGGGAAAGGCGGGTAAATATAGCAACGTTTTTGTGCTCTGCCCAAATGCCAAGTGCCCGTGTTTCTCTTTTGATTTACTTAGGGAGAAAGACAGGAGTCTCTGCTTCTCCCATTGCAAACAGAGAAGGTAAATTAGTGTGAAACCTTCCTTATCAGCATTTTGGTAGATCTCTACAGATTAAGGAAATGCAGTGAAAATATTCCAGTGGCTTCTCAAGGGCTGGTGTGCTTTGACGTTTAGAAAATGCTTGGGATGAGCTCTCAAGGTTTTCCTTGCATTTTAATAATCTTCAACTGGCGGGGGGGGGGGCACAAAGTTGCAGAAGGCAAAGACCAGTCATGAGACTTAGGGTGCCCTTGAGGCCCAGTTTCTCCTTAAGGAAGAATGGCTTCCTTGTAGATCCCAGTTTGGTTTCTGGTAGCTTCCATTCTCTGTTTTTGCGGTCCACCAGTTGCCCACCCCTTCTCCCTCCTTCTTCCTGATGGGTAAGAAGCTGTGGGAGCTTGGTCTGGAAGTGTGGGATCAAGCTGTGTGTGCTTTCTGGTTGTCTGTCTTCAGCAGTTGCCAATGTGGGCAGCTTAGGTGCCCCTGCCATCCTCTTTGACACCTGCCCTGCCTTCAGTGCAGCAGCGAATGGAAGTCCGGTTGAAGGAAGGAGAGGGTTTGGATCTTCCCTCAGAACGAATGCGTTTGTGCCTGTGCATGTGCAGACGCGCACGCTGCCTTGCTGCTGCTGCTGCCTCCGAAGAGGAGGGTTTGGTGCAGAAGTGGGGGATGAGTCACTGGGAAGGAGGCAGAAGAGAAAGTAGATTTTCCCTCACATGACGAGGAGGAGAGATCTCCATGAGACCAAACAGCGGCACTGGATATTAGCCGAGTTGGGTTTGTTGCTTTATCACAGTTCTTTGTTTTAAATTCCACCCACTCCTTTAATATCATTTAATTCCTGGAAAGCAGTGGAGAGCATGGAGGTTTCTAGGTTGCAGGTACTGGATCACTTTGCTATTGCTGACAGAACAGGTCTGCCCTTTGCTGCTTTGCTTGGCATGGGATTCCTCAGACCTTTGGGCTGGTGAGGCAGTTCATCCTCCTTGAAGGTTCATCCTCCTTCCTAACAGCCTGTCAGTTGGCTGGGCAGGGAAAGAGTGTGGGCATAGGAGATCTGGTCATCTCCCTTTGGGCCCCAGGCAAGGATTTCTGAATCCCCCTGAGCAAGCTGGGCCTTTTGCAGTATAAAATCAAGGCGATTTGGGGGCAGAAATTACACAGAAGCTCCTGCAAAGGCACAAAAATGCATAAAACACTCCCAGTACTCCAACCGCCTGTGCCTGGTTTTGTTGGCTGGCATCCTTCTCAGGTGACATGATGACAATACTGGTCACCATTTGGAGAGGACTCTGAAGAAGAACAGACTCCTTAAAATCCTCATGGAGCATGCGCTTCTCCATGTGGGCAGATGAACTTTACCTTTGCTGAGAGATGTGCTTCCTTGCTCTGCCAGGACAAGTCTTCGCATGCTGCCCTGGCCCTCTTCCTTTTAACATTGGGAAGGAAGTCTGCATCAAAGCATATGCTTGGCCCATACTTTTCACTGCTTGATAAGTGGGTGTTTACACCAGAGGACAAAAATGTGTGGGTCTCTGGGGAAGTACATGCATCATATCCCCTGCCCCAAGGTTTGACACAGTAACATGATTCTCTCTTGGCTGACTGGAGAGAGGTTTTCCAAAGGTTGCAGGATGCCTTCCGTCTTGGAAGACTGTATGTGCTTGTGTGTCTGCCCGCATTCATGTGCACACGGGCATCTCTGTACTTCGGTAGAGTAACCCACGTATTGGGAGGAAGGATAGGTCTGTGCTAGTGGACCCAGTTCTAGATAAATTGGGTGAATTATGTTAACTCCTGAGCTCTTGTTGTGTACTAGCAGAAAATAATTTTTAAAACCCACCAACCATGGGTGTGTAACTGTTCTGCTTGCATTTGGCTTTCCCCTTTTTAAAATTTATTTTATTTTGGTTTTGCCAGAGGGAAACTGGAACTTTACAGAGGCAGAAATTCTGGATCTAAACTGCAAGCCATTCAAGTCTAGGGATGTCAGTCAGTGGCAGCATGCTCTCCGTTATTTATTTATGAATAATCAGCATATCAGACATACAGAATGCATTGTCCATTCCTGCCGTCGTGATTTGTGGGCATGCTGCCTTCAGCTGGCACCGTCCCTTAATGGGATCTGGGTCTCAAACACAGCTGCATAGGGGAAGTGGAATGAAATGTCCTATGTCTTCTCTCCTCCCCACACTTTTGGGTAGCTAAGCATGCCCTTGCCACCAAGGGTACGCTCTGAAATGGATGGAGTTACCAGCCTCTCTGTCCTCAGCAACAGCTAAGCCTGGGCTCAGCTGGGGTGTGTGTGGTGTATGTGTGGGTGATGGTGGCCCTGGAGCATATTCTTTGCTGTTCTTGGCATCAGAGAGATGTGCCAACGCTTTTGCCATGCGGTCAGCATTCATCCATGGCTACGCACAGGATAAATTTGTCCCTTCCTGAGACAATGGCTGCTTAGCAACTGTAAAAGGAGCTGAGGGTTGAATACAAAGGGTTCCCAGTCCTGGCCCTCTCCATTGAGAGCCAGAGGCTTCATACCTTGCAGCCCTTTCCCCATCCCTTCTCTTCCTCCATCAGGAGCCCTCCTTGGATGCTTCATTGGGGAGCCTGACCTCCAGGCCAACTGTTTGACTTGAAGGCAGCACTTCCAGTTCTCTTGGACTTGCCCTTTGGAGTTGTGAGCCTTATATGCTGATAGATTGGCAGCCTTCTTGCATAACTGGTTGCGGCCAGATTGGGAACAAACAAGCAGGAGCAATGGGAACACCCAGAATAGGATTCGTGCTCTGCATTATTGGTGCCAGTACTCAATTTCCCTACTGGACTTGGAGGCCTGGAGCTCCATTTGTTTAGACAAGGCTTCCACCAACCGCCTCCTCTGTGTGTTCATTTATTTGCCTTATTTATGGCTTTCTTTCCCTCCAAATGCAGTCCTCAGGGTGTTAACTGTAACCTGCCTGAGCCCATTGGAAAGAACAGGATAGAAGTGTGCATAGTTTGCCCCTTCCTAAGTTTCTGTGAACAAAGGTGAGCACTGTGGGCACATGCAGTCCTAGAGCTGGCAGGAACCTTGTTGCCCGTCTATCCAAGCAAGAGTCCTGGAGGAGAATGCTGTCAGTGGGTACATCAGAAGACACAGTCCTGAATATCCAGAAGATACTAGATCTCATTCATTCTTGGAAGTTAAGCAGATTCTGTCCTGCTTAGTACCTGGATGGTGAACACTAAGGCTAGGTTTCAGAGGATAGAAAGAGGCCACCATTGTGTTCCAAAGAAGAATAGTCAGCAGGCGGGGAATTGCAAGTGCTGGGAAAAACCCATCACAATATTTTGTGTTGTTGTTAAGCGTGCTTTGCAGCAGTTGTGAATATGATTTTACCCTAATCTGCATAGTTAATTAAGCTCCTGTTTGCCTTGGGCCATTGGAGTCTGTTGCCAGCAAGTTAAAAGCAGCAGTCAGCTCTATAGAGATGGGCCTTTCAGATCTTTTCAAATCTCAGGCTAAAAGAACTAACTTGATCAAGTAAAGGCAGCATAAAATGTGTGTGGGTGTGTGTAAAAGAAAGTGTAATCTTCGGTATAGGTCCAAAGTTGGTGTAACAGAGTGCTTCAGAAGCATTAACCAAGAGGGATTTGCGGAGGGAGCTGCCCTTAGGGCTGCCTCCCATCACCCTGAGATGTTTTGCCTTGAAAACTCCCACGCTAACCACCCCCAGCCCCCCTTTTATAAAGCAGTCCTGGCTTTTGGGTGGCATGTTTCTCCACTCCCTGAGTGTCTTCATCAATTGCAGTCAGCTTATTGATGGCAGTGAGCAAACAGAGATGCTCAGCATGAAGAATGCTGACATGGGTTGTTCTGGACCATGGCAATCAGTTCTGGCAGGCCACTTTCTTTGCCCTCTCCATTCTGCCTGGTCTCTGGGTGACCCATTAGCCTGAGGGTGGTGGCCAAAGATCTGGCTTAAGGGAGCCAGGAGAAATGCCCCCTGCCTCCAGGATCCTTTGTTAAGCAAGAGATGTGTGTGACGTGGGAGGCACCCTCCCTAGTGGCCTGGGTTAAATGAATGCACTAGCCATGTTCGAATCACAAGTCGCCCTGGTAAAGAGGGCCAGTGCTGATGGTGCCTGTGGTGGGATTTAACAAGGGGCCCTGGTTCTAAATTTGGCCTCCTGTCTCCCTGGCAGGGGACTTCTCGGTAAAGAAATCGGCTGGACCTTCTGGCAAAGGCGCTAAATGTCCAGCTAAATAAAGGCAGGGCTTTGTGTCCTTGCTGAGGGACAGCACTTTGTTCTTGAAAAAGAATCACCTTCCCTGCTGCAGAAAAGCAAAAGGTATCGCAGAACCAGTTCTCTGTGGGGTTGCAAGTTACTTATTGATTAGCCTGAATTATGCAAATTGCCAAAGGTTGCCTTGAAATTGAAACCCACAGACACAGAGCTTGGTTTTTCTTGTTCTCTCTCCCAAAAGGCCCTCCCCATCTCTGCATGCTGTTTTTCTGTTCTGTTTGCCTGCGATTGGGAAAGAGCCGCCTTCCTGGAAAGGCTGACGTCGCCCTCCAAAGATACAGAGGGAAGGTTTCATAAGGGCCCCTTCTCTTCCGGCTCCATGAAGGTCACCGGGGCTCTTGTCCTGTCCTTTTGTCCGCCCTTTCCATCTCCCCTGCGCCTGGCAAAGGTTGTTCCTGGCCTCTTTCAAGCTGCATGTGGCCATCTCTGCCCACCTCCCTTTGCAAAGGCGGCAGCCCTTGTGTCCTCCGGCAGCCCTTGGGCAGCCAGCCTCCTCTCCTTGCCATGCATTGTTCTGCTGCAGTCCCCAATCCCGTGATGCAGCACTGCAGCGCCCTCCCAGATGAAATGATAGCATGAAGCAATGCAGCTTCCCTCCCAGCGGCCGGCTGGATGGCTGCTGGGAGAAGAGCCAAGGGGTGGAGCTGGGCCAGGCTGAGGCGATTCAAGGGGATGTGCCACCAGCGAGGCTCAGGCGAGGCCCGCCGTGGAACATGAAGGCCTCTCTGCTAATGCAGCAGGGCCTTTGGGATTTCATGATGACTACTGCTTACTACTACCACGCCAAGCAATCACCTCCAATTGTGTAGATTTTTGTTGTTGGCACCAGTTATGGCACATCCATGGTGACAAAGACTATGGATTTCGTTGGTGCCTCAGCCTGGAGACAGAGTGACACTGAGATAAAATGTCAGCCGGGCCAAACCTCTGTAAACGCACGTAGTCAGAAGTTCTTCATGTTTTATTAGCGTTCATTTAAGGAAGCTGGTCTTATTTTGCTAGCCTAAGTAGCCAGTCCCCTGGGGTTTGGCCTCTGGTGCCCTCCATTTGTGCTTCCTGCTCAGCCTTCTGAATTGGAAGCATTTTTTTCTTGCACTCGTGTGTCTAAAGGAGAATTAAAGATGTGTAAAAAGTCATCAAATGTAGTGGAACAGTTTCTGTCTCCTGTTTGTTTCTTTCTCCTGAAAAAGAGGGAGGGAGAATTCAAAAGCACATGTTTTTCTTCTGTCTCTGTTGTTGGTTTAGAAAAAGAGCATTCACACAACTGTATTATTATTGAATAATTAACCTTTTTAAAAAATGAACCCTTTCTGGCATGAAAAATACAACTAAGTCTGTAAGTGAAGCCGGGTGGGTTCCAGATTTCCTCCTCCTTAGAGATAAGTGGTCTTTGTGACTTACACCAAGGCTGGAGAAACCACAGGCACTTACTTGGTGTTACCCAGGTGTGCAAAAGACTTCATTTGGCTGTTTCCTAGGAATTCTCAAATATTTTCCCAAGCCTAGTTCAAACTGTTGACAACAGTATTAAGAATGTAAGCCCCTAAGCAGGGTTGTATTGCAAGTTGTGTCTTTGAAAATGGTACAATGCCTTGTAGACACTTAATCAATAATGAATATTAATAATATTCAACTGTGTGGATTTCAGCATGACTGGGGCTTGGATTAGTTGGCCCTTGCAGGCTGTTCTGGGTCTCTGATGGTGTGGAAGTCTGGGTCAGAGCAGGTGTTTGTGCCACTTGGATTTGGACTTAATCAATCGTGAATATTAATGATAACTCAACTCTGTATATTCCTGGATGGCAGGGCTTGGACTAGGTGGCCCTTGCTGTCACTCCCAGGTCCATGATTCTGTGAATGCAAGTTTCAGAGAAATAATTTGATAATTACTTGATAATTCCATGTTTCTGCACGGTCCCTTTACTTTAATGCTGGTTGAATTGAAATGTATCTGGACAATGCAACAGCTAAATGAAAACTAGCATTTTTTAAAACAAAACAGGTTTTTCTGATTTGATAGAATCTTCTTGGAAGTGTGAGTTAAATTTAAACTGAAGAGCCACACTTTATGCAAGGTCTATTTAGTAGCATGCAATGCAGAAGGGGAGGGTCAGGATACTAGCAGCCCTTAAGTATATCTGGAGCCCAAGCAGTTTCCTTGGGTTTCTCTTTTCTTCCCCCCCCCCCCCCGATAGAAAACAGTAATTATCAGAAATGTTGTTTCTGACAATCAGAAGCCAAGAAGACCCGCTGAAATAAGTTTCCCAAATGTATGCTTATGTTCCCAGTCTTTGTGCTAGAAATGACTCGAACGTCCTGTTTTTTTCTGAGCTGTAATGGATATGATTTCCTTTCTTTCTCTCTTCTTTCTCTTCTAGATATGGACGAGTTGAAAGCGTCAAAATCCTCCCCAAGAGGGGCTCGGAAGGCGGCGTGGCAGCCTTTGTGGATTTTGTGGACATCAAGAGTGCCCAGAAGGCACACAACTCTGTCAACAAAATGGGCGATAGAGACCTTCGGACGGATTATAATGAGCCAGGAACCATTCCTAGTGCTGCCCGTGGCTTGGATGATACAGTTTCCATAGCGTCTCGTAGTAGAGAGGTTTCTGGGTTCAGAGGAGGTGGGGGTGGGCCCACGTATGGCCCACCCCCATCGCTTCATGCACGGGAAGGACGTTATGAACGGAGACTTGATGGGTAAGTGCCAAGGTTTCACTAGGCAGGTATTTTGTATTTGATGTGGTGAAAAACACAAACTCCTGTGTAGGGGTCCCCAGATGGATTTAAAATTTGGGGAATTATCTGCGTTTCCTATTTGGGGTTGGAAACGGAAGTGATTCCCGTCCCAGAGGCTGGTATCTTGTGGATCCGTAGAGGATGTTTCCTGCAGCTGGTTGGATACCTGGTTCTAAGATGGAAGACCTCCGGTGGCCCGCCTCGATTATGGAGCTATTCTTCTAGAAATCCATGGTCCCTTTTCTTGGATAACTCTAACGCCTTATGTGGATGTATCCTTATTATCAGGTGGAGTTACTTTATTACAGCAAGTCTCAAAGTCCAGTTTGGAGTATCTTCAGAGTTCAGTGCCGACAGAGCCTTGGCAAGGTTCTGTGCCTAGTTTTTCAGGGTTTTGCTGGTATATATAGTTTATGAATAAAATTGGATTGTTATCAAAAATTTTCTAGCAGACTTTTTAAAAACGATGCCTCATCTTGGATTCTACAAACAACCTCTAGCCATGGGAATACATATGTATGGTGCGGTGAAGACGGCAGAAGGCAGCCTTTGATGTTTCCACTTTTGGATCTACATCATTTCCTTGTGTCTTGGGATTACTGTTCCTTATGGTATTGGAGATGGACACGGCTAAATCTTGGAAATTACAGGCCATCTGTTGAGGTGCTGGAATAATGGCTCCTACCTCGCATACGTGGGATGGTACACAGCCAAGATCCCGGTGGCCCAGGGGGGAGTGGATTACTATCTATCTAGTCTGGTTAAAAACACACACACATTGGCTAACTGAACACTTAAAAGGTACTTTAGCTGTAACAACATGGCATTGCTGGCGAGTTTGTGGATACATCAGAGAAAACGGACCTGGCTGGATGGTTACAAAGATGGACAGAGGATGCCTGCGAACCAGTTGCAAGGGACTCACTGATACCTTTGGGGTGTCTTTTACCAGCTGCTGGATTCAGACTTAGGGCTACAGACAAACTCTTCCTGTCTTGGATCTATTTAGAAGCGCTTGCTGTCTGAAGAACGAAGTCTGGGGTTACCAGAGAGTCCTCAAGTCAATCTGGGACAACTGGCTTCCAGTGGAATTTTTGTTTTTGCTTTTTGCCACTAAGATTTTTTTCTTGCGCGCTCATCTAAAATACCATTTTGAGACCCTTGCCCATTAAAGAAGTTGGATTACCCCTGTAAGAGGGGCCAAAATTGGGGAAGTTATGTTCACAATTCTCTCCCTAGATTTAATTGGGAATATAGGTCGTGTTTCCACACTTGGAAAAGGTTGGTATGTCCTGCCCTGTGTATCTTAGCCCCTCTCCTAACCCAAGTCAATCCCTCTTTCCACTAACTCCAATAGTCATTAGTACTAATAGATAATCAGCACTGCTGTAGTCCTGAGCTCTGCTAGTCCTTTTGTCTGCCTTCCATGTCCTTCTAATGGATTAGGGGCTCTTTTGCTGCAACAGTAACCTTTCTTAGGTGTATGGCTGCTGCTTTCCCTGATATCGGCTCTCTCTGATATTTAACCTTCCATAATCTGCAGAGTACTTTTGTCCTTTCAAAAAGACAGGAAGAGAGAGCTCTTGAAGTAAATGTATACATGCAAATACGCATGTGTGTGCCTGTGTGTGCGTGCACACTTGCACACACACACACAAAGAAGCTTTGAAACAATTTTCTGTCTTATTTGCATGCAGCTATAAATAATTGGAAATGTGTGTCATACATTTTAAATGCCTGCATTAGATATTTTTCCTAAACATTTCTGAATGATTTGAGAGGCATAAAGGATTGAGAGGCCAGAGCATTAAGATGCCCTCCGTATCACCATTGCAGGGGTTGCTGGCCTCATGCCTAAAATGCATTAGAAACAGGAGAGAGAAGTTTATAATCAGGATTGTAATCCACTTGTAAGGCCAGGCTGAGGGATACCAGGCCATTCTACAAGTGCTGAGAGAAAGAGAGGAAAAACTGTGTGTGTGTGTGTTTGTGTGTGAAGCCACTCTCAGAAGCTGAAGCAGCTTCTTGTTGGTTTTCCGAGAAGACGGTTGGAAGTTAAAGGGAGGGTGGTTTTAAATTCCTTTCATCCTAAAATGGTTTATTACGCTTTTGTAACTAACAGAGGCACTGGCGATATTACTAAAATGGCACACGTCACATTATTCGATCTTCTTTGCTAGCCATGCCGGTAAAGGAGGGCCATCCATTTATAAATAAGGATATGAAATGGTTGGAAACCTCTGGGGTTTTCCTGTTTTGAGACATCGTCACACGCAAGAGCTCTTCAGTGTTCTGGGCTGTGGAACTGTCTGAGCCACAAAACCGTGTTTTCTCTGACAGTCGAGCTTAGAGCAAGGTGGTGCTTCAGTATATATGAAGTACAGAAACTTCTCCAGGGAGCTTTATTTCTTAAAATATTAATACCTCAAAGCTGCTTACAAAAAGAGCTATACAGTATATATGTCTCGAGTGAATTGATAGCAAATGTATTTATCTTGCCTCTGGGGCTTAATGCCTTTTGAAGGACATGCTTCTGTCTATGTATTATCTATGGCCCTTAACCATTTCCCATCCCCTGATATTAGCAAGGGTCAAGTTCAATGTAGTGAGGGCTTTAGATGTTCAGGTACTACTATATCCTAGCAGTGTTAGCAGCAAAGATGCATAACACATGTGTTTCTGAAATCAGTACCTTGCTTTTTGTGGGCTTTTGCTTGTCACAGGGGCTTTCATGACTAATGGCAGATGTGTTGTGATAAATCTTTGGCAGAGTTATGCAATTTAAAAATGTCAATAGCAGTGATATTCTTGAGGAATCTTAAGGCATGCCTACCTTGTGCTCCTAGAATATTTTAGACAGCTAAATTTTAGATTGTGGGAAATCATTTAGTTTTTTGGTGTACAGCTCTCTCTGGTCATGAAAGCCCCGTGTAATCACTGAAATGGAATCGATGCCAAAGTGTGTTGTGGCTTGACGCAACCAAGAAGCTGCGTGGGGGGGGGGGGTCGGGCTTGTCCGTTCTGCTTAATAGATCATCCCCATGTACCGTTCTTTTTTATGACTTGCCAAGCTGCCCAGTGCCACATTCAATGTTTGCATGATGTCAGGAACTGCTTCCCTTCCCTCTGACTGACACGAATGTTTTCCCCCTCCTCAATGCAGGGCTTCAGATAACAGGGAGCGTGCTTATGAACATAGTGCCTATGGACACCATGAACGGGGAACAGGAGGAGGCTTTGATCGGACAAGACATTACGATCAGGATTACTATAGAGATCCTCGGGAGCGGACTTTACAACATGGACTCTACTACAGTTCTCGGAGCCGCAGCCCGAGCCGTTTTGACGCTCACGACCCCCGTTACGAACCTCGGGCGCGGGAGCAGTTTACCTTGCCCAGCGTGGTACATAGGGATATCTACAGGGACGATCTCACACGGGAGGTACGAGGGAGGAGGCCGGAGCGGAGTTACCAGCACAGCCGGAGTCGGTCGCCACACTCTTCCCAGTCTCGGACCCAGTCTCCTCAGAGGCTGGCAAGCCAGGCGTCGCGGCCGACCAGGTCGCCCAGCGGCAGCGGCTCGAGGAGCAGGTCTTCAAGCAGCGATTCCATCAGCAGCAGCAGCAGTACCAGCAGCGACAGGTGAGTTGCACAGGGGTCTTAGTGCCATGGAATTGCTCAGGCCCCGAGGTTCGGCCTACCAAAGACAACCCAGGTCGTACCTTGAGATCGTCCTGTTCTCTCTTCTGAGGCCGTGACTGATGAAAGTGTTGTCTTTCTTTTTTTAGTTGAGGTGTCTGCCCTGGAAGGTGACCTGCCAATGGCCACCCAGAATAAACACATCCAGCTGTTGAGCTGTTTTGAGAAAATGAAATTGTGGCCACTCCTTTTTACTGCACTTCTGTTGTGCCGTCCTGAGTGGCACTTCACAACACAAGAGTGATGTGATTGTGTGCTGATTGGTTTCTGCACTTCTGTGTAGAATTCAGCACCAGTTAGCCTTTTCTGCTGCCCTACTGCCCCTCCACTCTATTTTCTTTTGCTTGCTAAAGGAAGAGTTAGTTTATGGTCAGAATGATGGCTGGGAGGTGAATGGGCCTTGGTTTAAATGACACTTCTGACTGCTTGGATTCCTTGGTTAAATAGCACTGTCTGAGGACAGTGAGTATCCCTCTGTTTCATTTGCTAGTAAAGTGCTGGAAGAGTAAGAGAAAAATGGGAATGTTTCAGGTGAGTGTGTCCTCCTTTGCAGTCAGCTTGCAAAGGGGTACCTAAAAGCACAGTGAAGCTTGCTGTGAAGAGCAGGCCTGAAAATTCCTGCTGGCATTTAAAGCCCTGTCTGTGTTGGCATTTGAAGGGAATGCATTGGAAGCAGCTTTTCTAACAAGGCACTTGGTTTGCCCTTGTAGCTTGGTGCCCTGTACAGATTGGCATCAGCCTTGTGCATTTCAGTCAGGGGCCTGGGAGATAAGGGAGACCCCAAGCACCAGACATACTTAGACCTTGTGCCTGTTTTCAGTGCTATTCTATAAGGCACATTGCATCTTGAAATGCATGTAGGGAGTTGAGGAGAGCTTTTAGAAATTGTAATACTGCCTTTTTTTTTGGGCTCTGTTTAAAAATACTCTTTGAGAGTGTTCCAGAATACTCTTGGTATTAATCAAACCTCATTTGGTCCTCTTGAACTCTAGTGGGAGGCTATTAAGTCTGAGCTTTTTGATGAGATTTGTGTGATCCTGATGCTGCCATACTGTACTTGGCAAAAGCTGCTAGGAGTTGTCAGGGCTCTTCTGCTTATGGACCCTTTGAAGGTGGCCAGTATTTGTGGAGGCGTCCGTCTTTTCAGCCCTGTTACTTTCAAGGAGTCCTGGTTTTCTTCCTGGTCTTTCTTCATCTAGGACAGTGTTTTGGGAATTGAGGGAAATCCGTTCAGTGAACTCCTCTGCAGTTAATGGTGATGGGTCCAGTTGCAGCAATTAATGGGTGGGGACCCAGCAGCTAAACTGGATGAACTTTGGTGTTGCAATTCACCTTAGTAATGCAACAGATGGGTTTTACAAGAAACTTTTTCCCCCTTAATAACACATGCCTGTCTCACTGTTAGAACAGGAGAATTATGATGTAGGCTGGAAGACTTTGAGGCTTATCTTGCAAGGTAGCTTTTGCTTGGTTATGGTGCCTTGTTTGTTAACCCCCCCCCCCCCCAAATTCTTGGAGGGGAGCAGATCCTGGCAAACTGAATGGCAATGCATAATAGTCCCCCTCCCCCCCCCCCCGCTCGAGAATTTGCCAGCAAGGGATGAATCAGAGGCTCAAAATACGCTACTTGGATGGCTGTGGGTGGGTTTGGAGCTTCCTCTTTGGAGGAACGTTGGGAAGGTGGCATGAGAGGCCAGTTGCTTCTTCTCCTGGGCTCTGGCTGCCTCGGGTAAAGGAAAGGGAGAACTGCAACATGGATGGCATGGTCTTCTCGTGAATCGAAAGAGGGAGCATGTGTATGGGCATAAGTCTTCGGCTGATGTGAAGCAACCCCCCCCCCCCCAAAGCAGCTTCTTAAGTGTTTCCCTGAGGAATGGATCCAGTTTCTTTCTCCCTTAATTGAACACAGGTTCTTCCCAGCCCCATGCATCCAGTTCTTCAGAGGAAGAAAGCTTTATTCCCTTTTTTAATGTGTTTCCCTCGGGAGAAAGAGAATTTTCATAGGTTGGGAGCCTGATTGTAAACATGCGGCAGCCTTTTCTTTGGTTGGAGAATTATATTCTCCTTGTTCCAGTGATAAAACTGTGCCTTACGATGGATCCCTCCCCCCTTTCTCTCTCTCTCTCTCTCTCTCTCTCTTTCTTTCTTTCTTTCTTTCTTTCTGTTTTTTTGGTAGAGGAGTGTTTGAAAAGCTGCCCTGTCCTGAATGTCCCTTTGTGTATTGCTAATGGAATTCCAGTTTTATCTCCTGGACTTTGGAGTGCTTTGTTCCCAGTGCCACATGGCCAGAAGGAAAGATGTCCCTCCACACCAGCTCAACACAGAACAACACGACAAAATATCTTGGCAAAACGCACTTAGTGATGACTAATATTGTCACCCCCCCCTTTTTTTTTTTAATTTTTGAACACATTTGCTTGAAGAAGCCAGTGGAGCTTTGAAAGCTTGCATCATGTATTTTGTGCATTTGGGTTGGTCAAATAAAAGTATCCCCCTTTGTTGGATTTTGGATGTGAGCAAACTTTGCTCTCTGGCCAGTGTGGCTGCCCCAGAATACATATCCTGAATGCTGGCATTTTTGTTTTGAAGTTGCCCTGTCCCTTCTTCCAGGGGGTTCTTGCCTGGCACTGGCCCTTTCTGCTCGGCACAGAGGAATGTCGCTTGCCCTCCCCTTCGGTGGTATGTGTGAGAAAAGGGCTGGGTTTCCTTCCAAGGCCTTCATCCGTCAAGGAGGAGGAGGAGGATGTGTGGGCGGCTGTGGGAAGAAATTCCCCACTTGCTTGCTGGCTTTTTCCCTTGCTCTGGAGCAGCTCTTGCCGGACAGAAGCCACAGGCCTGATCCATGGAGGGACTTCATGGTAACCACAAATGTCTTGGCGGGGGAAATCCTCTCTCTATACTCTCTCTCTCTCTGTACCATGCATACACCTCTGTGAATGGCATTTACACATGAAGGGTCTGGATTATTTTCCAACGCGTTTCCAGGGCAGATTCCAAAACACTGAAGTTACAGCAGTGCACCTTAAAAGGAAAACGTCCAAAGGCCGGGAGCACGCCTCATCTTTGCCTTCTGCGTTGAGATACGACGGGCAGGCAGTAAAAATCCGGCCAAGCCAGGTTAGCCGAGAAGGGAGATTCCTGCCGCGTTGTGTGGGAGCTGCAGCTCTTGCGTCCAAATAGTGGGGCAGGGCGAGGAGCTTCTTGTTTGTGTCTCCAGAACCAGTCTGAACTGGAATCATCCAGTCGGATTTGGCCGTGTGCCACCTCCCGAAAGGAGGCAGGCGGGCGCTGTGATGATCTGTGCGTCCTCCCTGCCTGCCTTCGTGCTTGCTTTTTTTTCCCTTACAAAGCAGAAGGCTGCGGGGAAGGGCTGAGAAGGCAGCAGAGCCACTGGCTGCGTGACAAGTACTGACTTGCTGGGTGCCCTGGGAAGGGATGGCGCAGGTGCCCATGCATGTGCCAGGCCAGCCTGGACAGAGAGGCAGACGTGCCTCAGGCCCACAGTGGGGCAGGAGGCCTTCCAAGCGCAGCCCACTCTCCTTCCTTTCAACCCTCTGGGGGCTCCTCTGCCTACAGCAAAGGGCTGGGTTTTTATAGTCCTTACTTTCATCACTCTCTGAAATGTTCAGCTTCACCAATGAAAGCAGCCTGCTTGGTCAAAGCTAAGCCCACTCCTCTCTTTCCCAGCCCCAGCTAGAAGTAAGAAGAGGGACTGAAATTACTGAAGAAAAACCAGTTAAAGGTGTTGCCACGCTTCCTTTCTCCCGCTCCCTCTTCCTGCCTCCTTTTTACGCAAGTACTTTCTCGGTTTGTGTGCACACATGGACATAGTTCTCAGTGGTTTTGGGGCGAGTGAAATGGGCACCATCCTTTCATATTGCCAGGCCTCCCTCCCTTGCTTTGTTCCTGTTGTCCTTCGCGTTCTCTTTTCTCCTTTACGTTTGGCTGCTGGGGCCTCCTCTGGGTTAATGTTTTCTCTAGCATTAACTGCTCACTGCCCGGTTAGCGCATCGCTCGCTTGTGGCCAAAACAGCACAGAGTTTCTTCCCATCGTGGCTCAGCCTCTCTTCCGAGAAGGTGGAGCTGCTTCTCACACAGCAAGGGACCAGCTGCAGTTCTCGTTCTCGCCATTGACCCAGTGGCTGGGAATGGAAAGGAAGGGTAAGGACTGGACTGAAAGCCAGAAAAAAAAGGCCGAAAGGCCTGCTCCCATTCCAGGCCTGATTCTGCAGAGGCCTCCCCTTCAAGGGCTGCTTGGCACCCGGTCCTTTCCCCAGGCCTTCCAAACTCAGCCTTTTGGTATTTGCAGTTTTCGTTTGATGGTTTTCTGTGTTTATTGGGATACAGTGGCAAACAAAAAGCCAAAGGACAAAAGACAGGAAAAAGGGGCACGGTGGTTGCTGAGCAAAGATGTAGCCTTGAAAATATATTTCCTTCGTTTATAGGTTAAAAAATTCAGGATATCTGTTGTTGTCTCTGCTGATGTTGTTACTGTCTTTATTTATACTCTGGCTGCATCCACACTGGAGAAATAACCCAGTTTGGCACCGCTTGAATTGCCCTGGCTCAAGGCTATGGAATTTGGGGAGTTGGAGTTTCTTGTGGGCCCAGAGCGGAGACCCCACAACATACTCCAGTTCCCAGAATTCCATAGCCTTGAGACCAGGATGCTGAGGTGTCAAACTGGGTTATTGCTCCAGTGTGGATGCAGCCTCAGTCTGTGTCCCAAGCGTGGGAGTCAAGGCAGGTTCCAAATTAAAATGGTTGCAAAAGAATTGAAAACATACAAAACATCTAGTGACAGTTGAGATATTTACTACACAGTTTTTTGTGCTAACAGTTTGTATTTAGTCTCTCTTACATAGTCTTTGGGAGATACTGATACATTCTGCCCTTGTGTGCAAGACTTGAAATCATGTGTGCGAATGAGATGAAATCCTATCAATCAGTTTTAGATTCTTTCCATCCCTGGTTTTTAGTGTTGTTTCTACATCAACTTTATTTTGGTCTTTGTTGGCTTTGATTTCCGTGTTGGTTTTAATCTTCTGCGGGTGTTACTTTTTATTTTATTTTATTTTAAAGATGCCTGGCTGTACTTTGCTGAGCTTTGTTGAGTTTTGAGAAGTTTGGATGTTAGAGTTTTTGTGATTGGATGTTAGAGAGAGACCATTTATCCATAAAGAAAACTAAATCTGTGATGGTCCAGTTTGTTGTACTGGCTGTGGAAAAAATATGCCTGGTACCCAGGAAAAGGGACTAGCCCTAGTCTAGCCTAATCTGTGTGTGTGTGTGTTTGTGTGTTCCTAGGGACACATTGGATGGATTTCCTTTCAAAGGCCAAGCCCACTGTTGCTCCGAAGTGTGCTGTTGCAGAGTAAAGAAATCTCCTTAGCCTGCTGTCTCTTCCATTTGCCTAACAAGGATGGAAAAGATTTCCCATCTTCTCTGCTCCAAAAGCTGTCAGGCCCATCAAAGGTCCCGCCATCTTGGTATCTCATATGGTCTGGTTTTTCTTCTCATGCTTTGCCTGAAGGAGTGCACTTAATGGAGACATTTGCTTACAAAGTAAATGAGGGTCACAGCTTCGGTTGCTTTCGTGGCCTTGCAGCCAATGGCCAAGACACCCGCAACCTCAGGGCAAGAAAGAAAGCTCCAGTCCGCAGGAAGACATGGGGAGCCCTTCCCCTCAGTGGTGGGCCCTTCTGGGCCAGTGTAGTTGATGCTGGTTGGCAGCAAAACCTGTCCAGAGTTTCCCAGGCAGAGAAGGGTCTTTTCCAGGCCTTCCTGAGCAGCTGCGGGACCATGCGTTCCTGCCAAGATGGTGGGATCTCTGATGGGTCTGTCAGCTTTTGGAGCAGAGAAGATGGGAAGCTTTGAGGAGGGTTTTGGACTGGGATGGGAGCCTTCTAGCCCTTGTGCTTTTCCTTCCAGAGCAGCTGGGAAAGAGGTGGGGCAGGTAAGAATAGATTGGCCAACAAGTAAGCTGTGTTTTATCTCTGGCACCATTTCTTCTACCTTTTACACATTCATTATGTGCTGTTGCCATTCAGAGAGGTGTGCTAAAAGATGCTGCAGGAATACTTCCACTTCCGCCTTGTGTCACCTGGCATTATCTGGGCTTCCAATTGATGGTGGTGGTTCTTACCTTGGAAGTGCCCAGTTGCTTGGCATATCTCCCTAGAGACATGGATCATTATCATCATCATCATTGGAGGGCCATTGAGATGGGAAGCTGGGGGGGAGGTTGAGATGGGGCCCTGGCTACAGCCCCCTAAACGCAGTGGGGGCTTATTAGCCTTTTTCTCTATCATGGTGGAGTCAGGCAAAGGGAGCAGGGAAGCCTTCTGTCCCAATCTAGAGGTCTCCAGATGCTTTGGAGTGCCTCTCCCACACCATTGGCTGGCTTGGCTGAGTCTGATGGGAATTGCTGTCCAAAACATCTGGAGAACAGCTTTGCTTTAATGTCTCTGTTTTTGGTCTCAGTGACGGTCTCTGCCTTTGTTGCCTCAGTGCATTTGGCTGTGTCTTGTGACTTTGGCCTCACTGATGCCTTGCCCTTGGCCATTTCTCAAGTTGGGAGACTACAAAGAAGCAAGATGGGATAACACCCCCCTCCTCAAAACACACTGATCTGTGTTGCTGCGGCCTTATATTGAAGTCTTGAACTTCTGGGTTCTCTTCTCTGCAGTTAACAAAGTAGATGGGCTCCTCGCCCATCTTGTTGACCAAAAATTTGGTGAAACAATTTGCAAAGAATAGGGATAATTTTTTACACCACAAAAAAGAAGAGCAATTCAACTTGTCCAAGCAAACCTTTTAGTCAGAACTGATATGCCCCCTAAAGGCACAAGGCAATATGGGATACTATGAAGGCAGTAGCAGACAAGGGAAGTCTAGGCTGAACAGGATTAAAAACAAAACAAAACAAAAAAAGACGTAATTTCTGAAATAAGCAAACTAACACAAAATCATGTTGTATCTGTTAACAATAAGCTGGTTTTGAAAGAGCTAAAGAAGAAGAAAGGAGGAATTGGCTGCTTTGGATTTAAAAGAAATTAAGACTGCTCTGATTTTATCAAATGGGGAGACAAAACCTCCTCCTTACTTTGAAGAGCGATTAAAAAATGCTTCCACAAAAATATAATCCCATTAATTAAATCTAACACAGGAAAGTTTTTGACGTCCCAAAATGAAATACGCCAAGAATGTAGAACCTTCTATAAAGAATCATATAGTTCAGACCATTGCACAGATTTACCCTTGAATGAATTTCTTAACACCTGAAAAACTCAGCCTATCAATAATTTCCCTAACTCTGAATTGAATAAACTTATCACAGAAAAGGATTTTTTTTTAAAAAAAAAAAATATAGCTCATTTAAAATCACGCAAATTGCCAGGCACAGATGGCTTCGCTGCAGAGTTTTACAAAACATACTCCACAATATTAATCCCCAAATTATTCAAACTGTTCTGCAATATTTTTAAGGGGGCAAAATCCCAGAGAGTTGGGAAAAGGGCAGAATGGTAGCTGGACCCCAAACACTTGGTGACCTAGCTTGGTATCAGCTCATCTCCTAATAACCCTTTTTCAATCAGGGTTTGATATTCTTGTGTCAATTTTTCCTAAACATGCTGTCAGTTCCTTTATTAAACAATATGTGCACTTGGCCCCATCCACCGAGTGCTTAATACTGTTCACTATTCGGCTGGGCAAGAGGGCCACCGTTGTGTCCTTGGTCACATTGCAAGGGTTTGACAAGATAGTTTATTTAGAAAAAATGGATTTTGAAACACTCCTTTTGTTGCTCTTCTAAGAAATATGTACACCAATTCAAAGGCCTCTGTGTGTGTCAGTTGCATGGACCCCAAGGCATTTCGATTAGAAAAGGGCACCAGGCAGGGATGCCCTCTTTTGCCAGCTGTTTATTGCCCTTGCTTTAGAGCAATGGTTCCCAAACTTTGAGCCTCCAGGTGTTTTGGACTTCAGTTCCCAGGATTCTTGGCCTTTGACCATGGTGACTGGGGCTTCTGGGAGATGAAGTCCAAAACTCCTGGGGGGCCAAAGTTTGGGGATCACTCCTTTAGAGCTGCTGGACACATGCGTCCGATCCTTTCCACTGGTTGAACCTTTATGCAGATGCTTTGTTACTAAGATGTTCTTTCAAAAAGCATAATAATAATAATAATAATAATAATAATTATTATTATTATTATTATTATTATTTATACCCCGCTCTTCAGCCAAGGCTATCAAAGCGGCTTACAATTTGTTAAGACATTTCCCTGCCCTCAGCCTTACAATCTAAAATACTGTATGGTCTCTCTCTCTCTATCCCTGATTTGCAGGCGGGGGTCGGATTTGCTTGTCAGGCTAAACAAGGCGTACATTTAATTAGAAATGATGGCTCAGTTCACTGGATGAATATGGAAGAGGGACACAATCTTGAATTGCAAAATGATATTGAGGGAAGAATACTCTAGCTGGAAAATGTTATGTGTAGTAATGAACCAATGCATGAAAGAAACAGATTTTTATGCTGGAGGCTGAGAGATTTACCCCTCACCTATTCCTCAACCTGCAACGAGGGCTACGGTTCCCCAAATCTGTAATTTATTAGTTAAAGAAGATAAAAGGCGTCCAGCCCAAATCTCCTAGTAAACAGACCTAAATTTAATTATTTCAGATGAAACCTGGGCTTAGATATGGACTAATCCTCCGTCTCCGTTCCATTGCTGCCAACATGAGGGAAAAAGCTTATAAAATTATATCTCGGTGGCATTTCTGTTCCTCAAAGGATGTTCAGCTGCCTGGCTGAAAAGGTACGGGAGCAAGGCATAGTAGCCCGTACTAGTGGCTGGAGTGTCTGAAAGCGAAGGTATTTTGGGACTCTGCCCTTAAACCAAGTCAAGATATTACAAAGGAAGAAATTGTACAGAGGGGTGAATTAGTTTTAATTGATCTTTGTATGAATAACAGTGTTTTGTTGCATAACAAGCACTTAATTTCACAACTCTTGTTTGTCACACATAACCAAATCTCCTGAAAGTGGAAATAATGTAAATATCCACTTTACATGGTTCCAATGAGACTTTTGGACTTAGCACAATATGAGAAATTTTTCAGGATCTTACAGTATTACAAGGGAGAAACCAGATAAACATTTTTGTTGAGAAATGCCTTCACTTTATTCATTAATTGAAGAACAAAGCTGGTCTCGAGACATTCCCAACAAATCGCCAGACATTTTGGAAAGACGTACTGATAATGGTATTACATCAGGCCTTTCTAACACAAATCTCTAAAGATACTCTAGACTTGGGCAGCAGAATTTTTTAAATGCATTTGTAACATCTATTTATTAAGCACTTCCTTTTGTTATCTTATAAGATGTCATTCTTGATACTGTGTTTTAAGATGTTTTTTTGTTTAAATGTTTCTCCCAAAATGCATGCAGGGATGATTCTCCCCCTCACCCGCCAGCTTCCACTTTTCTTAGATTTCCTTTTTGATGGCCAGATCTATGTCTGTTTCGTAACATCCTTGGGGGAGCTGGTGAAGCAGACTGATCTGCTTTCCTCCTTTTCTCTGTTTTGCTGCCGTCCGCATTTGTTCAGGAGGCAGCTGCTGTTTATCTCATCACAGACAGCCCTGTTTTTTCCCCAGCTCAAGCTTCATTGCATTGTTTACTGCAGACACACTGAAGGTCTGTGTTTGTCCAGCCCTCCTTTGCCTTGCTCCCAGGGCTGATGCTGCTTGAAGATCTCCAGCCAGAGAGAGAGCAGGGAGGGAAAGTGTGGGCAGCTGTCAAAAGGAGCATTGTCTTTGTCAGAGGCTTTGTTACTTGTTTGCCTCTAGTTTCCTGGAGAAGTAGGGCTGGCACTGGGGGAAGTCTTTGAAGACCTCTTCCAGGGCCACGTTGGACTCTTCAGTGCCCTCCTCTGCCCTTTCCAGTTAGAGGGTCAGGCTTTCTTGGTTGCAAATGCTCCTTATCAGGTGCAAGGCCCAAATGTGGAAGGAGAATTCAAGAGCATAATTCATCCCCTCCGGTTGCCTACTGATCAGGCTGGAAGTCAAGAGGCCTGGGAGGGAGGCATTGGCTTTGCTAAGAGTTTCTGGACTCTGGGAGAGGGCTGGTTGGTTTCTTAAATGCTTATTTTTAGCAAGGGAGAAAACCCAGGGGTTGTTTATTGACACCAGCTCAATCACATGCTTGTATGAACTAGTAGGGCATGACACACACAGGAGCCATCAGCTGATTCCTGAGCTTATGTAGGTCAGAGTTGTTAGGACAAAGTTACTTTGCCTGCGCAAAGGCTCTGCTGGACCGTCCGGCTTCTCTCGTGTGAGCCTCCCGCTTCGCTCCTGAGAGCGCATTTTGCCTTGACTTCCCAGGGCTCTCAGGAGCTAGCTCTGCCTTAATCCTCCAAGGTAGGTCATAGCTTTTTCATTTCACAGGATCAGAAGCTGGGGCTGAGTGATAGCAGCTCACCAGAAACACAGAATATTCCCAAGGTTGGTCCTGATCTGGGCCAGGAAATATTCTCAGTTCCACTGGGTTCTTTATTTTAAATCTGAACTTCCTAGAGAGCATGTTGGCTTTGTTTTCCAACACAGATAGAGCCTTACTCCAGGTTGCTGTGGGCACTGCGTTCTTGGCATGTTGGCTTGAGCCGTTGCGGTCAGAGGCCTTCAGTGTGGCTTCAAGTCACTTGTCCCTTTAGTTACTGTTCAACCAACTTGCCCCCTTAGAAGGTAACGCTTCAGGCTTCGCAAACATTGCTGAGCGGAGTGGTGTGTTTGGTCAAGCAGCTGAGCTAAGTTGACCCTTTTGCAGCACTTCCTCACCTCAGATCCTCTTGGGATGCGGGAGAGAAAGAGTGATGAAGAATTTTAACCTTGCAAATAAGTCCAGGCTGCATTTTCCTTTTGTGGGCCTTTGCCTGTGTGAGCAGTTAAATCAGTTTTCCGCTTACACAGCCTTCCTTGGATCAGTTGTCTTCACAGGCCTGGTCTAAATGGTCTCAAATGGTTGTATCCAAAGAACTGCCTTCAGGCATAACCCAAGTGGGATTTTTTGATTTTTATAGCGTCTGTGTCCAGGCCTTTCTACAGACTCGGATGGCTGTGTGTGGGCCTGGCCTTTGTGACCACCCTGTGAGTGCAGTTTGTGTTTCAAAGAGGGTTTGGATCTGGTCTCCCAGGTCAGAGTTGGGCCTCGCTTGCCATACTTGAAGACTTGAAGATGTTTGAGATGACTCTGTCTGTGCACATGTACTGTATAGGGAATGACTTGGGAGCACCAGGCTGAGGCTGAGCAGAGAAAGGACAGCCAGGACCTCTTAGAAAGGCACCTTCCTATGCCAGGAGATGAGGGGCAGCCCAAAATGCTATTTGCAGGGTGTTTTGTGTGCTGTCTGGGCATAGGGTGGACTTTGCCCAAGGGTCATAGTTGTGCTTGAGTGATGCGATTTCCCGTTCCCATTTGCAGGAGGAAAGGCTTGTCTCTAGTGATGTTTGCCTCCTCCTTCAGGAGACCGATGCCCTTGAATACCAACCGGTCTTGGGTGAGGCTTTCCGGGGCAACGGGCAGTGATGCCACCTGCTACCCTCTGCCTTCTGAATTCCCCGTGTTTTTCTTCCTCATGCCTAGTTGTGTAAAACGAGGATAACGATCTGCTTTCTGTCATACTGGAAAAGCACGTTGGCACATAATTGGGAGAATTTAAGTCCCAGGGAAAGAAGCAGGTTTTCCCATTGTTCCTACCATGGTGCTCTGCTTCAAGAGCTACCTACTGCTGTGCCATGACATTTCTCATATGCCCTCCTCCTCGTCCTCCCCCCCAGGGCTTGTAACCTCACTTCCTTTCATTAATCTCCTGGTCGGCTGGCATGGAGGAGGTGGTGCTGGTTTCTGGACTCTGCCTCCCTGGCGCTGGACTGGCTCCATGCGCAGGATCCCCTTCCAGTCAGGATCAGGCTCACAGAGCCAGGTGTGAGTGGCAGGAGAGGACCCCCTTCCAACTCATTGCCAAGGCCAAAGGCCTGAGAGGTGCCCACCTGTCTTGGCCCCTGAGGAGCTTCCTCCTCCGAGATCTTCCCTGTTTCAGTTTCTTCAGTCTCTAGGTTGAATTTACATAGATCCTCTGGGCATTATTTTTCTTTTCTTCGTGAGGATGATGGAACTTCAATCTCAGTCCAGGCAATATGGCAGAGTGGGCGATAGTGGGAGACTGGTGAAATGCGCCAATTTGAATTGGCAAAACAGTCCTGGAAATACAGTAAATCTGCATCTCTCTCTCTTTGTGCAGGGACAGTGGGCTCTTAGCTTGGTGTCCTCAAGATGACACAGAACCGTGAATGGGTAAAGGGAGTCACTTCAAAACTTCAGTGTTGAAATGCATCACAGGTTTTCCCTGTATGACTAAGTGGGGAAGTTTTCTCTTACCTTTCCAGGTTCTCAACCTGTTCGTTTTTAAGATCTTGCTGCATTGTTTTTTGGGGCAAAGAAAGGCAACAGAAGCCATCTCTTGTTTGAAAAGCCAATTTCAGTTGCAAGAAGGAGAGAGAGGAGGTGGTGGTGGTGATAGGAGACTTTGATTCAAAGCAACCCAGACGCTGATGGAGAAGAATCAACATTGGGCTGTTTGGTGTCTTTCCATTTCTTCCACCAAGTTACAGGATGAAAGTAGTGAGCTGTGGCATATCATTGTTTCAACCCACCACCACCGTTTGCTTCATGAAGCTTGTAAACACTGCTGACTTACTGGTTTCTGGAACAGTACAATATTTATGGAAGTAAGGATTTTTAAAAATGAGTGAGATTAGCAGAGAACTCAGAGCTTGGGGATTTGCCAGTTTTGACTGAGGATGGTAGTGATGAAACCCAGTGAATGGCCGTGCAGCTGTGGAAGCCACTGTGAGCTTATTCTGGTGAATAACCTTACAAACCCCAGTTTCTTTGTTGTAGGTAAGGTGACCATTTTGATCCCTTGACCAGGGGAGTGGAGCACCATGTGTGCCTCTCTCCTCTGATCCATTCCCTTCCCTTAAAATACAGAGTGCAGATCACCGTCTGGACCGCATGCCCTTTTCCCATAGAATAAGGTTTCCTTATTCATCTAAGGCTTCCTTAGGGTTCACGTTTTTACAGGGTTCACCTCTGGCTCTTGACATGAGTGACAGCAGCTACTCCTTTGCCTGCAAGCGCCAGTCGAATCTGATCTGAGTCCTTTTGGCGGGATAAACAAAGGATGATCGCAGTTCCTTTGGTTGATCACCGATTAGGTGGCATGGATTGTTGCCATCTTGAAACAGGAGAAAATGAAGGGTGTCTCCTAGTCCTCTGAGAAGGACTAGGAGACAACCCCAGTGTCTTACTTGGAGGAGATTTGAGATTTGCACTTCCCTCTCTGCCTCTGGATCTTTGCCAGTGTAGGTACATTAAGTCCTGCTTCTCTTTGTGTTTTTTCCCCTATGTCTTAAGCATTGCCTAGAAATATCCTGCTTGCTGTTGAGGTAGTTCTTACCCTGGTTGAGTTACTGGCATTTCAGTTGCTTCTATCCAGCCGTTCTTGATTGTCATGCAGCATTTTGGCATTTTAGGTCTATATTTTTAGATCTCGTATATCTGTTTTTAAGGTTGATATCTTGCAGATTTAAAGGTTCATCAAAGGTGCAGGGAACTGATATATATCAGCCTTTATTACATCTTCAGCTGTGTATACTCTTTAACTCTTAAGGCTCCTGGAAAGTCAAATCTGACTGTTGCAGCTACTTTCTCCAACTTTTTTTTATCCAAGCTTTGGTTGTATGTTACAACCCCCTGCATCCTGACCATCCTCCGTGACTTCCAAGCCACCCATTTTCCATAAAGGTTGGGCTGAAGGCTTCTGTTCTGTCAGCCTGGGAAGATGATTCTGTAATTCTGCCTCTGCTCCAAACCTTAGTCATGGTTGCAACAGGACAGTCAATACAAAGAGAAACTCCTGGTGATGCTGCATTGGCTTTCTTGCTGCTGAGAACGCAGAGAAAGATTTGCCAGCTTCTAGAAGACCTCAGTTTGCCCTCTTGTCATTTTCTGACCTCCATGTATCACTCCTGAGCCCCTAAATCTCTGCATTACACTTTGCAAACTGGGCACATCACTTACATTTCTTGTTTTATACTGCTTGATCTTGGGAATTCACGAGGAAGTGCTTTATCAGATTAATCCCATGTACAGATTAAAGTGTGCTGATATTGCTTTTTGTTGCATGGAAGCCAGGAAAGAGGGATCCAACCCAAATTTAGCAGACTATCTGATTGAGAACTACAGATGAAGCAAGGTGGCATTTTTCATCTGTACTAGAGCAATGTAAAAGTTGTCTTCCCGCTTCTGAGCACTCCTCCATCTTCCTCAGACACAATGCACTTTAATGTAGGATATTTGAGGTTTGGTTTTTTGTTGTTGTTGTTGTTGTTTTGTTTTTTGGTAATGCCAATCTTGCACAGAGCTGAAAAGAATTTTACTGCCCTAGTAATTTCCCAGGACTGCAGTCTGTATGAGGACAATTTTTCCATGGTTAGAAGAAGTCCAGCTTGTCTGCCTGGTGGTTGTTGTTTCAAAGCCTGCCTGATGCCCTTTTCTCTCTTTGCCTTTGGTTTCTACAGCAGTGACTCCAGCAGCAGTTCCAGCGACGAGTCTCCGGCACGTTCGGTGCAGTCCACGGCTGTCCCCGCGCCCACCTCCCAGTTGCTTCCATCTCTGGAGAAGGATGAACCCCGCAAAAGCTTTGGCATTAAGGTTCAGAATCTTCCAGTGCGCTCCACAGGTAGGGCCCCAAAAGAGCTGCCTACGTCCCCGGTACTTCAGGTTAAAACAACAGCAGTCTTGCAGTTGTCCACAACATTACATCAGGAAATGGAGGTCCAGTTTAATGAGCCACCTCTTCTGGGACTTGATTGCTAGGATTTGCTGTCAACCGAGATGGAGATGGAGCACCTTGATTTCTCCAAGAACGGAGCCTTGCGCAAGCTGGTGGCTCAGGCTTATTCCTATCTCAGGTTTCACACAGGCCCTTTCAGTTCAGTGTCTGATAGAGAAATTTCTGGCTCTTAAGGGAGACCAGGCACCTAGGATTTTCTTGGTACTAGCTTAAGACCTCTTATCGTCTTAAGAGGAATATTGTGTGCCAATATAATACATATTATCCAACTGGTTCACTCCTAATACAAAACATGCTCTGAAAAAAGATGGGGAAACGTTCACCTAGTTTATTCTGCTTTTACTCATCCTAGGGGAAGGGCGAGGAGCAGCTGGGCGGTTAAGCCACTTCTATGCTGTTAGGTCATTTGGACCCAAATGGGTGTGAATGTGGAGGCTACCCCTTGCGCTTAGCTGGTGTTGGCCCAAGACGGTAGGAGGAGTTGGAAGGATGGGGTTGGCCTAGAGACAGTAGCTGGACCAGAGTCCCTGGCTTCGTGTGGGCGGGTGCATCTTGATGCTACACCATGAAATTCAGAAATGCCATGGACAAAGGCAAAGAAAAGCTAGCCCACTGGCACTGCCTTGTGCAATGACCAGCCTGTCTTCTGCAACCACCAGCCTGGTGACTCTTCTGCTTCCCTCCCTGACATGCAGACACCAGCCTTAAAGATGGATTGTTCCATGAGTTCAAGAAGTATGGGAAGGTGACCTCTGTGCAGATCCACGGGGCGTCTGAAGAGCGCTACGGGCTCGTCTTCTTCCGGCAGCAGGAGGACCAGGAGAAAGCACTGGGAGCCTCCAAAGGGAAGCTCTTCTTTGGCATGCAGATTGAAGTGACAGCATGGATTGGGCCAGGTGAGCAGGAGCCTTGTCACTCCCCCTGCAAAGGGCAAGCCTTTGTCTGGCTCTGTCTTGGCAGGAAGCAGCCCCAGCAAATATAGTGCTTGGTGTGTGTTTCGGCCCCATCATCTTGTTGAAATGAGGGTGGGAGAGTGGACTGCCAGCAAGACTCTCTTTCTCCCTTTCCCATTGCTTCTGCTGAGAGTTTCCAGGGGGAAGGGGTGCCCCTGTGATCCCCAGTTGACCCTTAGCGACCCCTGTGCCAAACCCAACACATTGGAGAGGACCATGTTCTCCCAGTGGGCAGCCTTCCTCCTGGGAGGCTCATTGCCAGTGGGCAGTAGGACTTTACACACGGTCATCCTGTTACTCATTTTAGTTGGCATGGTGTCCTCTGTCTTGATCACATCTCTGTGTTAGCTTTTCTAACTGGAAAAACACCACAGATCACATTCTGAGCTTTTCCCATCAATTTTCCTTCAGATTTGCCTCTTCAGGCTTGATTATGTGGATGGTGTATATTCTTTAAGGTTCTCATTTCCCCAGAGGTTGGCAGAGAGCCCTGCCCTTTAATTGTCTGACATCACTCTCAGATCCAAAGCCGTTTTCCAAAGATGGCGGTTATGCTGGGGAGCCCAGACCAGTCTGCCCAACCTGGCAGGGAGGATGCTTCAAGTGTGAGAGAGAAGACGCACAGGATGTCAAATAATGTCTTTTATCTTCTGCCTTCAGAAACAGAAAGCGAGAATGAATTTCGACCTTTAGATGAAAGGATAGATGAATTCCATCCCAAAGCAACAAGAACTCTCTTCATTGGTAATCTGGAGAAAACCACCACCTATCATGACCTTCGCAATATTTTTCAGCGTTTTGGAGGGATAGTGGTACGTATAGCACAAAGGCAGAGCAAGTGTGTTCCTTTTTTGGGTGGCAAGAGAGCACAGCTGACACCCAACTGCTTCCCTTAGGTGTTTGGAGTTTGTTAACATGTCACTGGATCCTCATTGGAAAAGGATGAGTTCTTCCTTCCCATTACACATCAGCTGCACTCTCTCAGCCCTTCTGGGATTTGTGTTATTTTGTTCTTTTAATTGAAGAGGAAGAACTGTGTAGGTTTGTCTCAGCGGAAGCTGCTTCTGCTTCTGTGTGAGTGTTCAGGACTCTTCTGCACAATAGCAAAACAGAATGTGAAAATAAGTAGAATGACTAGGTACAATGGAGGAGATATTTGGGTTTTCAGACATAAAGCTTGTCTGAGCTTTTGAATTCCTCCCACCCATCCACTTTATTCTCCCCCCCCCCCTCCCACAATGCTTTGTCTAAAGTTGAAGGGGAGGCAATCTCAGCAGACAGTGGTCCTGGTGTGGTTCTCTTGGAGATGATGCTGTGCTGTGAGGATGACCAGCTTTTGCTAATGAAAAGATCTTAATTTTTTTTTAAAGTCTCTTTTGGAATTCTCATTTGAGGAATCCTTCTTTGAGGAAATTTCTGCTTCTTCTTTCTTACTCAGAACAGAAGTTCTGTGGAAAACATGTAAGCTTTCCATAGGAGAGTAGATTTTGAGTGAACATTAGAAGGAACTTCTTGAGAGTGAGAGAGGTTGGGCAATGGATCCAATTGCCCAGAGAGATGGTGGGGGAGATGGTCTGGACGGCCACCTGCCAGATACGCTCTAGCTGGAGTCCCTGCCTTGAGGAGGCGGTTGGACTTGTTGGCCAACTCTATGGTTTGTGTTTCTGTGTCCTCTAGACACCTGTTGCCTCTCTCTTCCCAGAACTCCTAGATTTGATGTATAGCTTTTCTGTAAGAGCTGAATGCCCAGCACAGCTTAAGAGGGCATGGCTGAGTTCTCTAGCACAGTGCTCACAAAGCCGGGCAGGCTTGTCCTTTGGAAAGTGGAGAAAGCATCGGCATCTCTTTCTTGCTGGGACAGATTAGTCGTCCTGCTCTGCTCCCGTTTGCCAGAGTGAAGGCTGCCCAGCATATGCTCTTTCTGGCCACTTCAGCCCTTTAAGTTCCCAGGCAATTTTGAGGCAAAGGGTTTATGTTTCCTTTGGGATTTGATTTCCAGAATCTTTTGACTGCTTCATGACTGGATTTCCAGATATGCAGATAGGTAGATGCCTGCAAACGCAGGTGTTCATAAAGAAATTCCCAGCCAGCATTCTGTTGTTGCACTTTGTGGGAGAAGGTCACCGGTGAGATGAAGGAGGGAAGAGGGGAAATCATTTGGCTTTGCCACATAAAAGTTACATGGACACAGGCACTATTTGAGAAACGATAAAAGCAGAACAAGGCCCTGAGTAATTTGGGATATTGTGCTATTGTGATTTAGAAGGCAGGGAGAAGGTTTGGAAAAGGCAAGACCTTAGAAGAAGGCCCCTCTGGGCAAGAAGAGGTTTTTGTCCTGAGCCAGGAGAAGGAGCCTTTCACGTCTCTCAGTGCCAGCTGTGCTTCTCTTCCCCAATAGGATATCGACATTAAGAAAGTGAACGGTGTTCCTCAGTATGCATTCCTCCAATACTGCGATATTGCCAGCGTCTGCAAAGCCATCAAGAAGATGGATGGGGAATACCTGGGAAACAATCGGCTCAAGGTAGGCAGATTTTCTCATGGAATTGCTGGTGTGTGGGCCTGATTTCCAGAAATGTAGGGTTGTTCCACAGCCCACAGTTTGGACTGTGGAAATGTAACACACCCTTCATCTCCCACTTGTAGTGCAGACTACAAGTGTTCATGTGCCCTCAAGGCTCTCCAGGTGGCATTTATTGGCAAAGCCAGCAGTCTTGGCATTGAGGCTGAAGACCGGGTGGGACGGGCAGTTTCCTCTACTGCCCTCCCGAAGGAGAGTTTTCTCTCTGGCTCAGTGTAGGAGAACTTTCCCTTCCATAACACTCTGGGCTGGGCTGTATGATCACTCCTGCCCTGGGAGGCTGTTAGCTGAGAATTAGGCCTGACCACGTTTACCTGAGCTGGATGGGGATGATCTCTTTAACTGATGGGACATTTTGTCCTTTTGTGTCCAGCTGGGCTTTGGGAAGAGCATGCCGACCAACTGCGTGTGGTTGGATGGCCTTTCGACCAACGTCACAGATCAGTACCTAACGCGACACTTCTGCCGCTACGGTCCAGTGGTGAAGGTAAGTGGGGGGCTCTCTGCAGCACACAGTCCCCACCCTGCCGCCGCCTGCCTTCTCTGGCAAACTAGTTCTTTCTGGCCGTCACCTTCAAGCTCTGTCCTGTCTCTGTCTCTGTCTCTGGGCTGAACCTGTTCTTCAGGGGCCTTTGACGCTCTTACACCACCTTCTATGTCTGGGAAGTAAACAGTTCCAAAGGAGCCGAACCCAGCATGCAGAGAGCACTTGGGGTAGTCACAGACAAACGCACATGCTGCCTTTTGCAAAATCACTCCTGGATGACGGAAGAGGACACAGTTCCTTTTTTTACAGGGCTCTTCTGTTCAAGCGTACTCATTATAGAAGTTGGCGTGTTTTATTTCTAATCTTTTTAGACCAGGTCTTTGGACATTGTACAAGTACATTTTACTTTAGATTGTTGTTATTTCTGTGTGCCTTCAAGTCACTTCTGATTTAGGATTACCCTAAGGCAAACCTATCATGAAGTTTTCCTTGCAAGATTTGGTTCAGAGAGATAAAATCACAATAAAACAATAATAAAATAGCACCAAATAAAATCAGTAACAGGAGACAAAACGAGTGGAGCACATAAATAAGCCTAAGTAAAACGGCCAGTTAAGAAACAAAATAAAAACTCAGAATAGTACAATGGTCTAAAAGAACCAAAATGGGTAAAGCTCCCCTTCTTAGTGGAGAGGGAAACTGACTAAAGATGAGGCTCTGAGGCCTCGCATGACTTGCCCCTGAAGCAACGCACAGGGAGCTCTCGCTGCAATTCTTCATCGTTGGTTCTTTCAGGGGCTTCTTTAAAATCCATTAGCTAAGATTAGGCATAAAATCAAGGTAATAGCAAAAAAAATATTTTTTTTTAATTTCACAAGTCCAATCTAGAGCAGACCCTTTGGCACTTTCCATTTTCTCTGTTGCAGTGCTCTTTGTTGGGGCAGAAAACAGAGAACTCCCGGCTGTTATTTGCTGGGACCAATGTTTCCCTCCTGCGGACGAGGGTCTTATTTGGTTTTATTTTGTTTGTTCTGTTCTTGCAGGTGGTGTTTGACCGCTTAAAAGGCATGGCTCTCGTTCTCTACAATGAGATTGAATATGCGCAAGCAGCTGTAAAAGAGACCAAGGGGAGGAAGATCGGTGGGAATAAGATTAAGGTCTGCCAAATTAACTTCTTCAAGAGCAATTAGAACAAGATTAGGCCAGCCAGGGGAGTTCTTTAATGGCACAGCATCTTTTGTCCTGGTCTTCAAGGATTAAATGAACACTATTGTACTATTATTATTATTATTATTATTACCACCTCCACCATCCCCTCTGCTTAATGGAAGGTGTGAGAGCATCTTCACCTGTTCCTTGCAAGGCTTCATTTTCTCTCAGTTGCTTTGCTCACTTTTTCCTTTCCAAGTGTCTTGGTTGCCCTTCTTGCTCTCCCCCTCCTTCTCTCTGTCTCTTTCACTAAAACCTCTGCCATCATACAAATGTGTGGGGTGCTTTCTGTGTGACTCCCTTTTCTGAGTGTAGAGGGTGGAGGGGGGGGGGTCCTCCTGCTTCAAAGGCAAGAGTCGGCCCATGCGCCTGGGTGGCTTGCCCTGTTTGGCTTGTGGCTAAATCAACGCTTGTGCTGTTGCTGTTCTTGCTCCTTCTGCTTCCTCCTGAATGGAGGTTGCTTCTGGGTTAGAGGAGTGAAGGGGCTGTAATTTTCCCATCACCAGGTGGGCCTCCAACAGGTTCCCTCTGGCTTGCCTGGCTTGTTTAGCCACCTCCAAAGAGAGCCTCCTTTCCCCCAGGACCAGGTGAGGTGTCCTGGCACATCCAGTAGGCATCCCTCATACCAATGGTGCAAAGGGTGAGCTCAGCCCAGAGCCTTCCCCTTTGCAGAGAGAACCTCCCAATGGTAGGATGCCTCCCTAACATGCTGCTCTGGTTTTATTGCAAGTCAGTTACTATTTTTTAAAAAATCCATGAAAATGCCTTTCTGGGACACCTGTTTTGAACCTTTGTGCCCTTGGCCATTTGCCTCTTTCTGGTCTCTGTCCTGAGGAGGAAGTCATTTCACAGTGTAGGGGTCTGAGTTGCATTTGTCGGGCTTCCATACCCACAGCTTTAAAGTATTCCAAAAAATGTATAAATCCAGAAAGCAAACCTTGATTTTCCCATAAGGGGCACTATTTCACAACGCCATCGTATTGAATGGGATATGCGCATCCACAGATTTTGGTATCCATGGGTAGTCCTGGAACCAAACCACAGCCAATACCAAGGGCCCACTGTACTATGCAAATTAGGGGAAGTTGCTGTTTACTGAGTTTCCAAAACACAAGGAAAGATATAATGTGCCACCAGCCCCACAAATGCACAAGGAGGTATGCATACACATGCAAACGTGGCTGGTGATCCTTTCAATGAAAAGCATTGTCCTTTTGGCAACCTAAAGGTTATCACTGGCTGAATGGCACCTCCTCTGTCCAGAGGCAGTCTGACCATATGCCTGGGGCATGGGTTGCCTTATGGCATCCACTGGTTGCTTGGGGAAGTGGCATGCCAGGTGGTTTGGGCCCAGCACCAGACCAGAGAGATTGCTCTGATACAAAGTGCCACAAGGCATGAAGTGCTTTTGCTTCCATGCCTTTGCCTATGGAGGTCTTGCTCATGCTGCCTCTTGTGCTTTGAGACCCACTAGCAAGAAGCGTTCTGCTTTGTTCAGTGGCGTCACAAGTGCTTGTCCCCCTGCTTTTGAATGTAGGCAGTAAGTTTTTTTTTCTCAGGTTGGCATTCCTGGAGTAACATACTTTGACTTGCCCTTGTTTTTTAGGTTGACTTTGCAAACCGTGAGAGCCAGTTGGCATTCTATCACTCCATGGAGAAAACGGGTCAGGATATTAGAGACTTCTATGAAATGCTGGCAGAAAGAAGGCAAGTACTTCTGCCAGGTTGCTCTGGCTTAAAAGCACTTCAAGATGGAACAGGGATGCACAGCTGTGTGCTTTGAGGTTGTGATTTTTCTTCCATGCAGGTCTTTAGGAGCCATTTTAATTAGCTTTGTTTTTTTAATTTGTATTCTTTGAAGTGATTTTTATTTAGAAAGGCAAGTCATTAGTAATCAAATAAGTGATGGCTCAATTTGGGTAAGCTATTGGCACAGTGTTTGGGTTCTTGTCTATATTCTCGTTCCCTACAGAAAACCAGCCTCGGTGGCTGCATCTGCACTGCAGAAATAATGCAGTTTAACAGCACTTTCGTTGTGTCAAGCTGCATTATTTTTGCAGCTTGTATCTGACAAAGGCAAGTATGTTCTTGTGACTTTAGAAGATGGCCAAAGGACACCAGAGCCTGGGCAGCTGGTAACCTCCAGCAATCCATTTCCATGTCATGAGCCACAGTGGCATTTAGTTTTAATAAGAAAAATAGCGTGTAAACCAGCTCTTCCCTTCATAAAGAGCTAAATGTTGGCTCTATTTTTAAGGGCTAGAATGTATTTTTGGTATCAGAATTGTCAGTTTATGCTTTTATCTCTACAAATCATTTCCTGTTCCACACTTGTTTCTGGTTCAAAATCGATCATTATCCTGCTGTTGCCCTTTTCTTTAAAAAATAATTAACAGTTTACAACATGCATTGCCAAGACCTTTGTGGAGGGTGTTCAAATATGACACAAATGCCTTTCACACCCTCAGAGGACTTTTTGAGCCAAAAAAAGTTTTTTTTCAAATTTTACATTTTTTAGTCCCTGGGGGGACAAGGGGACCTCCAAATGTGGCAGAAATGCTCTCTGTGCCCTCAGAAGGCATTTTGGGGGGGTTTGGATGCAACTGTTTAACCCCAGGGGGCCACCTAAAGGGCGAAATGGGGGCTGTGCTTTGCCCTCCTCCCCTCCATATGGGTCCGAAACCTTAGAGGCAGATTTAAGAGGCTGATGGAGGAAAGCTGAACAAAAGTCTTTGATGGTTACTTAAGAAATTGTTGTTCATTAATTTCTCTTTTCATGACTGCAGCGTTTGATGATGATCTAACTTTTTTGTATTTGTGGCTTTGACAGGGAGGAAAGAAGAGGATCTTACGAATATGCTGCTGATCGTACTTACTACGAGGCTGTCCGAACGCCAGGGACTTATCCCGAGGACCCCCGGAGAGAATACCCAGCCCGCAGCAGGGAGTTTTATGCTGACTGGGATCCTTATCAGGGAGACTACTATGACCCACGGTATTACGATGACCCGCGGGAATACAGAGATTACAGGGGAGACCCTTATGAGCAAGACATAAGGGAGTACAGTTACAGGCAGCGGGAGCGGGAACGCTTTGAGTCGGACCGGGACCATGAAAGGAGACCCATTGAGAGGAGCCAAAGTCCTGCTCATTCCCGGCGGCCGCAGAGTCCTGGAGCGTCTCCATCCCAGTCTGAGAGGCTGCAGAGCGATTCTGAGAGGAGGATCTACAGCCGGTCATCTGAGCGGAGTGGCAGCTGCAGCTCACTTTCTCCACCACGCTATGATAAGGTGGACAAAGCCCGCCTTGAGCGCTATGCAAAAAGTGAAAAAACAGAAAAAGAGCGGACTTTTGAGCAGGAAAGGCCTGACAAAGACAAACGCCTGGTGAGGAAGGAGAAGCCAGAAAAACTGGAAAAGGACAAAACAGAGAAGCAAAAGCGCAAGACAAAAATTCACTCCCCAAGCTCCCAGTCTTCTGAAACGGAACAAGAAAATGAACGAGAGCTGAGTCCTGAGAAAGCGAAAGGCGGAAGCAAAGCGAGCCGGGAGAGAGCTGACAAAGAAGGGACTGCTAAGAACCGCCTTGAACTGATGCCCTGCGTGGTGCTGACACGAGTAAAAGAGAAGGAAGGGAAAGTAATTGAACAACCTGCTTTGGAGAAGCTGAGGGGGAAGCAGGAGAATGAGACCATGAAGCCTCCCTTGCTGGAACAAAAGGTCCTGGCTTCTCAGGGGGATCAAAGCAAGTCAGATCTGCTGAAACTTGAGCCCATCAGAACTAAAGTATCAAAAGAGAAGGTGCTGGCCAGTCACATCGAGGTGGTTGATAAGGATGGGAAGGTGAAACCCAAGAAGCACCTGAAGGCAGATCAGTTGAGCGAAGTGGCAAATCCAGTCGACCTAGAAAAGCTAGAGGCCCGCAAAAGACGCTTTGCTGATGCAAACTCAAAGCCCGATAAGCAGAAACTGGAAATCAAACGAAGCAATCAAGAGGAGGAGGACGGGCGTGTGATTTTGAAGAAGCAGATTGATATGACAGTTGAATCTGAAAGGAAGCCCCCAAGGAAGGAGCAGCTTAAGAGGGAGTCTAAGAAGATCAAGCTGGAAAGACTTACCACCATAACCAGTCCCAAAGATATCCCGGAGCCGGCAAGTGTTTCTGCTGGTTTGCGTCCCAGTTTGGAGTTGCAGGCTAGACTGGGGGAGCCAGTGGATGAGCCCGTGGAAGCACCTGAGGTCCCTTCTAGGAAGGTGAACTCAGTAAAACCGCAGCACAAACATACTCAGCTGCAGGACGACCAAGGAGCCGAGAGAGAGGATGCCTGGAAAAATTACTGTGGTCTTCCGGAAGAGGCACCTGACCACAAACCTGCCCAGGACAAGCCCCTGTCATCGGATATTGAGGAGAAAATTCCCATCGACATCGATCACACGCAGAGCTACCGGAAGCAGATGGAGCTGAGCCGCAGGTTAAAGCAGCAAATGGAGATGGAAATAGCAAAGCATGAGAAGTTTGGCAGCCCAAAGAAAGACCTGGATGAGTACGAAAGGCGTAGCCTGGTACACGAGGTTGGGAAGCCCCCCCAAGACGTGACAGATGATTCTCCTCCAAGTAAGCGGAAGAAGTCCTCAGACGCTTTTGACTTTGAGATTAGCACGAAGAGAGAGAGAAATTACCGGAGCTCCCGCCAGGTGAGTGAGGACTCTGAACGGACCACCTGTTCCCCCGGCCTCAGGCCTTTCCCGTTCCATGAGGAGGATGAGGCGCTGGATTCCCCGCGGCTGATGCTCATAAAAGAAGCCAAAGAGTCACCTAAAGTAGAGGACAAAGGCCCTGCCTATTCAAGTGCCGTCATACGGGAAGATGCTTTGAAATTCAATCCCTATGATTCCAGTCGAAGAGAGCAGATGGCAGAAATGGCTAAAATCAAGATGTCTGTTCTAAATTCTGAAGAGGAGACAAGCCGCTGGGAAGCGCCAGTGAAGCAGGAGTCCAGCCGAGTGGACATTAGCTTTCCAAGTAGTGTAGTCAAGAGAGACAGCATCCGGAAACGGTCCGTACGAGATCTGGAGCCAGGGGAGGTGCCTTCGGACTCAGATGATGATGGCGACAATAAACCCCATTCTCCTAAATCCTCTTCTTTACTGGAAAGTTCCAGATTATCTTTTTTATTACGGGACAGGGACGAAAAACTTCGTGAAAGAGAGGAGAGGCTACCAACCTCCTTGGAAAGGAACAAGTTTTATTCCTTTGCACTGGACAAGACAATCACTCCTGACACAAAAGCCTTGCTGGAGAGAGCAAAGTCTCTCTCATCATCTAGAGAAGAGAACTGGTCTTTTCTAGATTGGGACTCAAGATTTGCTAATTTTAGGAACAATAAGGACAAAGAGAAAGTGGATTCTGCACCAAGGCCCATCCCTTCATGGTATATGAAAAAGAAGAAAATCAGAACAGATTCTGAAGGAAAGCTGGATGACAAGAAAGAAGACCACAAGGAAGAGGAGCAAGAGCGGCAGGAACTTTTTGCCTCCCGTTTTTTACACAGCTCAATCTTTGAACAGGATTCTAAGCGCCTGCAGCATTTGGAAAGGAAAGATGAAGACCTCGACTTCCTCTCTGGCAGGTTGTATGGTAGACAGACATCTTTCGATGGTACTAACAGCATATCAGACTTTGTGCCGGAGCCTGTGGTTCTTTTTCATAGTAGATTTGTTGAGCTTACCCGCATGCAGCAGAAGGAGAAGGAAAAAGACCAGAAGCCCAAAGAAGCAGAAAAGCAAGAAGATGAGGAGAATCAGCCCAAGACACCGGAAGCCATACCTGATAATAAAGAACCAGAGTATAAACCACCACTGCTAGTTGGGCCATCACCAGTTACGCCGGCACTGCAAGAACCATTAATAGCCATTGCAGAGAAGATAGTGAATGAGAAGCTGCCAGTCGAAGTGTCCTCTTCTTCAAAAGAGGAGAAATTGCCAGAGATTGGTCCTGTGGCTGAAGAGCCAAAGCCTCTTCCTGAACTCCTTGCTCCTGTTAAAACAGAATTGCCTGAGCACATTGAAGCACCACCAGTCATGGAGGGCAATAAAGACACATCTCTTTCCATGGTAACCCCTGAGGAAGACTCTATATCTGTAGAGCACCCCTCATATTTGGATACAAAGCCACCTACACCTGGGTCTTCTTTTTCCCAAACAGATATCAGCACGGATCCAGAACCAGAAATAGCTCCACCACCCCCAAAATTGGCCACAAAGACAGAGGAATTGCCGGAGCCTAAAGAAGAAAGTGTTTCCCTGTCCATTAATTCAGAGCCTGCTGCTGTGAGCCAGAAAGTGGAGGTTGCCACTGAGGTTCTCCCTCCTGTTTCCGACACAGAGATGGAAGCTGAGCCCCCTGTTGTTGTAAAAGACAAGAAGTCATATAAGAGCAAACGCGCCAAAACCCCTGTCCAGTCTTCTGTTGCAAATGTTGCAGAGAAACCCGTCACTAGAAAGAGTGAGAGGATTGATCGTGAAAAGCTTAAAAGATCTGGCTCTCCCCGTGGGGAAGCACTGAAGGTGGAAACAGAGAAGGTTTCGAGAAATGCTGCCAAATCTCCAAGTGCCGCAGCAGAGCCTGAAGCTCCAGAACCCAGTTTGCCCATTGGCCGAACAAGGCGTAGGAATGTACGGTCAGTTTATGCAACCACAGGAGGGGACCATGAAGGACCGTCGCCTGTGAAAGATTCTGTGGAGATCACCAGAAGTACCAGGAAAAGAGTGGAACGAGAGCCACCAGACCTCACCACTACTCCTACGCCTCCGAGAAGAGGCAGACCTCCAAAGGCACGTCGCAAACCTGAGGAGGAGATATCTCCTGTTAAAGTTGAACCAGTGCAGCAAGAGGCAGAAGAAACGGAAGCCAAGGAGACAGTAGAGATCCCTAAACCTGTGGAGGGCTGGAGATCACCCAGGTCCCAGAAGCTAATACACTGCCACCCTTCAGCCGCTTGTGGCCCACAAGGCAAGAAAGGGAAAAGTGAACCCAAAGCAGAGACGGGCACAGAGTCTGAAGAGCCTTCTGAATCTCCCAGCCAAGGGTTGAATGCCAGTGAGAACAATAGTAAGCCCAAGGCAGACAAAGAGGTTCCTCTGACTGAGCAGAAGCGAGACAAGAAAGAGATCGAGACAGACAGAAGTGCACCCGAGGCCTGTCCAGTTGAGATCGTAGAACGAAGGCCTGTCCCAGAGAAAGCTACCAAGTCCAAAAGAGGAAGATCTAGGAGTGTAAAGGCTGTAGATAAAGCATCCTTGTTGAAGAGCCTGAAAAACATTGAGATCCGTTTGAATGTAGATGAAGTTAAAGGGGCTCTTCGACCAAGTGAAGAGGAGATGGAACCTGTAGCAGCACCATCACCCAAAAACAAAAGCCCTCTGAAGGAAGACAAAATGTCGCCACACTTCATGAAGAATGAAGCAGAAGACCCCTTTCCGGAGGCAGCAGAAAAGGAAACGGCTTGCGAGTCCACACCATCTCCTGAGGCAGACCAGTTGGCTAAGCAGATTGAACTAGAGCAGGCTGTGGAGAATATCGCCAAGCTCACCGAAGGCCCAACCATTCCGGCCTACAAGGAACCAGCAGCTGAAGTTTCAGAGGTTCGCCAGGAGGAAGATGGAGACAAACCTGCCCATCAGGCCAGCGAGACAGAACTGGCTGCTGCCATTGGCTCGATCATAAATGACATTTCTGGAGAGACTGAACCCTTTCCTGCTCCCCCAACATATCCTGCTGAATCAGAGTCTGAAATGCCCACAGAACCACTTGCGTTGCCACCTTCCCGAGAGGAAGAGATGGAGCCTGAAACTGACCAGGCGGTGAACAACATCTTGGAATCTGAGGTAGCTTCCGTGGAGCCTTCTGTGCCAACAGTTCCTGGATCTGCCCCTGAGACGGAAAGCAAGGAAGCAGAAGTGAGCTTCAGTGAATCTTCCAATTCAGCACAGGAAGCAGAAATCCCCCAGGAAGTGGAGATATCTCGGAAGGAGCGTGGGCGGCAGAAGGCTGCACGGCCAAGGCGTAAGCGGAGCACAAGTAAGAAGGGGGATGCCACAGAACTCAGGACCACAGTAGAACCCGAAAGAGTACAGAGCAAATCACCCATTGTCAGTGAAGTTAAAGGAAAGTCAGAGGAGGCTGTGAAAGAAGAGAACCAAGGGAAGCACTCTCCTTCAGCAGCCTCCCCGCTGGTTCTTCCTGACACAGGCAAGGCTGTAGCCCAGGAGGCGACTTCTCAAGAGGTTCCTGTGGAGAGCAGCAGCCCCTTGCCAAAAGCTCTGGATCCGCTGAGTTTGCCATCTGTGTCGGCCCCTGTGGAGGAGCAGGTGGGCTTGAGTGGTGGGTTCAAGCTACAGCCTACAGCTGAAAACACCCCTGTGACTCCGCCAAGTGCACCTCTGCCCGCTGTTTCACCTGCAGGAGCCACAGTGAGGCTTACTCCTCCCCTCTCTTCTGGAGCAGCAAAGGTGACAGAATGGATTGTGAAGCATGAGGATGCCCGGGTCCGCTCCACCCCACCGCCACCAGCTCTTCCCCCAGATACGAAAGCGTCCGATATTGACACCAATTCCAGCACTTTGCGGAAGATCCTGATGGAGCCCAAGTACGTTTCTCCAGCCAGCATCACCCCGACCCATGTTACAACAGCCATAGCTGAACCAGTGAGTGCTCCTCGTGTGGAGGAAGCTCCTCCCCATCCTCCAGTGGAGGCTGTCAGGCCAGGGTCAGAGGAGAAGCCGGCTGTCCCCATTGCCAACGCTTTGGAGCCGCCAGCTGCAGAAGCCCCAGTGTTCCCTGAGAAGGAGAAGATTGTCACGGTTATCGCCCCGAAGGCGACCTCTGTCATCAGCAGAATGCCCCACAGCATCGACCTTGAAGAAACCCCAAGAATCACATTGGTGAAGCAAGCTCAGCCCCAGACCTGCCTGGTCAGCGCCCTTTCGCCAAAATACAAGCAGCGGCCCAGTGCTAATGACAACAGCCGCTTCCATCCTGGCTCCATGTCTGTGATTGAAGACCGGCCGGTGGAGACTCCGGGGTCCAGTCCGGGCCTCCGTGTCAACACCTCAGAAGGGGTTGTTCTCCTGAGCTACTCGGGCCAGAAGACAGAAGGCCCGCAAAGGATCAGCGCTAAGATCAGCCAGATTCCCCCTGCTAGTGCAGTTGACATTGAATTCCAGCAGTCTGTTTCCAAGTCCCAGATCAAGCAGGAGCCTCTAGGCCCCGCTCAGGCAATCCCAAAGGGCTCTCAGGGGCCAGCGGGGTATGGGGCGGTGCCCACCCCATCTCTGACGCAGGGATCTCAGCAATACAGCCCCTCCGCAGTCCAGCTTTCCTCCATCAAGCAAGAACGCAACAGCTTGGAGAAATCTGAGCCACCCCACCTCTCTGTTCAGGCACCCCCTTCTCAGTCTGGGCCAGTTAAAGTCCTCTCCCAGTCCGCCAGCACTCCATCCATCCTGGTCCACAATCAGATGTTCCCACAGGGTATGGCTTCTTCCAGTAACAAAAAGCTTCCAGACTCGGCTGCACTGAAAGGGGAGACAAAGGCTCTTCAGTCCACAAGCTTGAGTCCCAGCATCGGCCCCCACCACCCTTCCTTGACTGGCAAGATCCACCCAGAGGCCAACCATGTGAGTGTGGGAACTGGCACCCCAGCTGAGCGGGTCGCCCCCCACCTGGGTGTCACCAAGCAGGAGCCGCTCTCACCACGGGCGAGCGGGCACTCTCCCTCCCCATTTCCGAGGGCTTGTCACCCCAGCGGCCCCTCTTCCCCAGCTCTGTCTGGCAGCAACTCCATGCTGGGGATTCAGGGATCGCCCTGCCCAGGTATCCCTGTCCCTCAGTACATCTCCAGCATGCACCCAGAGCAGTCAGTGATCATGCCTCCGCACAGCGTCACCCAGACGGTCTCCCTGGGCCACCTCTCCCAAGGGGAGGTCCGGATGAACACCCCACCTCTGCCGGGCATGCCCTACGGCATCCGCTCTGAGCTCCATTCCCCCCGGGCCGCCTTGCAGCCACAGCAGCGCTCCAGCACGCCACAACCGCCCCCGATTCGAGAGATGGTCATGCCCTCCCTGTCGTCCTCGGAGGAGGAAATGCACTACCACCACACAGTCTGCCGCGGCTCGGCCCCTGTGCAGTCTGACGTCCTTGTCATGCAGCCGGACTACCGCGTACACCCCACAGGCATCCGATACAACGTGCCCCGCGATGTGAGGATGATAATGCACCCCCACATGGCAGCGGTGGGTGGAGACCACCACTCGGAGACCCGACAGGCCCGGACGCCAGAAGGGCGATCTGTCAAGACACCTCCCGCTACCAAGGCCCTCCAGCCAGGCAAGGAAGCACCCAAGGCTCCTGAAGTCAAGATGGCCCACTCGCCACACGGAGAAGCCCGGCTCCTCAGCGGCCAGCTGCTGGGACTGCCTCTGGCACAGCCTGTCGTCGTCCCACACGGTGTCCAGATCATGCACCCCACTGGGAGCTCCTTCCACGACTACCGGCCAGCCTACAGTGACATGCAGAACTACCACCCCGCTGCCCAGCTTGGGCACCCTCCGTTTTCTGGGGCATCACCCATTGGACTGCCTTCCCGGAGTATGACTCCCTCTCAGGTAAGAAGAATGGCACCTGAAACAGGCCTCTTGTAAAATAGGGTCTTCTGTGCTGCAGAAGGAAGAGGATGGCCAGGTTTGTTAGGGCAGCATCCATTTCCTCAAGTACATTAAGTCTTCCTAATTCCCCAAATCCTGTATCATCCATAAAGGATCTATGGATCCTCACACAGTACCCCCTTTCATGGCTGGCTCCTTTTCCCCATTTCCTTGAGACATGGGGAAGGGATGGAGCTTAGAGACAAAACAGCTCCCCAGTTTAGTCTTGGGCTGTAAGGTGGAGAGGTCACCCCCCTCCCACACACACACACTTTAAACCAGGAAGCTATTGTTGCCAGTGAGTTCAGACAGACTTGGGGGGGGGGGGCTGAGGTGGCATCACCCACAGCAGATATGTTTGTATCCCCTCATTCCACAGTGTGCCCAGAAGCCCTCAGGCAGGATGAGAGGAGCTGCCTCTTCCTCCTAGTCCAGGGTTCTGCCACCGCCGATGCCCAGGAGCCAGTTAGACCCTCCATAGGACTCCCATGGGGACAACTTGAGGACCCCTCCTTCTGGTGGTCCTTGCCTGGGGGGGAGGGGGGAGTCTGCCACTTCTGAGATGGCAGCGGGGAGAATCAAGCTGTGCTGCCGATTTCCACAGCCATCCTCACATCCAGAACTGCTCTTTAGTTTGTGTATGAAAATGTGTGATGATGAAGGCAACTGGAGAGGGGTGCAGCATTGCCACAAACATGAGAGGCCCAGTGGAACTGAGCTGAATTGAGGGTCCCACCATAGAACAGTCTGTGCCAAAGGTGTGGGAATAGTTGGGATTCAGCGCAGTGAGCCAGAAACCAGGTTGCCACTGCAGATTGGGAAGAAGGCCAGTGAACATAGAGCCAGAACCAGATTCTGGGCTTAAGCGTCCTTGGGGCTAATGGTGGATCTTTTGCGCCTCCTACGGGGGTCAGTTTCTAGTGAGCAGCCCCCCGCTGCATAGAACCTCCCTCACACCCTTAGCTGTGTCTCCTTCCTTCCCTTGCAGGGCCTGCCAGAAGGAGAGCACTCGCATCCCAGCCAGCCGGCACACAGCAAGACCCCACAGCTGTCCCAGGAGCCCAAAACAGCCCAGGCCATTGGGCAGGAGTCCACGACCCACCACCCCCCAGTCAACCGACATGTCCAACCGATGGAGCCCCACTTACATCTCCCGCGAGGCCAGGTGGAGACAGGGCAGACCTCCTACCCTTCTCCTGTTGCCATCCCCGTGAAGCAGGAGCTGCCCTCCCCACATCAAGCCCTGGCACAGAAGCAGGCCCTCTTCGTCCCCACCACCTCGGGCACCTCCCTGGCACCCCCAGGGCTGCCCCTCTCCCGGCCGGATCCCCAGTCGGTGCTTAAGCAAGAGTCCACTACTCACCCGGTCTCTCAGCGGCCGGTCGACATGGTCCAGCTCCTGACTGTGAGTCCCCTCCCTCCTGCCCTTTCTGTGGTGAGGAAGAGGGTTGGTGTCATTCTTGGCACTTTGGTGGGTGGAGGGTGAGAGAGGGGACTGTTGGCTTTTTGGGTGCTGAGCCTTGAATGTGTGCCAGGCTCCCCAACTTTGCCCTTTGGCAGGTTTTCTTTGCCCAATGGGGTGACATTTCTCTCCCCCCCCCCCCCGCCATTTGCAGAAGTACCCCATTGTGTGGCAGGGCCTGCTAGCGCTGAAGAATGACACGGCAGCCGTCCAGCTGCACTTCGTCTCTGGCAACAATGTCCTGGCCCACCGCTCTCTGCCAGCGCCGGAAGGGGGCCCTCCGCTAAGGATCGCCCAGCGCATGAGGCTGGAAGCGTCGCAACTGGAGGGGGTGGCACGCCGCATGATGGTGAGACTTGGGTGGGGTCTTCTGCTCTTTGCTCTAGCCTACTCCCCGCATGCTGCCAGTGAATTCCCCCTCTGCTACACTCTTAATGTAGCTTTTGGGCTGGGATGTGGGGTTTTCTCTACTTCAGTTTCAATTAAAACAAAAAGCAAAGTCACAGACTGCTTGTTGAGCAATCTTTGCAGAAGCCAGACAGATAGTTGAGGGGGGAATATTAGAGGAGTATTCCCCTTGCCCCAGGGAGATCAGCATTCAAACCCACTTCAACCAGGGAGCTCAGAAGATGACTTTGAGCCCACTGCTGTCTCTTGCTGACCCCCTGCCTCTCCTGGAGGGGAGAGAAGACAAACTAGGCCCACGGACACGGTGCACTTGGCCCTGGGCATCAGGCAGGAGGTTGGCAGTGGAAAGGTTAAGGTCCTGCTAAGCTCCCAGAACTCTCAACATCAGGTTAGTGTCAGGATCAGAGCTGCCTCCAGGGAGCTGGTTGAGCCCTGGGGCAAAAGGAGCTGGGGAAAGGGACCATCTTGTGTCCTCAGCTGTGCCAAAGTAAGGATCCATTTCCTGGGCCCAGGGTCTACAGTGGAAGGGAGAGGGTGGTCCCAAGTAGCAATTCTGGATGGCAGCCAGCCATAGTCCCCCGTCCCAGCAGTTGTCTTGTTTTCCAGGTGGAGAGTGACTACTGCCTGCTTCTGGCCTTGCCATGCGGACGAGACCAAGAGGATGTAGTGAATCAGACGGAGTCTCTGAAAGCCGCCTTCATCAGCTACCTGCAGGCGAAGCAGGCGGCTGGCATCATCAACGTCCCCAACCCAGGCTCCAACCAGGTAAAGAGAAGGAGAGGGAAGCAGGCCTCTCCCCCTCCATGCTGGGCACTAAATTCCCTCTGGGCTTCGGAGTGCCTCAAGCTGTGTGGCTCTTTGATGCTCCTGAGGAAGAGTGGGCTCCCTGAGCATTTGCAGAATGTCCTCCTTCCATCTGCAGCTGTCTTTGTGTGCCCCCTTTTTTAAACTGAAGGAGGGAGAGGAAACACTGTTCATCCTGTTTTCCTCTTCTTGGCCTCTAGTTGTCGCAGTCTGTCCTTTTCTGGGCTTTCTGCTGTCTATCAGCCCCACCTTTGGGCTCAGGGACTTGTTGGGGCAGCTGTTGGGTGAGACTCTGCGCTGTGGGCAAGGCCTTTGGCCCCGGGAGCAGAGCCAGGGGAGAATGGGAACATGCCTTGAGGCTCCCACTTGCCAGGGGACAGGGCTGGCATCAGCCACCAGGAAGGCTACACAGACCCTTGGCCTGCTGGGCCACCATATCTGGCTTTTCATTGACCATATTGCCCTCCTCTCCTTCCTTCCTTCTTCCAGCCTGCCTACGTCCTACAGATCTTCCCGCCCTGTGAGTTCTCGGAGAACCACCTCTCCCGCCTGGCCCCGGACCTCCTGGCCAGCGTCTCGAACATCTCCCCTCACCTGATGATTGTCATCGCCTCGGTCTGAGTGGACGACAGATGGACAGACAGATGGACAGACAGCTGGCTTCCTGTGGGACTCTCCTCTCTCCAAGGCCCCACAGCAAAGACAAGGAGACAGGGAAGGACGGACAGATGGAGGACGGGGCTCTCCTGGCCCCCCAAGAGCCTCGATCCAACGCTGGCCGCCAGGTAGTGGCTCCCCGCTGCCTCTCCTCTGTTTACACATCGCTTGAGTGAAGATGGTCACCTGAGGCACTCAAGGCCGCCAGGTCCTGAGTTCTGGTGCCTCCCGCTGGGGGAAGAAGTGAAAGGAAGGCTATTTTTTTTTCATTTACAAACTAACGTTAAAAAAATAAAAAGCTGAAAAAGAAGGAACCAGAACTGCCTTTGCACTAAATTAGTGACTTTGGACCTTTGCACAGCTGAAGATATGTTGTGGCGCCCGGACGGCTGTCTCCATGCATACACACACACACACACGAACCGGATTTCAAGACGCAGGACCTGGGAACTTGTGCTCCGGCCTGGGGGTCAAGGGGCATTTTACACACTTTCTGGGCCCCCACCCGCCCCATCTCTCCTCCCTCCCACCGACCCACTTCCCAAATTGCTGCAGTTGCCGCCTCCTTCTCCATCTGGGATGTACAGTTTACACTGAAAGCAGACACACAAAAGGGAGAGCTATTTTTCCTTCCTGGTGGGGAATGCAGGACTCCGTGGGTGTGTGTATATATAAATATATATAATATATATATATTATATATATATATATATATATATATATATATAATATTATATATATATATATATATATATATATATATAATACTGACTTTAAAAATGAAATCTGACCCCCACAACATACTTTTTTTTTAATCTGTGCCAAAAATGTGTTTTCAGAGAAAATCTTATTTTCATACTCAGACTTTGTATTTGTCACTCATTTGTAAGTGCGCTTCATTTAGACATGTCCCGCCCTCCCCAGCCCCCTTCCTCTTCCTCGTCTCTTCCACCTCCGCTGCCGCCGCCGCCGCCTCCTTCCCAGACGTGGAAGTGTGAGACACCTGTACAGACTTTTTATCTCCTGCCCTCCCCTTCGTCGTCCTGGTTCTCCTCCTCTAACACTTAATTTATGGAACTGTTTTCTCAGCGCAGTTTTGTTTTGTGTGTCCATTGGATTACAAGACTTTATTAAAAAATACAAAACATCCCTGCATGGGTTGTGCTGTGTGCCATAAAGGGAGGGCCTCCCTGCAGAGAACATTTGTCTTCTGGGTGGGATGTGGTTGGCTTTAGGGTGGCTGCTTGCTTGCTCTGGTTTGAAAACTGTATTGATCTGTTTGACTCTTCATTTCCAGCTGAAGCGCAGATGCATCCAAGTTGCATGGCACTGAAATCTCAAATCATGCTTCTTCCAGTGTGGCAAAGAGAGGATGCTACTGTGTGTGTCGAGGTAGTGGAAAACCACCTACGTTTTCCACGAAGTGAAGGAAGCAATGTCTTTTCAGTAGCAGGAAGGAGACAGTTGGACCAGGATTGATACGTCTTGTTTCAGTGGGACTCTCTTAGTCTGGGCCTGCTAGAATGTGATGTGCATCTTTGAAAATGGAGCTGTGTCAATTGTGCGAAGATGACCGCTTGAGGCTGTGTCTACATGAGTCTGCAGGAACTTCTATCAGGCTGTTTCCTTGCCTCATCTTCACAGGGAAAAGGCTGGTGTCCCTCCAGGTACATCTATTGCTTCTGCAAATCCTTTGATGGACCAAGGCATGCCTACTAGAATGGCAGAGGACTCTGTATGCTGCAGTTGGTAGGAGCAGAGCATGCGCTGTCTGCCCTACAAAGCCCCAGGGCCTCAGCCCCTGGATCCTCCTATTAGAAGGGGGAAAGGCCTCCTCTCAAGAGGAAACCAGGCAAGGCTGCCAAGACCCCCATGGATGTTATTTGGGGCATGTGAGCATGGGGTTCTAGTTCCCATCAGTTGCCCCTCTGGTGGAAAGCCCTGATGGGAATGGTAGCTCTCCAATGGCTGGGGTGGGACATAGGATCCTTGATCTCTGCTGGGGCTGATGTGAGGCAACAAAGGACTTCCACAGCAGAAAACCCATCTCTCCCCATCTGGATAGACCAACAGGGACGTCTTTTACAATGGAAAATCCATGGCCTGGGATCCAAACTGGTGCAGAAACCTCCCTGGCCTAAACCTGGACTGATCTCTCAACCAAAAGCCCCTGCAAGTGGCTTCAGCCAAGATGGAAGCAGAAGAGCAACTCTGGCAGGGAGATGCTAGAACTTCCAGCCCACGGAAATTAATGGTAGCTCTCTCATTTCATAAGCTGTGTGATGAACAAGCTGCTTTTGTGCAGCAACTAAGAAATGGGATTTTCCTATCAGGGGGAAGGGAGGTCATCTTCAGATATGCAGGAGCCCATAGCCACCCAGGAAAGGAAGACATCCCGCAGCCTCCGCAGACACAGATGCTGATGGAAGGGAAAGATGCTGGGATTTACTTGCATCCCCAGCAGAGGCTCCCTTTCCCTCTGCGCAGTCTCCCCTCCCCAACGGCTGCTCCTGTTAACGCCAAATGCCAAAGCAATGGGCAGCCCCCTTCTCTTCTGAACAGGTATTAGAAAATAAGGGCTTTATTTCATCTAAATATTAACACAGATGTAGACTCTCTCCATTACAGAAATAATCCTTTCTTTACAGCCGTACTTTGCATTGTCTTTTTTTAAATAGCAGCCGGTGCCCCGCTTCCCCTTGCTTTCCAGCCTCAAAGGGGGAACGTGTGGCTCCAGTCTCCAGGGGGCTGACCCACAGCCCCTTTCACTCTGCCGTCTGCGGCGCCTCGCTCCCCTCCCGTGTCCGGAAGAGCAGCTCCCCAGCAGGGATGACCGGCTCCCCTTGCCAGGCAGCGGCCGTTGCGCTGTACTGCTGGTAGAAGTCTGTGTCGGCCTGGAACATGACCAGGGCCTGAGCGGTGTGGATGCGCACGTGCTGAGCCAGGCTGCTGGCGTCCAGGAATTTTTCCCCACAGGAGTCACAGGCGTAGAGGATCTGGGTATTGGGGTCTGGAATGAGGACAGGAGGCTATCGTGAGCGGTCTCAAATGGCAGCCAAGGAGACGCAGCCCCACAGGAAGGCCACCCTTTGGCTCACAGACCTCTGCATCTGGTGCATGGAGATGGCACAGTAGAACGCATGGCATGCTTCAAGCTGCCAGGACCAGCAGCAGGAGGCAGATGCCTACTCCACAAGACATCCCTCCCATCTCTTAGCTGTTCCCCAACCCAGAAGTCCCAACCAGCCAATTGAGCAAGTGGCGAGAGGAATGGCGTTCGGCTATCACACAGGGCACTGCTGCCCCCTCGTGTCCAATGTCTATTTTGTTGTGTTTCAAAGCACTTCCAAAGCCAGCGCTGAGGACTGCAGGGAGAAATGACCGGGATCCCCAGTCGCAGGGCCAAGCCACCCCCTTACCTGCCTCCTGCACTTCCTTCACCACTTTGGTGATCTGCACCTTCAGAGCTTCTGTCTCGTCTGCTGTGCCAGGCGTTTCTACTGGGACCACTGTTGGGGCAAGAGAAACACATGGAAGAACACGTGGGAACGGGGCAGTGGCAGCTCTGACCAGCCTCCATGGGCAGCAGTATGCCTGCGGAAGAGCCACCCCACTACTCCCTGAAGGCAATGAGTGTCCCGTGGAAAGGGCCAGTGGCGTTGCTTTCCTTGGACGTCAGATGGGTTGCACAGGAGCAGACTTAAAGAAGGGCAAAAGAGCTGCCTCCCTCCCCCCATTCTCCCCACCTGTGAGCTGTGTGACCGCCGTGGCTGCCAGGGCTTCCGTGGCCAGAGTCACCATGTCATCTGTGGCCACGGTAACGATGTTGAGTTCCTCCCCCTCCTCTGCCTCCAGCAGCTTCATCCCGGCCTTGCCCTGGTGGACCGTCTTGACGTGGGAACGGAGGTTGTCCACCCTGTTGAAGCCGCGGCCACACTTGTCACACAGAAAGGGCTTCTCTCCTGTGGGGAAGGGAGGGCAGATGGGCTCAGCATGAACCTAGGGAAACAGGCTGGCGGGAGCCCCCCTCCGGTACCAGCCAACCCCCAGCCCCCCATTTCCTCCTGCAGCTGCTTACCTGTGTGGATGATGATGTGCTTGGAAAGGTCGCCCACATTCACAAAGGCCTTGTTGCAGATGTTACACTTGTGCGGACGGATGTTGTCGTGGTGCCGGATGTGGTTGGCCAACTGGCTAGACTGAACAAACCTGGCCAGGGAATCACAGGAGAGATTGTTCTGACCCTGCACCAACCACTATCATCCCAGTAACAACCATGGAGGTAACAAGACAGAAGTTGGGGAGAGAACTATACTTTTGAAAGTAGTAGTAGTAACAAGATTTGTGTAGAGCCCTTTTGAGCATTCAGAATACTTTTGCAGACCTTTATTCAGCAGCAATACAACTCCTCTTGGAGGGGAATACCCAGGTCACCACTATACCCCAACTGCCTGTGGGACTGGCCTTGAAGACAACCCGGCAGCTTCAGCTAATGTAGAATAGGGTAGCCAAATTGTACTTGGCCCGGCCCAGTTCACAGGGTTGGGGCTTCCCTTAAAATCCCTGCAGCCCCCTTACCCTCCAGTGCTCACCTCTTGCCACAGCGTTCACAGACGTAGGGCTTCTCCCCAGTGTGTTGGCGCACGTGTGCAATGAGGGAGCTGGCCTGGGTGAAGGCTTTGCCACAGATCAAGCACTGGCAGGGCTTTTCACCTGGGGAGAGAAGGAAGGAGTGGCTTGAGGCAGGCATCAGAAAAAGAGTACCTTGGGGCATGTGCAGAGAAGATGTCCCTTGAAACACCAACAAGGGAGCAAGTGTGATCCTGCCGACCAAACCTCACGAAGAAGGGTGTTTCAAGGCCTGGGAGCAGTGACAGAAGGCCCCCTCTCCCATGCCCTCACCAGGATGGACCTGTGGGGATGGTGGGACCAAGGCCAGATCTGACATCTCCCCACTTTGGGCTTCTTTTTCCAATGGCTACCCCTGAGGTGTGTTGTCTTCTGTCCTGCCCACCCCACTGAACACAAGTACACCATGGCTCACCCGTGTGGATCCGAACATGGCGCTGCAGAGCCCCAGGGTCAGCAAACTGGCGCTGGCAATGCACACAGATGTAGGGCTTCTCCCCACTGTGGATACGAAGGTGCCTCTTCAGGTTGCCTGGAAGAGGGGCAAGGGACAAGGATTGGGAAAGGTAGTGCTCACCATCTCCCTACCTGCACACGCTTTATACACTTAACACAGTCACTTGGCACTTGCTAGGAGCCCTCTAGCAAAACCAGTAGTAAGGCTAGGAAAACCTAGTAAAACTAGTAAAACCAGGAGCTGCTAGATTCTCTCTCAGGCTGAGCAAGGGATATATTAGGATGCTTTCAGTGTAGAAAGCCTGGGAAATTGTTCCTATGTTACTTAACACAAGGGCACTCTCCCTCCAATACCTGGGAGAGAGTCAGTAACTCCCAGGACAAGAGAGAAAGATTACTTAAAGACTGGGAAAGACCACATAATTGGGTTCATCCAATTATGCATATTGGGGGCCCAAAATCATCCTAGGAGCCATGAGAGCACATGTACCTCCCCTGCCATACCTGAAGTGGTGAACTGCTTCCCACACTCGCGACACTTGAGCGGCCCGTCAGCTATGTGGATCTTGAGGTGGGCTTTGAGGTTCCCCACCTGCCAGCAGAGAGGAGGGACTGGGTGTGAGAGCGGCAGGGAGGAGGAGAGGTTGCAATCCCCCAGATAGTGAACCCTCCTGCCCCCCACTGACCTGGTTGAACTTCTTCTCGCAATGGGGGCACTTGTGCTCCTTGCCCGTGTCGTGGGTCTCCAGGTGGCGCATCTTGGAGGTGGGATCTGAGAAGGAGCGGCCGCAGTAGTCACACTGGTAGGGCTTCTCGCCGCTGTGGACCAGCTGGTGACGCTTGAGGTTGCCCGAGGTGGTGAAGAGCTTGCCACAGTCCTCGCAGCGGTACTTGGCCTCCCCCGTGTGCCGCTTCTTGTGCAGGTTGAGGAGGCTAATCAGCCGGTAGCTCTTCCCACACTCCTCACAGCTGTAGGGCTTCAGCGGACTAGAAAGGACGGTGGGTGAGCGGGTGGGCTTTGGGGGCTATCCTCAGTAGCACATCCCGCCCTCCTCAGAGCCCTCAGGCAACTTTCCCAGCGCAGCCTTGCCACCCTTTCCACCTTTTCCTTACCCTCCAGTCTGGCCTTGCTGGCCTTCTGCCCATCTCCACTCCCATACCTGTGCGTCTTCTCATGCGCTTTACAGGCGGCTGGGTCAGAGAAGGCCTTGCCGCACTCCCGGCAGGAAAAGGGCTTCTCCCCAGTGTGGATGCGGATGTGGCGCTTGAAATTGCCCGTGTGGGTGAACTCTTTCCCACAGTCCTGCCGGAAGGGAAGGCAGTATCAGGAGCTGCTCATAGGAGTTGCCAGAGCGCCCTCGCCATTGGATGCCCTGCACCACCACCAGCAACCCAGACTGACCACAGTGGAGGTGGGGGACAGCCAGCATTGCCCTCATCCACCCTCAAGGTCAGAAGGATGACCTGAAAACAGTTGCTCCTGTTGATAGAGACTTGCATCAGAAAGATTGTTCCGGGTCCAAGAGGGTACAGAGCAAGAGGGACTCCCAGCCTTGTGGAAGAAGCCCTTATGCTGAAGGAGGGCAGCAGAGCCTGGCAGACCCAGAGACACCTCCAGTCAGGAGCATCTCCTGAGAGCCAAGGATGCCATCTTTGGCCAGATCAGGCAAACCTCCCTCTTGCCCAGAGAACAGGAGTGGTTCTGCAAAGGGCTCTGTCCTAGGAGCCCTTCTGAAGCAGGGTGGCAGAGTCTGGGCAGGGGAAGGGGTTTCGTTCCTGCTCAGGACCCCCACCTCCTTTGCCCCCGGCTTACCCACAAGGCTGCTCACCTCACACTTGTGTGTGACGGAGCCGTAGGTTTTTGACTCTGTCCGGTCACTGTAGGTTCCTGAGCGCAGCAACCGGGCCTCGCCACTGTTCTCCTGGCCAGAATCTGTGCCCGCTGACTCAGTATCCTCAGGTGCACCACCGTTCGCCAGCCTGCTTTGTTTGGCCTCAGGGGCCTTGCCACTGCCCTCAGCCTCTGAATGCAGCTCTTCCTCTTCCTCTTCCTCTCTGCCCTCCAGCTCCACCTCCATCTCAGCTGGGAGCTTCAAGGCAGTGGGTTCTGGAAAGCAGGGGGGAGTTGTGGGCTGGTGCCAGGAGCGCCAGCCCTAGCCATGGAGAGAACTACATGGAGCATGACACCTCCTCCATCTCCCCCAGCCACTGCCCACACGGCACCCACTCACCCGCTTTGGGGGTCCTCAGGGGGAGGCGTGTGGGGCTGGTTTCCCCAGGAGAGGGACTGCCTGCCTGGGCATCCTTGGCCGCATTGGAGGCAGCTGGGTCTTCCCCGGTCTCCTCTGCAGCCGGAAACAGAGAGGAGTCGTCACAATCTGGCCCTGCCATGCCATTGCACTGGGCAGCAACTGTGAATCAGGATGAGATTCTGGAAGGAGGGGAGCTGGACCAAGAGCTTCAAGCTTCTAGTCCTAGCAGATTTGCCCCCAGATTCTGCCCAGGAATGGATGCCCCACCCGCTTTAGTTCCCTGGGTCCCTTCCACCTCTACCTGGCTCCTTGCCAACTGCTCTGCCCGACTTGCCATCCCTCTCTGCTTCTTCCGAATCTGCATCTCCTGCCTTCTGGAGGGTGCCAGGCGGGGCATGCAAGGCCTCCTCTTCCTCCTCGGTGGCATCTTCTGCCGCCTCTCTAGGCCCAACGGAGGAGGCCTTCTCCTGCCCTTGAAAGTGGGGTGAGGGCAACATCAATTTGGACAATGCTTACAGCTGACCTCTCCCTCCCTCCCTCTGAAAAGGGGGGATACCGGCCACAGACTTTCCCTCCCAGAGATGGATCCCCAGCGCTGCTGAGACAGTCACACAGTCCTGTGTGACTGAAAGTGGTTTGAAAGTGGCTTTCCCCACCAAGGTCCTGCCACAATAGCCTTTATAAAGGCTGGGAGGCTCCATTCTGCACTGTTTCCACACTGGCACAAGAGAATCCTGGGATAAGAAGGGGCCAGGGAGCACCGTACCATCCGCCGCTGCCTCTGCCGCCGGGGCCTCAGTTCCAGGGGAAGGTTGGCCGCCGTCCGCCGGAGCCGCCAAGTCCCCGAAGGTGTTGCAGGCGCCGATGACCTCCTGCATCTGGAGGAACCTGGCCACCGCCAAGACGTCCCCCACGTTCTCCGGGCTGAGGGTCAGCTTGGCCGTGTACATGAACTCCAGCACCTGCTCCAGACCTGCGGCAGACAACCGAGGCAGGGGGTCTCAGCGGCCGGGGCAGGATGAACCCCGTAAGGCTCGGGGGCTCCTCTGGGAGGAAGACTTCCTCCCCGTCCGTCGCCCCCTTCCCCACACAAACACACACAGAGACCCCTGCGCCGAGGAGCACCTGCGGCGTTGCTGATGTCCAGGTGGACGACGTCCTTCTGGTCGAGGAAGAGCGTGCGGAAGTAGGGGCTGCAGGCGGCCAGGACGGCCTTGTGGGCCTTGAAGTCGATGCCGTCCACCACGAAGGTGCAGTCGCAGAGGAGGCCCTGCTGCCGCTGGCGGTTCAGCTGCTCCAGGACCTGCCGGCCGTGCTCAGGGAAGTCCATGGCTGCGGAGGAAGAGGAGACAGCGGTCAGTCCAGGAGCACCGGTCAGTCTGCAGACCCCACCACCACCACCCTCCTTCCTTGAAGACCTTTGAGCAGAGGCTGGATGGCCCTCTGTCAAAATGGGGGTGCTTTGATGGGGAGTTCCTGCAGGGCACTTTTGGGGATTCTATGAATCTATGATTCTATGCATGGCTTTGATAGAGAGTTCCTGCACGGCAGGAGAAGGGGCTTGGGCCGGATCCGGGCCCTTCTTCTTGGGGTCTCTACGGTTCTGTGAGTCCACCCTCGACCCCAAAGCAGTGCCTGGAGGACGCCCGCAGGGGCCTGCCAGGCCTAGTGGTCGGAGCAGGAGCAGGGAAGGCTGCCAGCCCAGCCACAGCCTCCCTCGCAGGGCTGTTGTGGTGAGGAAGAGAGGAAGAGGGGAAGGAGGAGCCTCCGTCTCCCTTCCTGGGGCTGAGACTTGAACCTGGGACCCACTGGGGGACATAGAACCCGGCTTGGCACCGCTTTAACTTGTTGTCTGGCTCACTTGCTATGGAATTCTGGGAATGGGAGCTTGTAATGGGGCCCAGAGCTTGTTGTCTGAGTCACTTGCTATTGAATTCTGGGAGTGGGAGCTTGCTGTGGGGCCCAGGGCTCGTTGTCTCACTCACCTGCTATGGAATTCTGGGAGTTGGAGTTTGTTGTGGGGCCTTAAGGCCCCACAACAAACTCCAACTCCCAGAATTCCCTAGCCCCAGGGGCCCTCCCTGCTGTCAGTCCATTGGGCCCCTGCCCACCCACTGGATCCCCCCAGAATCCCCCCAGAGCCACCTCCAGGACCCAGACCAGGCCCCTCCGTCGGATGAAGAGCGAAGGCGGCGCTCAGAGGGACCAGGCGGAAGAAGAAAAGGGAGAACAGACAAAGGGCGCCGCCATCTTGGGGCCGGGCGGAAGTGGCGTCACCTGCCCTCCTTCCCACTTCCGCCCAGGCGCACTGCGGAGGCCGCTGCTGGGCCACGTGACGACGCGGTGGGCGGGGCTATATAAGCCTGTCTCAGCGGCGCGTCCGCACTGCGGGGAGCGTTGTCCCGCTTTGGAACCGCTTTAACTGTGAAGGGAGTGATAATGGGCTCCAGAGAAGCGGAGTAAAAGATGATTCGGATTAAGAGAGTGTAGGAATAATAATAATAATAATAATGTCACAGTGCTAAGGAATCCTGGGAGTTGTAGTTTTAACGGTGGCACCAGAGGTTTCTCCCTGGCAGAGGAGGCTCAGATGACTTCTCTCGCAAAACTACACTTCCCAGGATTCCATAGCACCGAGCCAGGGCTCTTAAAAGCTGTCTCAAACCGGGTTGTTGCTTCTGTTTGGCTCAAGACTATGGAATTCTGGGAGTTGGAGTTTGTAGTGGGGCCTTAAGGTGCCACAAGGTCCCTTGGCATCTGACCAGGTCTTTGAGTTTACAACTAAACAGCCACAAATCGTCACACACCTTTGTTAGGGCAAAGCAAAGCAAAGAGTGTTTGGTCTTGAAAGAGCCGCGCAGGTGCTCTTGCGGTGCGCTTTGTTGTTTACGGCATAAACGTCTCCCAACCGGCGGCTTCTGTTTTCTCCGGCTGAGCAGAGATTGTTTTTAAAGGTCCTCATAAGAGCATCTCCTTTAAAAACGCACACTTCGACGTCTCTTTTGAAGCGCCTTGTTGCAATTGTTGTATGCTCACCTATTACTTTTTAAAAGTTGTGTTGGCCCAGGAGGGGTTTTTAAAAGCTCTCTGAATTCCACTTTTCTTTGGTAAATCACAGGATTGGAAGAGATCCCAATCATCATCCAGTCCAGCCCTATTCTGCCTATTTAACTCTCGACTAGGACCAAACGCAACTCTATGGGGAGAGATGTGCAAGCTTTTGCCATTTCCTATTGGGCAAGGTGCAGGCAAGTTCCTTTGTGGACTGCAGCTCCCAGAATCCCCCAACCAGTGGCTCCAGCTAAATGGTGCAAACCCAAATGAAGCCGGAAGAGTCGCCAGTCTCAGGGTGTTGGTTGTAGTTGTCGACCGGATGAACAGAGATACTCCCAGCCCCTGATCCATAAGAGCTTTGTCCTCTGTTGAACCCCCCAAAAAGCCCAGATGACTCCCCGACCCTGGAATTCCAAAAGGCAGATAAAGGCACTCTGTCCTCCGAGTTAATCCGAGCGCTTTGCCCCACGCAGCGCCAGCCAAGAAAGCCAGCTGCTGTTGAAACTATAAATGGGCTCACGCGGAGGCCAAAGACAACAAAAGCACCTGTCCTGCCTGTTGTTTTGCAGACAAAACAGAGCCGGTGATGGAGGGTGACAGTGCGGGGCCTTGACCATGGTGTCCCCTTGCAATGGCCGCAGGAGTGGGCCAGCGGGTGGTCATCTTCTGAAAATGCCCTCCTCTGTCAAATTTCGGGTGCAAGAGAAGCCAGGGCTGGCACCTCAGCTGGACTCTTCTGTCTTTGGACAGTTAGGTGGCATTGGGCAGCTATTTCCAGCCAAGTGACTCACTCCTTCCCTGCCTCTCTTTTGCCTCCTTTCTCAAATCCCTGTGGCCTCAGCCTGCCGAAAATGGAAGGGCAGAAAACAAGGGGGCAGATGGGACACCAAAGACAAGTGCCCACCTCCCCGACTTCAGAGAGAAGTTTGGAAACTAACCTGGGGAGAGGGAGATTTCATAAATAAATGTTCTTTATTTTCACATTTATTTTCTTGCATCTCAAATTATCTGTCTATCCAGACAGCCATTTCCCACTGAACTTATGGAAGTGGGTTTTCAAAAGCTGCAAGAAAAACAGAAATCCTAATTGAATCTAGCACCCAAAACAGCCCAGCAACAATAGGGGATGTGCTGCCCTGAGGATGCCATAGGACTATAGTCCCTATTATCCCTTACTGTGGGCCAGACGGGAACTGCAGCTCGGCAATGTCCATTTATATGACATTTGCTGCCCAGAGGACTTTCTCATCAGTGGCATCCCTCTGCCTAAGAAAACCTTAAGAAATTAATGGAGCCGCCATAAGTTAACAGAGGACTTGAAGGCACACAAACACAAATACACACAAGCTATTTCTTGTTTTAATCTGGAAATGTTTTAAATTGCTTATTGTTACATCTCTGCTCGGCCCTGAAATCCCACAATGAAGGCTGGGGTACAAACATTTTAATAAATAACAAGGAATATAGAGAAATGAACAAAGAAGTCCCACTGTGTGCTCTTTGAGACTTAGTCCCCAGAGGGTTGAAGAAGCCTTGCTGGTTTTGTGATGCAGCCCCTTTGCAAGGACATGGGTTGAAGGGTCTTTATTTTTATTTTCACCTTTTTTTTTTTTTTTGAAGTTTGAACATTCACTTCCAGTTTGAACCCTGACAAATGGACCCCGCAATCCCATTTCCACTTCAGGTTTCCCCTTGTGTTGGGAACTGAGGAGGGGGCTTGGCAAGCGGAGGGAGAGGAGATGAAGCAGTTCAGAAAGTTGGCGCATGTTGGGGGCGATGGTGGGGGGGGCACTGGGAGCATTGGGGGTTTAGGGACTGGTTTTGCATCTACTGGCCTTTCACCCCAAATCCCCTCCTTCAAGGGGGAAGTAAAGGAGCTCTGTCTCAGGAACCCATTCAGAGACATCCATATGCCAAGAAACCAAGGATGCTCATCTTAAGGGCTATGCTAACCTCTGCACAGCTAACTCCACTTTCTCAAGAGCAGGTTCTAGTCCTCATTGTCAGCAGAACAGCATTTCCCAGAGGTGATGCTGCGCATGAAGCATGGGAGCAGGAGGGGGTCAGGATCCTAGCCGTGCAATACCACCCTCGAAGGGTGGCTTCTGAGGAAGGACCATGGCAGGGACGGCCGCAGCCAGGGAGCCAAAGAAGGGAAGGAGGCGAACGGGCATCAGGAATCATTTCTACCAAACCAGATCACAGCCTATTATGTGTATATACAAAGGAAAAACCCAGCAAGCTTCACGCCAGGCCCCTTCCTGCCCCCATCTCTTTGCTGCTGTGGGGCAGAGGGTTGGGGGGCTGCGCTGCTCAGATCTTGATCTCAGTCCGGAAGGTCTGCTGGAGGTGCTGCTCGGGGGGCTTGGCCGGGCGCCTCCGGGCCTTGACCGTCAAGGAGCCGTCCGGGCCCAAGGCGGAGGTGACCGAGGTGGGGTCCATGTCCTCAGGCAGCTGGCACTTGTGGGTGAAGGTGTTCACGATGGTCCCGTCTGATGCCAGCTGCGGAAGGGGGCAGGAGTCAGATGAGGGGCATTCACATACCCAACCACCATCCCAACTAATCCCTTTCAGCCTTGCTTTTTCAGCAGCTTCAAAATGTCCCAGTTTCCCTCTCCCCCTTTTGTCCTTGGCTTCCTTCAAATGGTGCAAATAGTCTTCAAAGTGCAAAATGTAGTTTGCGCTGAAATAACAAGGGAGAGAAGAGGGGGCAGGATCTGGCCCTTGCCAATTGGTCCGGGCAGAAAGAAACCCCGGCCGCCTCCCCTTGCTTGCCTCCTGGCTTCTTGCTGGCTGCCAAATCCTGGATGGGGGTCTTGACTCTGACAACTCCCCAGGACAGTCTGCTCCCTGGTCAGCCCTGGGGACCTTCGTGGCCACCCAGTCCAGGGGGGTCAGGCCAACTTCCCTGCCTGCCAGCCTGCCTGCCTGCCTTCCAAAAGGCCAGCTGCCCATCTCCTCTGGGAGCTGCAAGGGAGTTGGAGACACAGTGGCTCTGATGGAAGGAGGCTAAAGGAGGGATTTGGATTTCCATCAGCAGGGCTGCTGCAGCCCAGGACATTGTGTTCCCTGCAGGACAGAGAGGGAGCGAGCGCCATGTACCCATCCAAAGAGGAGAGAATTTGTCCCCAGGACTCCGGCCAGGAGAAGGCAGGCCTGGGGGGGGGGGGGGACAATGGCCAGCAATTTGGCTGCAATCCCCTCAGCCCCTGCCCCCATCCTGCCCCTTCCAGCTTGGCTCATGGTTGGTGCCCCCACTGAGAGAGCCTTTTTGCCAGGCTTGTTGACTCAGGAGAGAAATGGGGGGTCTGAAATGCCCCCTGCCCCTTGCCAAGACAGCATTTCCTTCTCCAGCCCTTGGTGGGGAAAGAAAACTGGCCAGAGGCTTCAGACAAGAGACAACAGGCAGGTCAGGGCTGAGCAGGCTTCGGGGCAACACTGGAACCCAGGCTGCTTGCCTTAAGGGACAGATGGTCCTCGCACCCAGTGCCCCGGGGCCAAAAATTCCTCTTGGGTCAGACCAACTGGCCTCCTTCCTTCCTTCCTTCCTTCCTTTTCTCTGGGCAGCCAGTTTTCCAAAGAAGGCACTGCATGCCATTTCCTCTCAGGAGACCCCCTCCAGACTTGCTCCTCTTCCTCCTCCTTGCTTTTGGGGCTGGCTTGTCCACCTGCCTCTCCTTGTGGCCCTGCAGAAGGACCAGCAGTGGACAAGGGAGAGCAACGCTTGCCATGGTCCACCAGCCCTTGACACCCCCCCCCCCCCAATCCAGGCAAACAGACATCTGAAGGGTGACCATCAAGGATGGCTTCCTCCAGCCTTGGCCTCACCGTCCGGGGGCCCTCACCTTCTCCGCATGAACCTCTATCTGGTTTTTGGAGGTGGTGATGATGATGTCCTCAGGGGAGAAGTCGCTGACGTCCACCGCAAACTGGTACGTGTCCCCCAAAGTCTTGATGTTCCCCGTCCCAGCAGCACGACCTGTGAGGAGATGAAGGAGAAGGGTGTGAATCCCATCATCGTCTGTCCCCCAGGCCTCCCCAAGGTTGTGCAGAAGGCAGAGAGGGCATCCTCCACTAGGAACAGGGGACCAGGGCAAACAGAGAGCATCCCCAATAGCTGCTTTAAAGTTCACGCTTGAATCTGGAGTAGTTGGGCCAACAGTATCCGGAAGTGGGATCCAGAGGGGGAAATTGAGGGTTAGGATCTTGTTGCAAAAGTCCCTGGGCTCTTGCCCTTCCTGCCTCCAGTCAAGGCCAAGGCCAGGCAGCAGAAGGAAAGGGAGCAGCCAGGGTTTCCCATTCAAGCCCAGTCTTGGACACTGGGCCTTGCCACGAGAGTTGCCCATGGGTTCAGAGAGCTGCCCTCTGAGCGGAAAGCAAGCCAGGATCTGTTCAGTGCCAAGGCAGGGGCTGGGTCAGATGGCCCTTAGCGGTCCCTTGATTCTCTCATTCTGGGACTGTCACCCAGCAAAAGCAAGCAGGGAAAGCTTGCTAACTATCAAATGCCAACCACATCCCATCAACCCCTAATTCTGCCTTGTATCATACATCTATGGGAAGAGCCTGTGGCACACACCTTTGCTTGAGGAAGGGTCCTGAGTTCAGGCCCTAGTAGTCTCCAACCTCAATAGCAGGACCCTCCTCTGGGCCTGAGACCCACAGCTGCCAGTCAAAACTGTGCCCAGCAGACAAGAGGGAAGCCCAGTCCATCATTCTCCTCTCCGCTCCAAGGGCTGCTTGTTTTTTCCTCTTCCCTCCCCATCCTTTTTTTCCTTTCATGTCTTGCCTGTTTTGGCTAGGAATGGGACCAAAGCAGGGCATTGCTTTTAAGAAATGGATAAGGTTTCTGATGAAGACCCACGCTTCCCACCCTTCTTTCTATTCCAGGTTGCCTCTGTTCCCAGCATGGTTGCCCAGTACCTCCAGGACTTGCCTGAGAAACTCAGGGGCTCATTGCATGTCCGCATGAAGCCCCCAAGGCTGTCGCCGAAGAGTCCGCGGGCCTTCTCCATGGGGTGAGCCCTGCCTGATGGCCTCCGGATGAGAAGTCGAGAAGAGGGCAAGGCTGGCACTGAACCTGGGCAGCAGCACCAGAAGCAAAAATGTCCAGTTCTGTTGTAATAGTTGCTGGACTTTTCAGAAAGGTAGGTAAGTAGGTAGGTAGGTAGGTAGGTAGATGTCTTGTGTGGATGCAGCCCCAAAGCCTACCTCCTCTTATTTTCCACTGTTGCTTTTTAGTGGAGAGCTGGCCCCTTCCCGGAAGCTGAGCACTGGTGCCCCAATGGCACTTGTGGGGGCTTTTAAAGTTCCCCTCCCACCTCCCTGTCCTTCTGCCGGGCAGCCTTCCAGGCCTCTTGTCCGGGGCCTATATTTAGGCCGCTGTGCATCACGGTCCTTGTGGAAAGATCTCCTGAGTGGGGGCCCCAAACAGAGGGAGAAAGGGAGGCTGGGAGGGAGCCAGCATTCCTGCCCGCTTTGATAATCGCTGCCCGGCCACGGGACTCTTGGCAGGCGCTCGGTTTTCCCAAAAAAGAAGCGTGAGTCGGCATGAGGCCGGCCGGCGTCTGGGCAAAAGAGCCCAAAGTGGAAAATGCCAGACCTGCCGGGAGAGAGAAAGTGGACCCAACTTGGGGAGGGGGGGGGGGGTTCCTTCATTTTTATATTTTGGATGACAAATCTCAGAATCAGCCATATGCACCCGAGGCAGGTCTGGATTATGGGAGTTGTCATCCAAAAGAAGTAGCATTTGCAAGCTCTGAAGTGGATCCCTGAAAGGTGGAGATGTGGGGAGAAGGGGGCCTGGCAGAGAGCAAAAGGAGGGCCTGTGTCCTCCAACAGACTGGAGCCCAACAGGGCAGGCAGTGAAGCCATAGCTGTGCCATTGCTGCCTGTCAAGCAGCCAAGAAAGAAACCCAGGCAGCCAGGGAAAGAGAGGAAGGGCCAGTTCTCCTCCCCAAAACACACACAAACAATCACAAACACATGTGTGCTCCTTCCCCAAACCTTCGCCCATGTAAGGCTGTATTTCTGTGCCAAGCCGCCTGCCACCTGGAATGTACTTTGGGGGCACGTGGGGAGGCGGAGGGAGCACAGTCACTGTATTATTATGTCAAATCCTAAAGGGGATGAGCTGGCCGGGAGGCATTTCACAGCCTGGATGAGGTGGGCAAAGCGAGCGGCACGGTGGGAGCTAAATGTGGCCACTTGGTCACCCAGCGCTGGGGAGGCACAGCTGAGTCACGTTTGGCTCCCTGGAGGCTGGCCAGCTGGCCCTCCCACCCACAGAGGGGGTGCCAAAGCCTTACGGATGATGGGATTGTCACATACACATCCCCATGCTCTCTCCTCCTATATGCACACATACACAGGAGGTCTGTTGGAGCCCCGGAAGCACCCTGCCACAAGTGTGACCACCCAGGACCCCTCCTCACCATGGGGTCCGTCCCTCCCTTCCTTACTTCCATTATCTGTGCTGCCACCTCCTTCCTAGGATGGAGGAACCATAGAAGCCTAGAATTGGAAGAGACCCCAAGAAGGGCCATCCATCCCAACCCCTTGACATGCAGGAACCCACAATCCAAGCACCCCAAGAGGTGGCCATCCAGCCTCTGCTTAAAGACCTCCAAAGGAGGAGACCCCCCCCCCCCCCCCCGCTTTCCAAGGCAGTAACGCCTTCCACTCTCAAACAACAGTTACTGTCAGGAAGTTCCTCCTAATGCTGAGCTGGAATCTCATTTGAACCCATTGCTCCAGGTCCTGTTATGTGTTATCTGGAGCAGCTTGCTCCCTCCTCAATAAAACACCCCATTAAATATTTAATCATGACTGTCATGTCACCTCTGAACTATCTCTTCTCCAAACTAAACACCCCAGCTCCCTACGTCCCTCCTCAGAGGGCTTAATGGTTCCCAGACCATTTAACCATTTGGGTCGCCTTCCTCTGGACACGCTCCATCTTCTCAAGACCCTTCTGGGTGGGAGATCCCCCTACAGCCCCCTCTGGGCCTTGGCTCCTGGGGCCCATCCCTGCCAGGGGAAAGAGGTGTGGGGTGCTCCCTCTGGATGGCCAGAGCCGTGGGGTGGAGGGGGCCTGGCTGGGTCCACTCTCCCTGCTGGCCCCCGCCCTCCCCTTCGGAGCCGGTCCCTGCCTTTGCTGGGCCAGTTCTATCCAGCGTGGGTTTGGTCGGCCGGCCGGGCTGCCTGGCTGGCTCTCTCAAGGGCGTTTTGGCAGGCCAGACACACCTGGGCCTGCTTAGAGGTCACAGGGAGGGAGGGAGGGAGGGCACAGGTGTTGTGTTGTGTTGTGTTGTGTGTATTACTTGGCCAGCAGCACAGGTACTGAAAGGGGACAGCCAGAGCTCTCCTTGTTGCCCTTGGGACCTCAGAGCCACAGCTCCTTGAATCCTTGCAGTCTCCTCGGAGGTAAGCCGTACTGCCGTCTTTGGCACTGACCTTGCGTGAGGGAGCCCCATTGAAGGCAGGAGCCGACTCCTGTGTCAATGGGGCTGTGTGGCCAGACCTTTGCAGCTGGAGAGATGGAAGGGGTGAAAGTGGCCAAAGGAAAGAAGGATGCCCTTCTGAAGTGAGGAGGAGACCTACCAGAGGGATAAAACCCGTGCTGCTTAGACTTGTATTTGGACTATTTCTTGCTCGTTTGAGGTTTCTTTATTTTTAACCCCAAGTTCTGTTTGGTTTGTGTGGTTTGACTGTTGGACTAGGACTCAGGAGAGCAGGGTTCAAACAGGAAACCCACTGAGCAAGCCCTACTCTCTCAGCCTCAGAGGGAACCAAGGGCAAAAACCACTCTGGACAAATCTTGCAGAGAAAACCCTGTGAGAGTCAGAAATGGCTTGAAGGCGCACAACCAACATACGCAAGAAGAAGCCAAGGGGGTCAGGTGTGCAGAGGAGAGAGGCAGGCAGCATTCTGCCACCTTTTAGAGAAAGTGCAGCATGTTTACGTTCCAGGCCACTGTGTTCCAGGGAAAGGTGCCTGGGATTGCAGGCATTTTATCTTTCAAAAGGATAAACGATTGTTTTCATTGTGGTCAGCAGCAGCCAGAGTGCTGTGCAAAAGAGGCTTCCCTGGCTGCGTTTTCACCAGTCCAGTGGGGATTTGGGGGCAGAGTGCTGAGCCTTCCTCCTCTTCTTCACTTCACAGTTGGCACAGGTGGGTCTCAAATGAGTGCCAACTGGGATGCCCCCCCCTCAGCACCTCCCCATCCACTGGCACTCTTGGGTCCCTCTCCTCCCCCCTCCAGGCTCAGGTGTCCCTAAAGCCAAGTCATCATGGCCACAGAAGAACCCCCTAAAGCCCATCAACTGAGGGAGGGCTCCAAGGACGAAGAAGGAGGGCAGCTTCTGCTTCTGGACAAAACCCGGCAGCCATGGCCAAAAGCCCGGAGGAGGGTCAAAGGTAAGAAGAAGAGCCTGGTGTTGGGGGCGGGAGGCTGGGAATGAGCCCCAGGTGGGTCCATGGGGCAAATGGGCTCCAGAAAGTGGGATCCTCCCAATGGACACCCAGCTCCTAGAGAAAGGGAGGTGGGGCACAGACAGGCAATTACGCATGCACATACACAACAGCCAGGCTTCCTCTTCTTTACCACCAATTTCAGGTTGCCTGGAGTGCGTCAAGCGGCAGCTCTTCCGGGTGGGAGACGACTGGTACTTCCTCTTTGCCTTGGGGGTCCTCATGGCCCTGGTCAGCTTCGCCATGGACTTCACGGTTGCCAAAATGGCCAACGGTAACAGGCTCCTGGTTGGGTTTCCCTTCCCTGCCATCACTCCCTAATTCTCCTATTTGGCCTTTTGTACCCCTTTTTTGTTCTTTAGGGGAGCCTTCTGGTTCTTGGGGCATGAACCAAGAATGGTGCCCACCCAAGAGTTTCTGCCGACTGAGACAGAGGCTGCATCCGCACTGCAGAAATAACCCAGGTTGATGGCACTTTTGCTGCCATGGCTCAGTGCTGTGGAATTTGGCAATTGTTCTGGTACCAGAGCTCTATGACAGAGAAGGTTAAATGTCTCCCAAATGTCTCACAGTTCCCAGAACTCCACAGCATTGAGCCATGGCAGTTGGAGCGGTGTCAAACTGGATTATTTCTGCACTGTGGATGCCACCAGAGACACAAATATTAGTCACACACACACACACACACTCCATGGAGACACCTCTCACTTGTGCCAAGGTGCTGAGGACCCAAAATTAGCCCAGTTTTGGCACAGAAACTGGAAAATCCCAGGAGGCCCCCCTTTTTCCTCCTGACAGCACAGAGATAGAAGCAACCAAGGGAAGGAATCTGGAGTCACCCAGGAGACTGGTTTATTTAGGACATGTTTCCATGGCTGTCGACCCACTTCTTCAGATACAGTATGGCTTATGGCCAGGGTCGTAATCTGCATCATTTGAGGTCCCATTATCCCCAGTTCCTTCCACCCCCAGACACAGTGTAATGGATTAAATACGTGTGATTTTAAACTTGGGCTCCATCAGCACATCAGAAGAAATGGATTGGAATCCATGAAGCTAAGATGCTAAAATAAACCCCTGTAATCTCAAAGGATCCCCTTTTCTACTTTAAGCTGAACCTGGCATTGACTGAGGCAGATGCCTCATTTTGCTTAACAGCAGAGCTGGTTTTGGTATAAGGGAAACACTGGCTGGTGGAATCTACACATAATACTCCAGAAAAGTAACTTTTCTGGACTCTGGCCCAGGGGCATGCTATGTATATCTTTCAGCCATTGGCTAGTATCCTTTCCTTCAATGTCAATAAATGAGGGTCTCTGTCTGTTGTTTCTTTCCTCCATAGCCCATGCCTGGCTTTACCAAGAGGTGGGCAATTACTCGCTCCTGAAATACCTCTCCTGGACCACGTACCCCATGGCCCTCTCGGCTTTCTCCACCGGCTTTGCCCAGAGCATCACCCCACACTCCGCAGGTAAGCAGCTGGGGGTCTCCATCCAGCCTAGGCCCTCCAGAGCCCCCCAGCCACAAACACAGACCCCCCTGCCAGCCTCTGCCAGCCTCTGCCAGCCTCCGGCTGCCTTTCTCCCTGGCCTGGTTCTGGCAAGAGGGGAGCTTCTGGAGGTCAGGAGGCCCGTTGCTCCCCTTTCCAAAGCCTTGACCTCATTTCCGCCTTTAAAATGAGACGCACGGCCCCTGTGGCCGGTCAGCAGTCCAGATGTCCAGCAGCCCATCTGCCTGCTCCCTTTGCCCTCCCTCTGCCAGGTTCGGGCATCCCTGAGCTGAAGACCATCCTCTCCGGAGTGATGCTGGAGGAGTACCTGGCCATCGAGAACTTTGGGGCCAAAGTGGTGGGGCTGACCTGCACCTTGGCCTGCGGGAGCACCATCTTCCTCGGGAAAGTCGTAAGTGACCCCTGCCGGGTTGGCAGACCCCTCAGCCCCTCCGTTGCTCTTTCTCTCTCAAGGGAATTGCCCTCCTTCCCCTGAAGCCCCTGGTATGGCCCAGTTCATGGCACCAGGGAGAACATGGAGCAAGCTGCTTTTCTGCTGCTCCAGAGAACAGGGTCTCTGGGATTAGGGTTAGGGTAAGGGTTTAACTCTAGCAGAAACCCTAACCCTAATCCCAGAGAGCCACTGATGGAGAAGATAGGTTGAGAACTGCCATTAAACCTTGTCTCCTTAAAAACCTCAGAAGTCTGAATCTGGGTCCCTGGAGGCCTGGGCTTTGGTTTAAGAGGGGAAGCCCTACTAAAATCTCCCACTCGGTGGGACACAGAAGTAATGGGATGCTCTGCATGTGGGGTGCCTGTGAGCAGGGAGGCTCCAGGGGCTTCTGCAGCTGCTGCCCCCCGTCTGTTGAGGGAATCGGGCCCCTCTCATCCCCTGTCTCCCCTTTCTTCCAGGGCCCTTTTGTCCACCTCTCCAGCATGTTGGCTGCCTACCTGGGCAAGGCTCGGACCAACGTCTCTGGGGGGTACGAGGTAAGGCACCCTCCCCATCCTTTTGGGGAGAAAAGATGGGGGTCCTACTGTCTGCCCAAAAAGGGAACCAGTCCCTTTGCTGCAGTTTTAGAATCACAGAATCCTCACTTCTCCTAAGTTTGTCCTGGGTTCCAAAAGAGTGCAGTTAATCACTAGAACAAGTTTGTTTTGTTTATCTTTGGACCAAACCCGCCAGAGTCATGCCAGTAACCATCTGCCTGGGGGATTCTGGAGGGTATAGTGCCCAAAAAGCAGCTTCCCTGGGCTTTCCTTGCTATCCAGAGAGAGTCTTTTCCGTGAGTGCTTTGAGGCCACCTGGCTGGTTTTGTAATTCTGAGCACAGAACTGGAAGCCAAACGGACTGGCAATGGTTGTGATTGAAGGCCTTTTAACACAGGCACACACGCCATTTAGCAAATGTTTTCAGATTGTTGGGGATTGAAATCCAGCTGTGAGAGAAGCTCTTAACCCGCAGGGAGTGAGTGTTGGGCAGCAGGAGGTGGAGGTGATGGTGGGCGATGCCTTTTCATTCCCTTCTTTCCTTCCTTCCAGAACAAAAGCAAGCAGAACGAGATGCTGGTGGCCGGTGCAGCAGTTGGCGTGGCAACTGTCTTTGGGGCCCCCATTAGTGGTAAATGGGGCCGTGGGTGGCGATGGTGGGGTTGGGCAGATGCCCACCACTGATGCCAGCCTTGGGAGGGAGGCACAGATGACATGCCCGTCGGAGTGGGACCTTTCTTGGCTTGGCTTTTCTGGTGCATCTACAATAATTGATTGGTTTGAAAAACACAAGCAGGGCCACTTTGAGTGAGAGGGAGCAGAAACCTCCATGCAGGACGCCAGGCCATTATGTTGAACCACCCAGTGGCTCCATATTGGCCAAGAAAGCACCTGGTTTTGCTCTGACAAGCAGCTGGCACCCCAATGGAGGGATTTGCCCATCTGGGGACAAAGTAGGGGCATTCTTAGGCTAGGTTTTGCCATGTTGGTTGCCAGTCCCTGGCCAGCATCATACCTTCCATAATTTCAGTGATGAAAACTCTTACATGCATGGCCAAACAGCATCAGAATGTGGTCAAGATGGCAGAGGTTACTGATGAGGAAGAATTGGGAAGAGGCTGCAGTGGTTTGCTTTTGTTTGAGCTGGGACTCTTGGAGGCAAACTGGGGCAGTTGTCAGGAACTCATAGGTGTGTCCCCTCTTGTGTCCCCTCTGTTTCCTTCCTTCCCTCCCTGCCAGGAGTCCTATTCAGCATCGAGGTTGTGTCCTCCCACTTTGCGGTCCGTGACTATTGGAGGGGCTTCTTTTCTGCCACCTGCGGAGCCTTCATGTTCCGGCTGCTGGCCGTCTTCAACAGCGAGCAAGGTGAGGGGGAAAAGGACGGAGGGAAGGGAAAGGAGGCCCTGCCGGAAGGAAGATGAAGCAGAGCCGGCATGTGCAGAATATGTGCAATGTGCCCATCCTCCCATGTGATTTATGTCCTCGTTTGCCCACAGTGCCCCTTTGGGCTACATATATAAACCCATTCCGCTGAGCCTCTCCTTTGTCCTCCCTCCCCAAAGCCCCTCACCACAATTTATTCCCCACATCCAGAGCCCCATTCAGTCCCTGCTACCTGCAGGCCTAGTGAGACAGGGCAAAGGGATGCCAGGCCCAGTGCCCCATGGCATGTGGGTGCACTGAGGTTGAAATGAGAGGAGGGGGCTCATGGGGGCAGCTATTGGGCCCCATTTCATTGGCTGCAGTGAATCTGCTCCAGCTTTAACAGAGCTGTCCAGAGTGCTGCCTTGTATTCTCCTGAAATAAGCCTGGCACCACAGACAGCTCCTGGAAAGCAAACCAAAACCTTTTCTTAGGCAAGGAATCCTCAGAGGTGGTTTTTGCCAGTTCCTTCCTCCAAAACAGAGCCTGCAGCAGCCGCCATTCATTGGTCTTTTCCCCTCCAAAGATTACGAATGAATTGAGATGGTATCTTGTCTCCCTCTCCACCCAAACCCCTGCTGTCCCTGCTCCAGAAACCATCATGGCCATCTTCAAGACCAGCTTCAAGATTGACCTTCCTTTTGACTTGCCAGAGACCTTCTTCTTCATGTTCCTTGGGTGAGGGGAGCATCTTGGGGCTCTCCTGGAACCCATTGTGGCCGGTGGGGGGGGGGGGAAGAGGTGTATAAGGACCTCAGGGACCAACCTTTCTCTCTCTCTGTCTCTCTGCTTTCCCTGTCCCACTTTTCAGGGCCATCTGTGGGGTGGTGAGCTGTGCCTACCTCTTCTGCCAGCGCTGGCTTTTGGGCTACGTCCGGAGGAATTCGTTCACAGCCATGCTCCTTGCCACAGAGTAAGCACCCAGAGGAAGCATCTCTGCCAAATAGTACCAGATTCCTTGTAGGAAAGGGGGTAAAATGTTTGGACTCTTTCGGGCATCGTGAGGATTTGGGCTTCTTTCCTATGTGTCAGACTCAGTTCTCTGCTCTGGGAAGTAGGAAACAACAACAACAATAATAGTGGGCCCTTGCTATCCCCTGAGGTTTGGTTCCAGGACTCCAAGGATACCAAAATCCATGGATGCTCAAGTCCCATTAAAAACAATGGCATAGTGAAATGATATCCAAAGGAATCTTGTAGCACCTTTGACACTAACTCAAAAGATGCTACAAGATCCCTTTGCATACTGGTTTTAGGAATAACATTGCTATCTCTTTGAATTCTATCACATAGTTAAATGGTGCCCCTTATATAACATGACAAATGCAAGGTTTGCTTTTTTTGGAATAGGTATCTTTTTGGAATATTTGCAACTGTGGATGGTTGAATCCACGAATAAAGAATCCTTGGGTTTGGGAGGCTGACTGTAACAATAACAACAACAACAACACAGTAATAATAGTAGGAGGTCCACATGTGGGACTGACAAGAGGGGAAGATGGAGGTTTTTCTTTTTATAGCTTATCAGGGAGGATGCTCCCTGATTGTGCCCCCACAGACCATACTCAGGGGCATCTATAGTGGCATTTGTAGGGGTTCTGGCTTTGAGAACAAAATGGGGATAAGGAAGTAAGGAAGCAGAAGGATCCGTTATGCCAGACAAGCCCAGCCTCCTCCTTTTCCTCCTCTTGGTCACTTCTTTTTTCCGTTCTGTCTTTCTAGGAAACCGCTTTACTCTGCACTGGTGGCCCTCCTGCTCTCCTCCATGACGTTCCCACTCAGCCTGGGCCAGTTCATGGCCTCCAGGGTAAATACTGGATAATGCCTTTTGGGCTCCTGCTGCTGGAGAAAGACCCTGCTGGAGCATGTACAGAGTGGCGTTCTTTGCAGCTTTCCCAAGGGCTTATGGGTGGGCAACAGGGAGGCAAAAGACTGATGGATTGGAAAGAGAAACCATTGGCTATCCTTAGCAGCAGGCTCTGGGTTTCTGGTGGCTGGTTGCCCTTCCTTTCCCCAGACTGGGGCAGTGTGGCATAGTGGTTAGATGGCTGGGCCTGGGCTGTGTGAGATCTAGTTTACTCTCCCACTACTGAGACGTGTAATTCACTCAGGGACCTTGGGTCACCCTTTGTCCCACATAGAGCCACATCAGTCGCCCCAAGTGCTAGGAAGCCAAAGTGGGGAAGAAATGTAACTTAAGGAATACATTTCTCCGCAGCTGACCATGAAGGAGCTCCTCACCTCCCTCCTGGACAACCACACCTGGGGGGTCCTTTCCCAGAATGCTTCGTTGGCCAGGCCTCTTCACGTCGACCCCTCCAACCTCTGGCTCGAATGGTGGGACCCAAACATCACCATCTTTGGTACACTGGTGGTCTTTCTGGTGATGAAGGTACTTAGTGCTGGCAAAGAGGGATGCCTTTGTGGGGTATCTCTCTCTCCTCCATCCATCACTTTTTTAAGTCCAGGTGATGGGGGGCATATGGCCTTAGAGGGAAGAGGTTTCGAGTGGGATTCCTGGCAACCTTTCCTAAGGGGTCTCTGCAAGGCCGAATGTTTGTGAACATGCCCTGCCAGCACAGTCTTGCTGTAAGAGCTGCGCAAAGAGACCCAGCGTCCTCTTCTTCCCCAAACAGTTCTGGATGTTGACCCTGGCCACCACTATGCCCATGCCTGCCGGGTATTTCATGCCTGTCTTCATTTATGGTAAGTAGCTCCAAATCTAGCCCTTCAAAAATCTCAACCCTTTCCTCCATGGAGGATTCACTTTACTAGTGAGAAACATCAAAAGAAGGAGGGAGTTGGGGAGAGTTAATCCAGTTTGAACCCAGTTCAAACTGCCTAGTAGTGTGGCCATGGCCCCCACATGGGGTGACCCACTTTTCTCTGCCCTCCCCCCTTGACCATAGGAGCCGCCATCGGACGCCTGGTCGGGGAAGTGGTTGCCTTTCTCTTTCCTCAGGGGATCCTGTCTGAAGGGCTGGTCAGCCCCATCACACCCGGCGCTTATGCCCTGGCAGGTGGGTCACTTGGGGGGCTTGGGCCTGGGCTGGCCAGAGGGAGAGAGAGAGATTTTATGGGGCTACTCAGCTTCCACAGGAGCCACAAGGGCCTGGCACAGCAATGGGAGATGGTCTAGACTAGAGTTTGAAAATAATGAATTAGAATTAATTTGCAACCTCAAATAATAATAATAATAATAATTGGTAGTCTCCCATCCAAGTAGTATCCAGGGCTGACCCTGTTTAGTATCCAGGGCCAGACGGGATCTGGTACCTTTAGAGGGTTTAGACCCCACTTTCATATACTACCGAGGTGTACGTTCTTTTTCCTTTGGGGTGTGTGTTTGTGGGGGGAGACACAATCCTGGCCTGGGGTCCTCATCCATTTTCAGAGGTTGGGGTGACCTTCCCTCCCTCCCTCTGATCTTCCTTCCTTCCTTCCTTCTTTCCTTGACCAGGGGCAGCTGCCTTCTCCGGGGCGGTCACCCACTCACTTTCCACGGCTTTGCTGGCCTTTGAGATGACTGGGCAGATCTCCCACATCCTTCCGGTCATCCTGGCCGTCCTGGTGGCCAATGCCATTGCCCAGAAGCTCCAGCCCTCCTTCTACGACGGCACCATCATCGTCAAGAAGCTGCCCTACCTGCCTCGCATCCGGAGCAGGCACATCGGGTGAGAAGGCCCTGCCCACTGTGCCCACCTGGCTTCCCGGCCATCGGCCCCATCGTGTTTGGGGGGGAGACCCACCTTGGTATCCTGTCCTTTGATTCCCTTTCAAGCTGTGTTGGGGCCTGGCTCTATGCAGTCACTGAGGAATGAAGAGGAATGGCACTCTTCATGTGCTCAGAGCCTTTCTTGCCATGTATTGCTCCATATAGATCAGTGCATACTGCAGTTTGGTTCAAGGAAGGCTGGAGGGGCTGTGAACCCACAGAGCCCTTTAACAGCTGGCATATTGTATTCAACCAGCTCTCCAGCACCTAGTTAAGCATTAGAACTGAGTGCCTCAAGATGGAGGAAAGGCTGCCAATTTGAATGGCTTAAAAAGAGGAGTCAGATGTGAGGGCTGCCTGTGGCCACTGACCATAATGGCTAATATGCAACGACTCCCTTTCCCCTTTTCCGGCCAGCTCCTACAAGGTCACCACGCAGGAATTCATGAACACAGATTTCGTCACCCTGCCCAGGGATGCCACCTACCGGGAGATCCTTGGAGTGGTCACTTCGACGGATGACCCCGAGTACCCAGTGGTCGACAGCGCTGGTAAAGCAGGACCCCCATCTATTCTGTCCAGTTCTGATGGAAATGATGCAAGGGAGAACTGTTTCCAGGGACTATCATAAGGGAGACAGTTGGGTGGGGAGGAGCTTTGCAGGAACTCTGCTTTGCCCCATAGAGGACACTTGGGCCACAAGCTGCCCCACTTTTTGGCATCTCATCTGATGGGTCCTGTTTCCCCTCTCCTCCCCGCATTTGCCACAGAGACCTCGATGCTTCTAGGGGTTGTCCAGAGATCCGAACTTGTCAAGTTCCTCCAGACCCATGACATGGCCGGCCAGCCCCACAAAGAGGGCCAGGACGAGGTGGGTCAGCCCCTGGGTCCCTTGGGGTCAGTGGAGTGTGCAGGTTGAGGGATTATATCGATTAGTTTTATTTTTACTTTATTATATCATGCCTTGCCCAATCCAGTGGGTGGGGTTCAAGGGTGATCTGTTTTAAAAAATTCTAGAAATTAAATCAATAGACAGCCACAACATACGGAGTCATTTGAACAAGTTAGAAACAGCATGGAAGATATGGTGGGAGGCATAGGAGGGCCCATGCCATACGCCTCGCTCCTGGGTCATCCTTCCTTGTATACGCCTCTGATGACACCCCCCCCCCCCACTGCCACCATCGGGCTGCCTACATGGGACTTGAATGAATATGTATTTTAAATCTTGATTCTTTTAATTATGATTAGTTTAATACTGTTTTAAAGGGAGGGAGGTGGGTATGTTTGGAGGATTTTAACTGGATATGTTTTTAACATGTTGTACCCCACCCTGATTGCTCGCTCAGAGGGGTGGGTAAGAAATAAATGTTGTTGTTGTCGTTGTTATTGTTCCCCCAAGCTTTTGGGACACAGGGCAGATAAGTCAGGGTTCCCCTTTTGGGCATCCCTCATTGATCTTGTTTTTTGTCTCTCCTCTCTTTCTTTCTTTCTTTCTTTCTTTCAGCCTTTCTCTTGCCAGACGCTGGGTGAGAGCTGCACCTTCAGCCCCGTCACCCTGCAGCTCTCCCCGTGGACGTCCCTCCACCAGGTAAATGGGGGTGAATGTGGGGGTACAGAGGGAAGACGCAGATGTGACGCTCCCATGAGCCCCTGGCAGCAATGAGCCTCCACCTGCCAAGGCAGCCTACCAGGCACTGAAGGGCAACTGGAGGGGGGTTGATTGGTGGGGCTTCCTTTTATGCTATGCATTTATTTTATATCCCACCTTTCTTGGGTCTCATTTTGGTGTTTGGACCTCCAGAGGAGAGCTTAAGGGGGGTCTTAAATGGGAAGGGGATGTTGGGAAGACATGGAGGGAATGCTGATGGAGGGCAAGGTCCCGGGGCAGCCCACCCCAGAGGCATTTACCTGGGAGGGGGCAGAACTCAGGTGTGTGGTCCTCCAGAGAAGAGGCAGAGATGCTGCTGCTGTCTCCATGGAAACGGCCAGCCTGGCTGCGGGATGCAGGAGGAAGCTCCTTTGACTGGCAGTCAGGCCGGCTAATAGACAGGCAAAAGGGGCTGCTGTGACCTTGCCTGTCCCACCCCCTGCCAGGTATTCTGGGGGTCTCCCGGCCTCTTTCTCCCCCCAACTGACCCCTTCCTTCTCTCCTCTCTCTCTTGCAGGCTCACAACCTCTTTGAGCTGCTCAACCTCCAGTGGGCCTTCGTCACCCAGCTGGGCAGAGTAGTTGGGGTGGTCTCCAGGACGGAGGTAACTTTTTAGGGTGGGACGGAGACCCCCGTCTAGGCACACTTTCAGGGAAGCAAGCACCACGGACAGTGGCCTTCCTGAAGCCATATTAATGGCAGCCCAAATGGCTGGTTCATGGGGTCCCTCCCAGGGAGCACCCGCGTCTCCTTCTCAAAGTCAGTGGAGAGGCACCATTTGGGTTCTGCCTTCAGCCTCCGTCTTTCTTCTCTTTCCAGCTCAGGAAAGCCATTGAAGATCTGGCCAATCCAAAACCCACAAAGTAGGAAAAGGGGAAGATGGTGAAATGAACATACGGACAGACTGACATGGAGGGAGACCCTCCTTGCAGATGCCGAATAGCACTGCCCAACATGCCAGCAGGGCAGAGACTGTGAGGGGGGCACAATAGGTCCTTGGCACCCGGTCTGGTTTCCTGATCAAATTTCCTCTCTCAGACCACAACAAGCGGAGAGAGAAGGGAGCGCTTACTCTGGCTTGCTCCCCTTTTTAAAATCTGTATTATTTTTTAAATGTATTTACTAAAAGACAACCCTGAAATACAATGACACTTTTCCTTTTCCTTTTGCAAAGTTTTGTTACTGCTCTTGAAATGCCTTCTAATTCAAACCCCCCCTCCCCATTTGAATATTTGGGACAAGGACTTGTTGCAGGAGGCTTTGCTTTTTCTCCATTTTAAGTGTGGCCCCTGTTTGAAGCACGAGGCTCTCCTTGGGCAAGAGGGGGATCCGGCTGAATGAAATGTGACCCGACTGGGCATTTCAGACTACCATTTCCATCATCCCAACCCAAATAGGCCAATGGGTGGTAGTTGGGGGAAAGGAACATCTCCAACCTCTGGAAGTAGAAGCTGTAAAGAAGCCAGAGCAGGCAGGGGGACAAGGGCCAGAGCCTTCAGGAGACCTTTTTGGACAATAGTTCTCTCAAACGTACACATGGAACGAGGCACTCAAGAGACAACCCAGCAGTCAGACAGCATGAAACAGTCAATGTCCGGAGCCTCATCTGGGGGCAAAGGAACCAACCCCCGGGGGGGGGGGTCATCCAGGAGACACAGACAGCCATGTCCCTCCAACCCATGAAAGGCTGACCCTTTGGGGCATAAGGTTGAAGCTGCCTCACAGTGTGCCCCCCCCGCTCATCCTTACAATGCAAAGGAAGAACCACAAGCACCGGTCAGTCTGTCCCCCCCCCAGCCTCCTCCCTCCCCTAGTTGTAGAAGACGTCGTCCTCCGAGAGCGAGCTGCTGTCCACGTAGCGGAGGGACGGGGTGCTCCGCTGCAGCCAGAGGGGTCCGGGGGTGCCCTCCGGCTGCCCCCCTTCCGTGGGCTGCTCCAAGCCAGCCCCCCGGCTGCCGGTGCCACTGCTGTCGCTCCAAGGACTGAGCATCGAGTGTCTCTGTGGCCCTAGGAACTCCTGGCTGGAGGGAAGGAAGGCTTGGAGGCTCTGGGCTACGCTGGGGCTGCTCAGGGCTTGTGGGCTGAGGAGAAGGCGCTCCGGCAGGTAGAGGGTCTCCAGGTCTGGAAGGAGGAGGAGGAGGAAACTGGTGTCAGCCTATAAGGTCTTTTAAGCATGAGAAAGACTTTCTTAGGGAAACATGTTTGGGAAGGAGGAGGAAGGAAAGAAGAAGAGGAGAGAAGGGATTCCAGGGGGGCAGAAAGGATGGATGGGGGGCAGTGGAGAGGCACCTTGGAGCTGGACTGCCTCCTGAGAGGCCCCCCAGTAATGCAGCTCCTCTTCGTCCAGCGAAGACCAGGCACTCAGCGTGGCTTCCATTATGGCAAACTGCTCAGCCACCCCTGGGGGACAGAGGAAGGAGAGGCTCAGGCCATGGGGAAGATGGGGTCCTCTCTTACCCAGCCCTCGGTTTCCACAGGGGCTCTGAGACCGCCAAGCACAGGAGAGGTGCACTGCCTCTGGGACTGGAGGGACCACTGAGCTGTTAGGACCAGAAGCCACTGTCCACCTGGTTTCTCCCAGGAGTCCCTGCCACCCCTTTGAAGACTCCTGAGCCAGTTGCCCTTCTGGAACGGCAAAGTCTGTCCCCCTCTTTTCCAGATGGATTGCTCACCCGCAGCGAATCGGGCCTCCTTGAGCTCATCGGTCAGGTCTGCGTAGAGCTCTTCGTCGGTCAGGGGAAGCTCCCTGCCCGCCTGGGGGGCACTCCAGCCCTTCCACTCGATGAGGTGGGCCACGCGGCCCTGGGCCATGGCAGTCGGCTTGGTGATGTGGTCCTTGATGCTCTGGACAAGGCCTGTGGGAGCGGGGCAGAAGCCAGATGGGAAGGGGTCACCAAGCCCAAGGGGGATCCCTTTGTTGGGATCCAGCGGGGCACAGCTGGGGCAGGTGCAACTCTCCAAGGCCCCGCATTACAAATGTGGCACACTTTCTTGTAATATAGGAGGAGCAGGTCTGCTGGGCAGACGGTGGGATTTATAGTTCAGCAAGGAGAGGGGATGTACCTACCCACCAGGGAGGAAGTCGCCAGGACCATCACATTATAGCCACCGCCGGAGGAGGAGGAGGTGGGGTTGGGGCTGTTGGAGGCCTGGAAGCATAGAAAAAGGGGATGCTCACGGATGAACCTCAGAGATCCTCTCCTGCATTCATGTTCTTGGTTTGCCCCACTGGGATCTCAGTCCTGGTGCTGGTCACTGGTGGACAGGAATGGATCCCAGCAGCAGTAGCCCCAGAGCAGAAAGAGTGGGGTGGGATATATGGGACAGGGGTCCCTGGGGAGGCACTGTGGGAGAGATGGGAGGCACAGTCCCATCCCTGGAGGGTCCACACCGGGGGTCCATCCCAGGGTCCCCCACCCTTTGCCCCTTACCTCCTCCTGGCTTTTCTGGGGAGCAGCAGAAGGAGGGTCCGGCTGTGGGGCGGCCAGGGGTCGTTCCTTTTGGGCGTTTGTGAAGAGGTCTGCAAGAGGAAGACAGGCGGCCATCAGCAGCCCCCCAAGGCTTCTTGTAAGGAGCCCAGAAGCCTTGGGGCCTGCATTAGGTCCTCCCCAACACCCACCTGTTGTTGTTGTTGTTGTCATTGTTGTGTACCTTCACGTCATTCCTGACTGATGGTGACCCTATCAGGAAGTTTTCTTGGTGGGATTTAGGCCACGCAAGACCTCTCTCCTAAATCCCAGGGTTTTCTTCTAGGTCTCTCATGGCTCAGTGCCCCCTTTTCTGGAAAAGGGGGGCAAGGAATGAGACCCCACACTGTCATGTACGGCCGAAAAGCAGCCAGAAAGTGTGTTGTGTTGTGTTGTGGGGAGAGCTTGTGGGCCACACCAGACCCTCCATCTGGGAGAAGAGAAGGGAGGCCAAGAGTGTCTCCCAAGGGCAGGATTGTGTAGTCCCCTCACATCCAAGGTGCCATCCGCCAAAGGGCTGTGAGAGCAACAACAAGGATGACGCACCTGGCAGCATCAGGTGGCCCAGCCGAGGGAGGCGAAGGGAGTCCGGAGGTGCCCAGGTGGGCCCCCAAAGCCTTTCCTCTCCAGGGGGCCTGCCTGGCTCTCCCAACAGCCCTGCGAGGTAGCCCCGAAGGCAAAGGCAAAGCCAACCTCAGGACATTGGGGTGGGGGGACATGAACCCCAAGAATATGCCCTCCATTTTGGGCATGCATTTCTATTTAGAGGAGTGTTTCCAGCTGCCCTGGGCTGCCAATCCACTTGGGGTCCCTGGGGGTCCCATAGGGACACACACCACACTTTCCCCCTCATTGGCCCAAGAGGAGGGCCCCTGGCCCCTGGCCCCTGGGGGGCTGCCAAAGGGGGCCTGAGAGGTGCCCCCCATCCTTTGGGGGGTCCTCTCCTTCTGCCATCCTGCCCCCTGGGTCAGACCCTCCAGCTCTCAAGGGAAGGAAGGAAGGAAGGAGGAGGAGGAGGAGATGGGGGGGGTCCAGGAGAATGATGCCAAAAGCAGCAGCAGCAGGGCCCCTGGCCATGTGCAGAGTGCAACAGGTCCTCCTGGTGCCTCCAGCCCAGCCCTGGAGCAACGAGGCTGGCCCAGCTCAGCTCCAGGGGGCCAAGGGGGGGGGTCTAGGGGTGCCCCCCTTCAGCCCCACACTTTGGGGAGGCAGGACTCAGAAAGGGAGGGAGGGAGGGAGGTCTAACATTGGCAGAGGGCCCCCCTCCCTCAGGGCCAGGGCTTTTTTTGGGGGGGGGTCCTTCTGGGCCAAAAAGGAGCCCCTCTGGGGTTTCCTGGGGGGGGTCCTCCTTCCTCCTCCCCCCTCCCTCCGAGGCCAAGGGAGGGGGCTGGGAGGAGGGGAGGGGGGTCTCTCTCTGGGGAGGGGGGACTTGGGGGTCTCACCTTTGGTCACGCACAAGCCCATGGCCCTGCTCCTCCCGGGGGGCACATCTCCTGCTGCTGCCCCTGGAGAAGAAGGAGAAGGAGAAGGAGAAGGAGGAGAGGAAGAGAAGAAGGAGAAAGAGACAGAGGAGGAGGAGGAGCAGCAGCCACCGCCTTCTTCCTCCCTCCTTCAGACGAGACGAAGCAGACACGTGTCAGGGGCGCCTGGGGGGGGGAGAATGGCATCATAGCCAAGGGGGGGCACAAGGTCTATTTGGGGGGTCCTCCTGACCACAAAATGGGGGGCACCCCCCAAAGGCAAACCCCTCCCCAGAGAAAGCCCTGCTGCTGCTGCTGCTGCTGCTTCTGCTGCTGCTGCTTCAACCCTTGGCCCCCCCAAAAGAGTGGGGTCCCCTTTGATGGTGCCCCAGAGGGACCCCCAGCCCTTGCACCCCCCATTGAGGGCAAGAGCCAGAGCAGCCCCAGTTGGTCAAGGGCCCTCCGTTTAAAGCTCATGCCATGCCATGCAAGCCTTGGCTGGATTTGGGGGGGGGGGGGCAGCCCTGCCTGCCTGCCTGCCTTGGAGCAACTGACCCCTCCATCCATCCATCCATCCATCCATCCAAGGCATTCTGTCCAGTGGGGCAGAAGGGGCTGGAGGGTCAGGAGGGGCTGGAGAGGGTGGCCCCTGCCTTGGTCAAGGACCCTAAGGCAACCCCATCATAGGGTTTCCTTGGCCTGTGCCTTCAGAGGGGGTTTGCCATGGCCATCCTCTGAGGCTGAGAGAGGGTCACCCGGCGGCTTGAGTCCCTCCGCTGAGTCCAAAGAGACCCCCAAAGGAGAGACACGGCTCCTTCTTCCCCCTCGGACCCCCTTTCAACCAAGAAGGGGGACCCTCTCTCAAGCCCCGACCCACGGCCTGGTTTTCTGGTTTTCCTTAGCTCTTGGAAACGCATCCCAGGCAATTCAAGTCCCTTCACACTTATGGTGACCCTAAGGCCAACCTCTCAGGGGGCAATATGGCCAGAGGTCACCCTAAAGACCAAGGCGGACCTTATCACATTCACGTGTGATACTTCAATGCGCATTCAGGTGAATTCACTTGAATGGATGCGGAGTGACTCTGGATTGGGGCTGCAAAACCCTCCTCGGATAAGGGCCATAGCCATGCTCAAAATGGAGGTCGTTCTGGAATTCCTCCAGGTTCAAATGATCTGGAAAAGGAGGACACCTGGTCACCTTTTCAGGGGGGTTTATGGAGCCGAGAAAGTGCGACTCCCCCAAAATGGGTTTCCTTTGAAGCCTAGTTTCCAGAGTCACGGGAAATTGGGAGCTTATCCTGCGAACATCCCAGAATGAGGCAAAACAATCCACACAAAACCCACCATCAAAGCGGTCCCACGTGCATCTTTTGGGATTTCGGCGAAGCAGTTCTGACGTCACTTTATTTGCACAATGGTGTGTGATAAGTCATTCACACTTTTGTGGGGTGCCTTTAGCTGGGTCCACATTGGAGAAATAAGCCAGTTTGGCACCGCTTTCATTGCCTTGGCTCAAGGCTATGGAATTCTGGGAGTTGGAGTTTGTTGTGGGGCCCAGAGCGGAGCCAAGGCAATGAAAGCGGTGCCAAACCGAGTTATTTCTCCAATGTGGATGCATCCTCTCTCAGGTGGGCATGTTGGCCCAGACCCCAAAGAAGGCAGGGCCCAGGCCTGCCCCATACCTGCCCAGGTGGGGCAAGGCAAGGCAAAGGCTGGGCCTGCATTATTAGGCCAGGTGAGGGGCACACCTGGACCAGGCCCTGCTTGCTTCAAAAGGGCCCTGGGAGCAGCCTTTTGGCTCCAGAGAGAGAGGCAAGGATGGAGGCTGAGTAAGTAAGGGGCTCTTTTTTGGGGAGGTGCCTGTTTTTCCCAGGTTGCAAAAAGGGTGGGTCAATAATAGTGTTTTGCTGAGGCTTGCATTGCACTAATTCTGTTGGGTTGGTTTGCTTGAACTTGCCTTTTTGCAAAGGCAAGGAGTCCCCTAGCAGAGCCATTCCTCACAACAGCCCTGCCAGGTAGCCTTCCCTTTGCTGTGCTTGTTTCTTGTGTGCCCCTGTTTGCAAACTCTTTGTTGTTTTGAAAGGGAAGTTAGAAAGTAACTCATAGCAGGCAGGTTAAAGGGTAGTTACATGGTTTGAAAGCCCTTTTAAAAAAGGACACTTTGTGTTTGTAACATTTCATGGATTATTAGTACACTTTTGCTCTCAGAAATTAATGTGTGTTGAAAAGTCTGGTGCAGAAATACATTCGGGCTGCATCCACACTGGAGAAATAACCCAGTTTGGCACCGCTTTAAGTCTTTTCTGGCTCAAGGCTATGGCATTCTGGGAGTTGGAGTGTGTTGTAGGGCCCAGAGTAGTGCCTTGCAATGAAATGGGAAATGCACATATTCACGATGAGTGCAAACTCGACATAAGAATTGTGCTTTATTTCGTACGAATCTTTCCTTTGGTTACTATATTTTGTAGCTTGTAAAATAGGCAGATCCACAGAGAACCTTCCATAATTTTAAGAACTCTGTGGATAGGATGATTTAAACATTACCAAAGTTAAAATAAATAACAAGAGGGAAAAGGACGAAATAGGTTTTCAGCAATTAAGAAAGTAGGAGGTTATTATTTCATACTGACTAGGAGGTAAACAATGCCATTATCAGTGTGTTATTTGTGTGTTGTAAATGTTATAAATTGGGGGACTTGTTCTTAGTGTCTTACACCGTAATTGTGAATGTCTGCAGCTTGTTTCTAAATGTACACCCAGCATTTTAAAAATGTATTTATTGTTTGTTAATGGTATTTATACCCCGCTCTGAAGTCTTTCAGAGCAGCTTACAATTATTATTTTTCATTGGACGGCGCTGAGCCTTTTTAACGTTGCTCATAGCAATGCCTTCTCTGACCCTGATGGGGATTATTATATTATTATTAATTATATTATTATTCTGGGAGTTGCCGCTCGGGGTCCATTGCAGTTTATTTTCCCATTGCAGCCCCACTTCCAGGGGTCAGACTGACTTTGGTTTTCTTTTCTTTCGAGGCTTGGAGACATGGTGACCCTTGATGTCATTGAGAGCAACATTGTGAGTATCCGTCTCATCAAAAGCAACCTGGTTCTTCTTTCTCCAGACCTTTGCAGGCGCCTTGGTTTATGGCCAGAGCCTCTTGCAAATAATGTCTCAAAAAAGGAGGACAGGGAGGACCACGGATCTGGCTCTTCGGCCTTTATGGCTGTGGGTTTCCTCTTGCGTTGTGTATCTAGAGGACTGTTCCCAGGTGTGTGTTGTGCTTTCTTAAGGAGAAGGCGCAGGTGACCCAGGTGAAGAAGCACTTTCTGGGAAGACTGGAGTTAATAGACAAAATGTCTAATTAACAATTTGTAAACCGCTCGGATACCCTTTTAGCTGAAGAGCGAGGTATAGTTAATCTATATCTATATCTAAAATGAAGGATTGGGTTAGGACCACTTACTTCTTCAATGTCAGGGATGCCTTCATCTGTTGTGTAGTTTTTAGAGTTTTTAAGGTGCGTTGTCATATTATTTGAATGTATATTGATCTATTCAAACTTAATTTTGGCATTGAGTTTGTTTTAATTATTGTAGTAATTCAATTATATATTGATATACTATTTTATTTATTAATTTGCAGCATTTATACCCGCGCTAAAAGCTCTCAGAGCAGCTTAACAATTATTGTTATATGTTCTTAAACTGTATGATGATTTTTTAATGTTGTAAACATCCCACTCAGGATATAAGTCCTGATATATAACTCAGGGGACATATATAAAAAGGGTGGAATAATAATAATAATAATAATACAGCTCAGGTGTTTTGTGGCTCTTGACATGGATGTGTGTAGAAAGTGGGTTAGAGGAGTTTGTTTTGGGCCACTCCGTGGCTTCTCCTTGCTTTCTGATCCAGAAGCCTCCAACTGTATTATTAAATTATAATAATTTTTATTAATAAAAATAATAATGATCGTAAGCCGCTCTGAGAGCCTTTAGGGCGGAAAGGCAGGGTATAAATACCGTACATAAATAAATAAAAATAAACCTAAACCTATCTGGAAGTTGTGGAAGGCAAATCATGCTTGCGTTCACAAAATGGCTGCATCCACACTGGAGGAATAACCCAGTTTGGCACCACTTTAATTGCCTTGGCTCACTGCTATGGAATTCTGGGAGTTGGAGTTTGTTGTGGGGTCCAGAGCGGAGCTCTGCTCCGCTCTGGGCCCCACAACAAACTCCAACTCCCAGAATTCCATAGCAGCGAGCCAAACAACAAGTTAAAGCGTTGCCAAATTGCTCCTGTGTGCTTTTGTTTTGCAGATCCTGCTGCAAAGGAAGCTTCAGGAGGACTTTGCCCAGATGGAGAGCATTCATCTGAAGGTAGGGCTGGACCCGAAGGGGCTGGGGTCTCCCCATATCACCTGTGGGTCTAGCCTTGCTCTTGGAGGCAGCATGGTGTTGTGGTTGCAAGTGTCGGAGGAGCACAACTCTGGAGATCAGGGTTCGGTTCCCCATTAAGTCCACGGGAAATGTGACCACGGGCAAAGTCGCACTCGGCCCCAGAAAACGCTCCGATAGGTCCGCCTTTGGGTCTCCGTAAGTCAGGAACAAAAAATGTAAAATAAATCCAATCTCTAGGGAAGGAGGTGTAGACCAAGAATAGGGAAAGTGGCTGCCTTTTGGCTGCCGTTGTACTGCAGCTCCCATCTGCCGGCACGGATGGTGGTGAGAGATGCTGGTGTTGGCAACATCTGGGGAGTTGCAGTTTGACCTAAAACAAGAGAAGGTAGACTTTGTGTGTTTGCGTATGAGAGGACCAAGGCCCATCTGCCTCTGTGGCTGAAGGGTTTGGGGTCAAGTCATGGGGATGGGCACACTTTTGGGGCGCCAGGGGAGCTACCCACGGCCTTGGCATGATGCTCTCTTTCCGACGGCGCAGGCCCAGGCCCTGAGTGGCGAATGGCTGGAGGCCCAGCGGCGCCTGAAGTCGGAGGAGAGGAATCTGGTGGCCCTGGGAGCCCCGACCGACCAGCTGAAGCTCCGGCACGAGGAGACGGAGGCGGCCCTGGAGGCAGAGCTCTCCTGCGCCTTCGCCCAGGTCAAGGAGAAGGAGGAGATGGCGGCCAAGCTCCGCGCAGAAGTGGCCACCCTGGAGCAGAAGGTGGAGGAGGCCTGCCGGGAGATGGCCCAGAGCGCCGCCCGCCTGGAGGAAGGGGCCCACAGCGCCCGCCTGGCCCTAGAAGCCTCCCTCCGTGACCTGATCCAGATCCTGGGCCAGAAGATGCCGGAAAGCGGACCACCGACGGAGGGCAGTGGGGATGGGGCTAAGGAGGAGGGCACCCATGAGCCACCACCGCCACCATCATCATCATCACCGGAGGAGGCTGCTGGGCACATTGACCGCCCAGGACCAGAGGCTGCTGCTGGACAAGGTGACCATCCAGGGTTGCAGGAGTCTGCTGGACAAGATGACCGCCCAGGACCAGAGGAGTCTGCTGTGCGAGGTGACCGCCCAGGACCGCAGGAGCTTCCTCCTCTCCAGGAAGAGGTGAGCGCAATGTAGGTGGGCAAGGTGTGGCTTCCGGGCCTCCGGAAGGGGGTCCGGGCCTCCCAAAGGTGGGAGATGGGTTCCTGCGGCCAGCCTTAGAGATGGCAGTCGAGGGCCCTTGCTCTCCAGGCCTGGCTTTCCCTGGCTGAGATCGAGGGAGCCTCCTCCTCCCAGCATCTTCTGAGGACCGTCATGTCCCTGGTTTCAGGGGGCTTGCCTGTCCTTCAGCAGATGCTCTGGCCGTGGCGATTCATGCGCTCTCCAGGCCCACCTGAGTCTGTCCTTTCTTTTCCCCACAGGAGTCACGGTCCACCTGAGAAGGGCTTTCTGCCCCCTGCTGCCCCTAAGACTGTATGTCGCCTGCGTTGACTCCCCCGTTGGCACCCCACTGGGTGGCACACGAAAACCCATCGGTCATATCTTTATTGGCCAACCGAAATGCGCAATAGAGGTCCTGCAAGCTTTCAAAGCTCCATGGGTTTCTTCATCATCAGGCAAGATGTTACAAACCGAACAGGAAAGAAAAACAATTGGAGACAATAGTAAATAATAAAACTTTTATTTGTAATGCAGCTTACAAATAAAACCAGTTCAATATACAATACATAGTAATATATTTATATATTCCATCCCCAACTCCCCCCCAAAACAAGATTAAACACATTGAAACTAAAACTAGTCTATTAAAATATTTCAATATAAAACAAACAAAACAGGAGGCTTACACAGTGACTAGTCCAAAATAGGCGAACAAACAAAGGTGTACTATAAATCACCAAGTACAACTGTAAATTATTACTGTACTGTATTGCTATAATATTTCCCAAGGAATATATCTGTCTAATGACGTGATATAAATGAACAACAATAATGATACTGTCCTTATTATGTGAGAACAACAATTGAAAAGTCCTAATGAAAAACACCTTGCAAGGATGTAAGATGCTGCAAAGGATAATTCTTCTATTTAATCCATAAATGATAATATAGGATGAATATCCCAAAGATACAAGTTCAATAAACAGCCTGACATGCCTCATGAAGAAGAAGCCCATGGAGCTTTGAAAGCTTGCAACAAGCATATTGTGCATTTCGGTTGGTCAATAAAGGTATTGCTGATGGATTTTGGTTTGCATTTGTTAAACGGCCAACACAGCTGCCCCTGAATGTTTTCTGGGTGTCACGTCGTTCATCAGGGTTTGGTGTTGAGGGGAAAGGCACTCTTTCTGCCCTGGGATCAGGGCCATGGGCTACACCTGGGTTGCACACATGGAGGAGAAGGGGTCCCTTTGGGCATCTGTAAGTGGGAGGCAGGGGCACACCTTGGCCCCAATGAACCCTGGGGGTATGAGGGGGGGTCCCCCTGGTTGGAGGTGTTTCGATCCCTGACCGAGGCTCTTTCTCCCCACAGGCAACCTCCGGAGCAGCCGACCCCCGGACCCCGTTTTCCTGGCTGGGCCAGAGTCATTTGCAGCCTTTTTGGGACGGAGGAGAGGGAGGGCTTGATAGTACCACTGTCCCTTTCCTTGTGTCAGTTGCACAACTGGTGTGTCTGTCTGGTGATTGTGCTCCGCCAGCCATTTTAAGACAGGGGTTTTCTCCTCCTCTTGGATGTGATCACTTTTTATTGCATGATGAATAAAGATGGTTCCACTTGCACCGGTCCAGAGTGGCTTCTCTTTCCAAAGGGTCTGAGGAGGGAAGTGTGGGGAGAAGGTGCCCCAATCTAACCTAGAAACATGCCGTCCTGGCAAAGGGGTCGCAGGGGCTTTGGTCTGTGCCTCTGATGTCCTGCGTCTCCCCTTTCTCTCTTCTGCGATTCCCAAACTCTGGCCCTCCAGTTGGCTCCCAACCATCTTGGCAAATGGTCTGGGATTCTGGGAGTCCTGAACACCTGGAGAACCCAAATTTGGGAACTGTTGGAACATTAGATGTACTTCAGATTGTCAGCCAAGAAACAAACCTCTGGCCTCCGTGGTCCTGATGCTGACAAAGTGCTGTCCTACCTTGCAGGGAGGCTGTGGAGGGAAAGGGGGGGCATTTCCAAACCAGGTGCACCTGCCCTGCTTTTAAGAGCTGCAATTCGACTAGTCTGTCCGGAAAGTGGTGTGTGAATGGGGCTCTAGCCCTACCCTGGATGGAGTGAGTTGGAATGGGTGAGTCCCTGTTGGGTAAAATGTCCCTTTAAGGAGGAGTAAGAGGGTTTTCTGTGCCTGTAACCCCAGGTGCCAACCTTCATGGTCCCACCGAAGAGTATCCCATCCAGGACAGGTGTGGGTTCGAGAGTTTGTAGAGGTGGATTGTAGCAGACAGAAGTCAGAGCTGCTGTTGTAAATACCGAGTATATCTTCTGCAACAGGAGGATAAAAGCCTCTAAGGCAACTGTGTCTGTGCCCCATTCCAGGTTGGTCAGTGACAGCCATCTCTGAGGCACAAATTTCCAGAAGGTCACAGGAGGAGAAAGGTTTTTTTCCAGAGAGAGTTGGGGAAATAAATGAGGGTTTTGCTGTTTTTTGTTCCTTGCCCTTTAGCTGTCCCAAATCTCCTGCGGTCCTTCCTTGACCCTCTTTGGGTTTTGCTGTTACCAGCTGTGGCTTCTGCCTTAACCATCCCAAACTTTGGCCTCGGAAACGGGTGCGAGTCCAGCCACCTCACCTTCTCCCTCTATTTTTGCCCACATTCGTGTGTGTGTGTTTTTAAAAACTTAAATGGCAGGGCTTTTGCCCCCTTCTAACACCGTTTGTAAGTGTTCAGATCTCTCTGAAACAGTGACACATTTTAATGATCACCTTTTTGTATGTTGTATTGCTTTTTTAAAGCTAAGCTGCTTTTAAGCCTCAGCATTAGGAGAAAGGCGGCATATTTATTCTTCCAAGCACCCATTTCCCCAAATACCCCCCCATAAAAATCCAGCAAGAAAGGGTTTTTGTGCCTGTTTTGAAATTTTATTTCTCAAAACAAGAGCATGTAACAAAACACCACCACCACCCTATGGAACTTACAAGCAGAACAAAAATAATAGAAAAAGATGATATTTCAGCACCGTCACTTGTTAAAAAATAATAAATAAAACCAAATCCAACTGTGGGTCCTGACAATGAGATCTGTGGGTTAGTTGGCAAGTGCAGATCTAGGGCCTGCAAAGGGTTTGATCCAGCTGTGAGTGAGTTTTAAATAGGCCAAGGTTTCAAGTAAGTAACAAAGAGGGCTCCTCCGCTGGAACGGCGCAGCATTTTAAGTGTGGAAGGGGTGTGCGTTCATAGCCCCCGACTGGTGAGACCCTCAGCAGAATCACCTTTCTACAGTGACTGTTGCATAGTGCAGTTCAACCACTTTTAGGTACCAGAATTAAGTCTGTCATTGGCTTCTAAAGTTAAGTCTGTCATTGGCTCCCCCTCAAAGTGAAATGGGGTACATGACCCACCCACAACTGAAGACACAAGGAGACTGTTCCGGTGGCACAGGACAGGACCTCTTTCGTCCTAAAAGTGCTGCCCATTATGGACAAATTGGAAGGGCAGATGCAGTTTTAGACAACGGCACTGGTGTTGGGTCAGCCACATGCCCGGTTCCTTGGGGTGGTGTGCCTTTTGTGATACATGATGTGGGTTGTGGTCCTTTTTCTTCCAAGCGAGACCCCATGGGGAAGGTTGAACTGAAGGGAATATGATGGATAAGGACCAAATCAGGGAGTGGATGGAGGCCGAGGAGGAGGAGGCTGAGAACAGGACCCTGTGAAAGAGAGACAGAGAGGTTTTCAGGGAAAGGTATGGTTGGATGCACAGCCCCACTGCAAAATGGCTGCCAGCCTCTGCAGTGATGCAAAGAAGGTAAGGTTTTTTAAAAATAATTTTTAAATAATACCTAAGATTATAGCTTTTTGTGGGGCTTTCGGGCTATGTGGCCATGTACCAGAAGAGTTCCTTTCTGACGTTTCGTCAATATCTATGGCTCTGGATTATCTGAAGATGCCAGATGCCACAGATGTTGGCGAAATGTCAGAAAGGAGCTCTTCTAGCCATATAGCCCGAAAGCCCCATAAAAAAACAACGGATGCCAGCCATGAAATCCTTTGACTCCACATACCTAAGATTAAAAAAAAAATAAATTTAAATAATAATAATAATAATAATAATAATTTATATCCTACCTCTCCCTTTTTGAGGATCAAGGCAGGTAGCAGCAGATCAAATAATATTACAAAAACAGTTGTAAAACATCCCTCAAGCAACCCAACCCTTCCTCCCTCCCTAGCAAAAATTAAATATCATTATCAGGTAATCCACAATGACAATTAGTTACGCTAAGAGTTAATCTCCAGATAGCCATGGAAACCCACTGGATGGCACTCTCTGCAAGCGCTTCTCTCTCAGCCTCGGAGGGAGTCCATGGTAACTTTGTGCCTAAAAATCATTCTCTGGTTTCCATGCGTTTTCCTTGGCAAGATTTGTTCGGAAACATTGGAAACCGCTTAGGGCAGCGATGTCCAACCTCTGGCCCTCCTCCAGCTCCCAGAAGCTTCAGCCACCTTGGCCAATGGTCCCGGGATGCTGGGAGCTGAAGTCCCAAATACCTGGAGGAGGGCCAGAATTTGGACATCGCGGTACAGAAATGCACTTGCTCTTGATATGTCCCTTGCCTTTTTGTGAGGCTGAGAGAGTGCGACGTGCCCGGTCTGAACCCTGGCCTTGCAAAGCCTTGGAACGGAGGGGGGGGGGACAGAGGTGTCTCACCGGCCGCCTGCGGAGCGTGTCCCTCTTCCTCCTCCTTACTCTCCGGAAGCCTGCATCTGTTTGCAGAAGGCGTCAAACTGCTGCTGCTCCAGCTCCGTCATCACCCGGTTGAGAGCGTAGATCTAGGCGGGGAGACCGGGGGAGAAGGAGGGGTTAGAAGAAGAAGAAGAAGAAGGAGGGTGAGGCAAAACTGGAGTTCTAGGCTGCGTCCACACTGGAGAAATAATAACCCGGTCTGGCACCGCTTTAACTGTTTGTCTCAGACTCACTGCTATGGAATTCTGGGAGCTGGAGTTTGTTGTGGGGCCCAGAGAAGTCCCACAAAAATAAACGCTCAGGGAAGTTACTTCTTCTGGCTGCAACCCCCAGAATCCACGGCTGGCACGTGGTCCTTAAAAAAGAAGGTTTGTTTATTATTTAAGCAATGTATCTATCATATAAATGTAATAATACATTAATTTATTAAATATATTTATTAATTTAAGCTGCAAGAATAGGTCTATTAATAAATATATTAAGTTGCAATAATATGTTTATTAAATATATTTACTAATTTAAGCTGCAATAATAAATAAACATATTGATTTAAGTTGCAATAATAGGTTTATTCGTTTATTAAATATATGTATTAATTTAAGCTGCAATAATATATTAATTTATTAAATATGCTTATTAAAGATGCAATGATACAGTTACTACTGATATATTATTGCATTATATTATATATTATAGATTTATTAAACATATTTATTAATGTAAGCTGCAATAATAGGTTTGTTGGGGGCGTGTCCGTCCGCAGGCCCCGCCCCCTCCCGCCGGGAGGCCCCGCCCACCGACCTCTGCCCTCTGACGCTGCTTCAGCTCCTGCTGGGCCGCGCGCTGCCGGGCCTTTTCCAGGCGGATGGCGCTGCTGCTGCTGCTGCTGCTGCTGGAGCTCCCGGAGCCCGGATCCTTCCCCTTCGACGGAGGCGGCGGAAGCGGAGGCGGAAGCGGCGGAGGAGGGAGCTTCTCGCGGCGGCCCCCGCCGGCCTCCATCCTCGGAGGGACTAGTGACGCCCCCACGGCGCATGCGCAGGAAGCGGCTGGTCTCTTATGACGCAAAACTCGTTCGCTCTGCGCATGCGTCAGGAGCCGGCAGTAGAGATAGGAAAAAAGGGAGAGCGACACAAGATCAGGAGCTTCCAGGTGATTTATCGGCACTCGATTCACCCATCTATTTATCGGTAATCGATTCACGCATCCATGTATCGGCACTCGATTCACCCATCCATTTATCTGCAATTGATTCATCCATCCATTTATCGGTGCTCGATTCACCCATCCATTTATCGGCGATCGATTCACCCATCCATTTATCGGCGCTCGATTCACCCATCTATTTATCGGCAATCGATTCACCCATCCATTTATCGGCGCTCGATTCACCCATCTATTTATCGGCGAAAGATTCACCCATCCATTTATCGGCGCTCGATTCACCCATCTATTTATCGGCAATCGATTCATCCATCCATTTATCGGCGCTCGATTCGTCCATCTATGTATCGGTAATCGATTCTTTCATCGATTTATCGGCGCTCGATTCACCCATCTATTTATCGGCGCTCGATTCACCCATCTATTTATCGGCGATCGATTCACCCATCCATTTATCGGCGATCGATTCACCCATCTACTTATCGGCAATCGATTCACCCATCCATTTATCGGTGCTCGATTCACCCATCCATGTATCGGCGATCGATTCATCCATCCATTTTTCGGCAATCGATTCACTCATCCATTTATCGGCAATCGATTCACCCATCCACGTATCGGCAATCGATTCGCCCATCCATGTATCTCTAGGTGATTGATAGAATATTTACTGTTTATTGCTGGAAGGTGGGAAATGATGTCTGTGTCAAAAGGTGGCCCCTCTCTTTCTCTCTCTCTCTCTCTGCCGTTTGTCCCTCCTGGCCTTGCCATGAGTTACAGAATCTGATTTTAAAAATAGAGGAAATGAGCTGTGACTCTGTCAAGCATGGCTCCCTCAGGACAAATTTTGGAATCAGACTACTACTACTACTACTACTACTATTAATAATAATAATAATTAATAATAATAATACTTTTAATTTCTAGACCACCCCTCTGCAAAGCATCTGGGGCAGTATACAACAGGATTAAAACAATCAACAGTTAAAATCCTGTTGTATACTGCCCCAAATGCTTTGCAGAGGGGTGGTCTAGAAATAATAATTATTATAATTATTATTATTATTACCAGCAACCTTGGCACCCAAAATGGAGAGATCCTCCCCGACCGGCCAGAGTCGGGTGCAACCTGGGAGGAAAGCACAACCCAAGCCCACTTTTGTGCTGCGGGTGCATTTCAGGATGCTGTCAAAAGTATGCTGAGCCCTGTAATTTCATCCCTTGACATGCAACAAACCCTTCCCACATTATAGTCAGGCAGCACATTGTTTCATCCCTGAAAAATTCAGCCTGAGCCACGGCTGGGATACAGGATGACTTGAAGGCATGGCTATTCTGGACCGGTGGGTAAAAAGAAACCCCTTTTTGGCTCCGAGGATGAGACTGGTTTGGGTTTAGTACACCACAAGCTCTGCTTATTACAGGGTTGTTCATCCTGGGAGCCACAGAACCTCAAGCCCCATAGAGACAGAAGAGGACATAATTCAGAAATGTCAGAAATACACTCCCTTGAACATTCCTTCCCTTCTCAGCTGGACGACTTTCTGCTTCGGAAAGACTCTTAATCCTTGTTTCTGTGGTCATTAGTTAGAAATGGGTTTGGAAGCCAAAGTCAGGAGCAGCCTGTTCCAAACCTCTGGAGCTCCTAGGAGCTGGGAAAGGCACACTTAATGCCTTGGATAGTTTTGGGGTTTGGCTGAAAGCGCTGGCACCGGTTCCTGTTGGAGAGAGCAAGAGCTCTCCAATTAGGATCCCAAGAGATCAGGCCCAGCAGCCCATCTAGTTCCAGGCAGAAAACCATCCCAGAAACCTCTCTTCCCAAGAGCAATCCTTCTCCTTGGGCCTCGGGGTCGGTATCAAGGTGCTCTTAAGCAGAAAGGACTTTCCCCCAATGTTCACCTGAATTCGGCTGCCCTGGGACTTATAGGGCCCAGTAGGTTTATTGCTGCCCAGCCGGACATTGGACAGTCGTTGGAAGGAAATGGAAAAGCCAAGGAGAGGGATGGGGAGTCCACATCGACAGCTAATGAAAGGCCAGCTTTGGATGCATCCACACTGGGGTGATAACCTGGTTTGGCACCACTTTAATTGCCTTGGCTCAAGGCTATGGAATTCTGGGAGCTAACTCCAACTCCCAGAATTCCAGAGCCTTGAGCCAAGGCAATTAAAAGGGTGCCAAACCGGGTTATTCCTCCAGTGTGGATTTAGCCCTAGGAACCCTGTTCTACACTGACAGAAACCAGATGTCTCACCAAGGAATTCTTTTAAAAATACCTGGAATCAACCTTGGAGAGAATGCTGCCCAATGCTTTGCGGCAGGGAATTTAGGTTCACAGTATAGATTTAAGATTGTCCGCTAGTTTAGGAGGGGTGTTTTGGCTGAAGAGGAACGGGAGAGAAGCCACCCACTTCTCCAGAGAAAACTCAAGCAATAAAACCCAAAGAGAGCTCCAAAGATTGGGGACACCCAGAGAGAGAGAGAGAGACAGACAGACTGATGCCTGTCCTGTTTGGAGGCTCAGCCGACAGAATCGACCAAATGACAAAGTCCCGGTGGGACCCACAGAAGGGGACAGCGAGCCACAAGACATAGCAGCACAAACGGTTTTTCCAAGGAGATTGATAGTGCAAAGGACCAGAACAACAGAGCCTTTGGTGCCAATGCCACATGCCACCGGATGCTTTGATCTCCCCTTTAGTTACTGCCCTCCTTGACTAACCTCCTGGCAGCCTTTATCATTATTATGCCTCTTCTTATCATCAGATCTGGGAGAGCCCTTTGGGACACTTGCCAGCGGAAGGTGTGCCTGAAGTGGGCTGGGTGTCCTTTGATTGGCGGAAGAGCGTTGCCATGTGTTTGCAGAGCCAGCTGTGCCAACGCAGACTTCCTTCCTTCTTTCCTTCTTATCAAAGAGGTCCCTTGGCAAAGGCAGGGCCGGGCCGGGTGAGCAATGCAAATGCCTTCCAACCTGGAGTGGCCCTTGAGAGGGTGATTCGCCCGGGGTTGGCACCTCCTGTCCTTGTGCCAGCCGTGGAAGGAGCGGCTGTGGGATCCTCCTGTTCAGTTTTGCAGGAGTGGCACATTCTTCATGGGTTTGTAATTAAGCGCAAGGTAATGGAAAGAAGCTCTTGTTCCAATACAAGAAGACGGACTGATGAACAACATTGGATAAATAGACAATGTTGATTGAAGAGAAATCTTTGAATAATTTTAAGAAAGGTTGGGAACTGTTTATTGCTGTTTTTTGCTGTCCTATTGGTGGTTTATACCCAGTTTCATAAATTAAACAGAATTTGCATACCACAGAAGCACGACTACATTGATCATACTGTTGCTCTCATGTGCCTCCAACTTATTCCTGACTGATTATGACCCGATCACTTGGTTTTCTCTGCAAGATTTGTCCCAAGGGAGGAATGGGTTACCTTTGCCTCCATCTGAGGCTGAGAGAGTGTAGCTTGCCCAAAATGGCTTTCCAGGGCTGGATGGAGATTTGAATCCTGGTCTCCAGAGTCACAGTCCAATGCTAAAGCCATGGCACTATGCAGGACCTCTGCTGGGAACACAGCAGGGGAAAAGAAGGAAGGGCTCCTTCCCTCCAGCCCCAAAGTCAACGCAACCTTCCTTTCATGCGCTCATGCTTCAGAGAGTCTTGGGGTTGGCTGCTTGGTTGGTTGCATCTGCCCTGTCTTTGCCTCTTTGCTAAGCAGAAAAGGGTGCCGGATCATTGGGTTTGGGGCTCCATCTGTGCCCCCAGAGGAATGAAGAGCCAGAGAAGGAAAAAGGAGCACATTGCAAAACACCAAGGCGCCAGCCTCCGAGGAGCGCAATCCTTGGAGATGAGTCACAGGCGCATGGAGAGGGGCCAAGTTGGGGAAGAGGAGGAGGAGGAGGGGAGCCTTGCCACCAGACGCCTGAACCCGAACCCAAAGCGAGCCCTCTGTGTTTCCGCTGGCATAGTCTGTTGCCAAGGGCTCAGCCTTGACTTGGCAGCTTTGCCAGGGATTGCTATGGAGGAGGTGGTCTTTCCCTCCACTTTCCCAAACTTGGAAACGCACCTGGCTCCTTTCTCTCTGCCATCACTTGTGGGCTGTTGCCTTTTCTTTTTCTAGCTCCTTTATAAAAAGGGGGTTTATGTTCATGGTGCAGCCCCCTTGTAGATGCCAAGAAGAAACTAGAGCAACATATTGTTGTTGTTGTGAACCTTCAAGTCATTTCCGACTTGTGGCAACCCAAAGGCAAACCTATCATGGGGTTTTCTTGTCAAGATGTCTTCAGAGGAGATTTTCCAGTGGCTGAGAGTATGTGACTTGGCCAAGGTCTCCCAGTGGGTTTCCACGGCCGAGCTGGAATCGAACCCCAGTCTTCATAGTTGTAGATATAAGTCATAGATGACCATTGAGACAAGTTCACCAGATCTTAAATCAGGATCCCACTCCCGGCCCAACCTGTTTCCCTTTCCTTTTTCGCTTTTAAACGTGGCGCTCTTAACACTGTCATTCATTATGTGTGAGCGAAACATACATGCCAGCATAGTTATGCCCAGCTGCTAGAAGTGCTTTGCAAACAAACCTTGCTCCCGGAGGAGATGGCATCGTTGGCCGGGCCCCATTTCCCCCAAAGTAAACATGACTCAGCCAGAAGGGCGTTGGCCGTGGGGCTGCCGTGGGGTCAGCGCATGGGGCTGGGCAAAAGCCAGAATGGTATCCAGGAAGTCTCCAGGCCACTGTTGGCAATTCGTAAAACACGCTCCTCCTAGTCATCATTTGTTTCCCACAGAAAAGAGAAACCAGCTCTGATCTGCCTGGCACCATCTCTGCCGTCGGCATCTGCCTCCTTCTGCAAGACTTTGCCATTGTTGTTGTTGTGTGCTGCAAGTCAGTTCCGATTTAGAGCAACCTTAAGATGAACCTATCCAGGGGTTTTCTTGGCAGGTTTCTTCAGAGGGGGGTTGCCATTGCCATCCTCTGAGGCCGAGAGAGTGTGACTTGCCCAAAGTCACCCAGTGGATTTCCACGGCTGAGCAGGAATTCAAAGCCCGGTCTCCAGAGTCATAATCCAGTGCTCAAACCACTACACCGTGGGGCCTATGGCACCCCTCAAGTGGAAGCTGAGTAGAGTTGCCTCCTTGCCAGAGGGGTCTTGCCAGGATGGCAGAAGGGCGCCCGCCTGCCTGCATCAGCTGCGGCTAGTTTCCGGAAGGAGCAAAGGACATGGCATGACAATCTGAGTCACAAATGGAATACCTGCTGATCTGCCTGATGGACTCTGCTGCCCTTTGGCTTGAACCCCGGAGGGCCTCCTGGCAGGCATTGTGCCCAGCTGCGTTACCTGGAGAGAGGCTGGGAACTCGGCATGGCTCTTCCTGGGCTCAAAGTGTGGGCTTCAGGCACTGGGTTGGATGCTATGAAACCAAGAAATGTGGTGCAGTTTCCACAACTTGTGGTTAGAATTTGCTGGAGATAATGGATTTGGGGCTCCAGGGCGTCTCCGTCTTTATTGCTTCAGGCTCCTGGGGCTGGTTTCCTTGCTGTTCTGCCAGGCTGATCCCTCGCCAGAGAGGGGCAACGTTGCTCCTCGGCCCCCCATTTAGTCTATTAATTCCCCCCCCCTTCCTCCTCTCCAGAAGGCTCTCCAAGAGCCCTCTCTCTTCTCAGCTGCAACCCAGGCTGGCTTTGCCCCACGGCGAGCGCTTGGCCCCCTTTGCAGCCGAATATCTTCCCATGCGGACTCCTTTTTCTCAAGCTCCGCTTTGAAGGGTCACTGCTCCTCCAAGCCCCCGTTCTGCCAAGTGACCCATCGGGGTCACGGAGTCTCTTCCTTTTTCAAGGGGGTGGGAAGGGAAACAAAGCCAGTTCTGGAAACGTGGCAGGGTTCCCATCTCCATTCTCAAAAATAACCTCGGCAAAGGGCTGGAAGTTGACATGCCTGTGACAGGCTTTTTTTTTTCAACAAAAGAAGAGTGGATAGTTAAAATGTTAGTGTTGCTTTCCATGTCTCTTTTCAAAGTCCCAAAGGACAGCAAATGGTTGCCGGCCACACATTTGAACTCTGTTGCAGAAGCCAAATGTTGCAGACCCTCAAAGCTAACAGCCCTGTACTCGGCTTCTTCTGGACCGGAAGGGTCTTACTTTCCCAGCCATTTATCGCCACAAGAGGCTTTGTCCAAACTTTGCAATGGCATATGTTTTCATTTGCAGAAGGTAGAATATGTATGCCTGCGTTCTAGTTATCATCTTGTCATTCAAACTTCTACACTACAAACCACTGGCACAGTAAAAGTCAGAAATATTAAAAATATATTTTTTAAAAACCATGGAGATGTAGCTCAATAAATACAAGTTTATGGAGGGCAGCAGGCCAAACGCATGGTGATGGTTGGTCTGCCTCGCTCAGCTTCGTCTTCCCCGGGAGGCCGGCAGGACCCTTCCCCAGCTTTGCCTTGTGGAGGTCCGGGATTAAACGGAGGTCCGTATGTGCGGGAGGCCCCTCCATTTGTCTCAAGGAGGATTGTGGGGATGGTGGTGAGTCCACGTGGCCAAAAGCTGGTGGATCACGGTTTGCGCAAAGTGCGACAGACACACAGGTATCTCTGCCTGGATAGAGCAACAACTCCAGGCGGAAGCCCTGGAGCTGAGCAAGACTGGCACAAGATGCCTTGGGAGTCTTCTGCCATTGAAGAGATAGGAAGTGATATTAATACACCGTTTGTTGTTAACTGCCTTTAAGTCCACTTCGACCCTATGAACGAGAGACCTCCATGCCCCCTGCCCGTCCCGCTCAGCTCTTGCAGATCCATGGCTGTGGCTTCTCTGATTGAATCCAGTCTTCCTCGCTTGCTTCTGCTCCAGATGCCCAGCCTGCCCTCCTTTCTTCCCTCTGAAAGGCAATGGCTGGGGCTCGGCCGAGTCGACCGAAGTCGGGAGCAGCCACTCTCTCAAAGCTCACCCTGAGAATGATGGCGGCCGGCTGTCTCTTTCTGCCAATTCCTTTGCTTATTCTCCCAGGAGGAAGGAAGCCAAACAGATCCAGCGGAGCGGAGAGCTTCTTATTTTGAGTCTGGGTGCAAGCCCCAAGGGAGCCTTCTGCAGCCTTGCACGTTTCAACCCAAATATTTGTCTTGGCTCCTGACAGTTTTGCTCTGGGAATCTGTGCAGATTCAGAAGAGCCTCCGGGGGTTTTGCCAAGGCCCTTCCCAGGCCAAGGCGGCCGGTCGGTCAATGAGCGAACAGCCCCAACCCACTTCTGTGCTGGGTTCATGGTGGGGTTGTCCCAGGACCCATTGTGGGGCAAGGAAAGGCTGAAGCATTCAAGGCAAAAAGGCAAGATGGGGCACCTTGACAAGGGAGGTTTGCAATGAGACGCATTGCACAGAGACTGGGTTTTTCTGCCTCTTCTCTTCTAGAGTAGAAGCAACTGGGTTCCCCAAATGTGGATTTATTGACAGTCCACTCAGGACAAACCAAGAGGACTTATACGATTTAACACAAGGCACTAAAGGAATTCGGGAGGATGGGGTGAATTAAACCACTGACTTCAACCAAGTTTCCTACTGATACTCTTTTACTCATCTTCTGAAATCTGCACACAGCAGCATAAGGAGCATTTGGGCATTCTCCTTGGCACAGAAAGTCTGGTAGATAAACTGAGTTGGTTCGGATAATGAGCAAACAACTGATGTCTGTTGTTCAGAATAGCATAGAATATTATGTATTAATCTACTTACTTTTTAAGACCCGGCTCCAGCAAGGGGCTCTGTCGGCAGCTCTGCGCCATCGTGGCCAGTGGGCATCGCCAGGTGACTGCTGTGGGCAAGAAAGGCTCCTTTTTGCAACATCCGGCCGGTCACTGTGCAGAAAAGGTGCCGGTCCAAAGAGGCCGTCTTGGTTCTGGTCCAGCAGAGTGACTTTTGTGTCCCTGTTAAAACAAATTAATGGCTTGTTTAGTCCATTAGTGGCTCTTAGCCATCATAGGTAAACAAAACCTTCCTTCCTTAAGCTCCGCTCCACTCCGCTCTGGGCCCGCAACAAACTCCAACTCCCAGAATTCCATAGCCTTGAGCGAAGGCAATTAAAGTGGGGGCAAACCGGGTTATTTCCCCAGTGTGGATGCAGCCTTGGAAGCCTGTGCAAAAACACTCAGGAGGTGCTTTGCCTAAAAGAGTAAGGAAGACCAAGGATAGCTTACATGTTAAAAGACACAATCCCGTATCCCAATAACCCCTGCCCCCAAATAGAATTAAACTGTAAAAAACAATTAAAGTACAATTAAACGGTAAGGCTTGGCTGCCCGCATCTCCAAGGGCCCTGGCTCATGGCCATCCCACCAGACCCCAAGACCTTGGGACTGCTTTGCCAGCAGCACTTCCATTCCCTGGACCCCAGCATTTTCCATTTCCTTCACAGTGAAATGGCACCAACCTCCTAAATAAAGGAGACCTTGGCAGCAGCCAAGTCCAAGCGTAGGCTTGCTTCTCCTTGGCAGAAGGTGGCCCTGCTTGGCTGCGTTTCCTCTGGTGCCAAGCTCTGTTCCACAGAGAGATTTGGGACTAATTTGTAGCTTGGCATTTTGAGATGCATCCACATCTTTCTTTATCCGGTTTGCCATCTATTTCCCTCCTGGGGCTGGCGTTCACTATGGAATTAAAACATCAAAGTCATTTTGCAACCTCTTCTGCAAGGCAGGCGTTGACATGCAGTGGAGCAGCATTCGCGCCCGTAACACGATTAGCAGGCACAAAGTGTCACAGACCGAACACGCCACACTTGCCCTCCACGTTGCAGGTCTGTATTGCAAAGAGATAATAGAATCGCAGAGTTGGAAGAAACCACAAAGACCATCCAGTCCAACCCCATTCTGCCATGCAGGAACTCCCAATCAAAGCATCCCTGAGAGATGGCCATCCAGCCTCTGCTTAAAGACCTCCAAGGAAGGAGACTCCAGCACCCCCCAAAGTGCGCCGTCTGCCGGAGGATGGCAAGATGGCAGGAGACCCTGGAGCATTCCTTCGTCTCTTGCAAAAAGGCAGCAAGGAAGGAAGGGAGAAGATGCCAGCCTTGCTAGTTCACAGAGTGCAGGAGTTTATCTCCTCTTGCAAGGAACATTTGGTTTCCTCCTTTTCCCTCATGCCTCTCCCTGAAATGCTGCGGCCGTGGGAAAGACCGTTTAAAGTGCTATTTCTGAATCTGGACATCTATCCTAAATGGGGACCGTCTTCCCTACAAGTCCTGCCAAGGAAAACCCTCTTGTCGCACTCACACAACGAAGGCTGACAATGTAACAGGCTGTAATGAATTGAAGTCCCATGTTTCTCAGACTAGAAACTGCCTGTAAGAGTGGTCCAAGGTGGGCCGGATGAGCTCAGAGAGGACAAGGGGTGCAATGCAGATAGGAAGACTTTTAAAACGGGATTGCTCCCGAGAGGTCTGTTTAATAGCAGAAATTGAGATGGGTCCGTTTCTGCAACTGACCACAAAGACGGAGCACTGTAAAAGAGCAAGATGCGAATGGAGTGGCCCATAAAGTCTTAGAAATCCAGGTAACCGTACCTTCCAAAACATCCATTCTGGCTGTAGGTACCAATAATCTCATTCAAGATGAGATGAGTGTACTACTATAACTGCCGCCCGTATGTCATATGCAAGATGTTGGAAATCAAATATGACATCAACAATAGATCAACGGATAATAAAACCGAACGATTTAGCAATATTAGATAAGCTATCAGTGTACGCAAACAAAAAAACAACCCAACAGTACGATGGAAAATAGAAAGCAATATCCAAACTGTGGAAAAACAAGATACGATCGAAACCATGGAAAGAAATCTATAGCATAATATTATGAAATAATTTAGTTCAAAGAAATATTGACTAATTCAAAACTATGAAGAAATCTACCTGTCATAGAAATACAATGTAATGGTTTAAAATGAATGTAGATGACCAACATAATTTGTAGAATAATGCTTTGTTAATTATCTTTATGTGGAATTTATGTGAAAAAAGGTGAACCAATTGACACCACTCTTGCATCCCGTGCTAAGTCCCACTTTCTCTCCTGACCAGAAGAAGCCAAGGCCAGACTTGGACCCAGAACCTCGAACTCATCCATCCATCTTATTTCCGACAACATAAACGTATACAATAATAAAGAATAAAAACATTTTATTAAAGCTAGAGAATATCCATACATACAAATAAACTTATCTTGGTTTAAATTGTGCATGATTATCTTTACCAGCAACAAGTCAGTTTTTTTAAATCAATAAATATAAAAAAATAAAATAAATTAAAAACAAAAAAGGAACGTAATGATATGAAAGGAGAACAATTGCCAAGAAGTCAAGAGTGCCTTAGAGGAATGAGGCAGCAGAGCAACGGTTGGAAAAGAGGAATAAATAACAGGGGAGGCAGCAAGGGAGGTGACTCTGTGCAGAGCCGTTTTTGGTCATCTTGACAAAACCACTTCAAAGCTGAAACTCAAAAAATGCCACGGTCTGTGCAAGGCCTAGTTTCCGATCACCATCGTGTTTGGTTTCTTAAACAATGGGAAAGTAAAAGAAAAGGCCTTCAGTTCCTGAGGAAAAAACCCTGCAAACCAAGACCACAACTTCCAGTCTCTGAAATCTGCGAAGTCCTAACCAGTTTCCGAGTCTTCCAAAGGCATCTATCAAAACAATCTTGTAACATTTGCTCCAGGTTCCTGAACGTGGAAATAAGCAGCTTGTTGGACGAGCCGTCTTCCCGGAGAAAAGCATGTGCTTTTGCAAATGAAGAAACCGATCTGCGCTGCTTGGGTCAACCTTGTGGGGTCCGCAGATGGAGCAAGTGAAAAGCAAGGCAGGGCAGGAGCGTGGGACAAACGGGAGGCACAGGCTCCGGCGTCGGTGGATTGAAATGTGGCTTTTGGCAGTTGTCCTTGGTCTTGCACAGCCAGAGCAGGACTCATCCTGGAGACTTCTGATATCAAAAGGCAGTGCTTTCAGTGTGCAAAAACAGAGGCCAAGCAATAAATACAGAGCCCTGCTGAGGAAGCATGGAGGAGGCAGCCGTCTAACGCCTCTTTGCCAATTGGCATCCTTGGCCAGAGAAAGGACACGTGGATTCTCCATTTCAAGTATGTACCAGGAAAGACGTTTGCCAAAGGCTTCTGGGCTCGGCCACTGAGTAGCTAGAATTGGCAACAAAGCTACCAGTGAAAGGTGTCTGCTTCAGATTGGGATGCCGATGGTGCTGGCCTGTTCCTTCAGCCCCAGGAGGCTGTAGGCAATGCGCTTCTGGTGTCCTGGGAGACGCACGCCAATTCGCTTGACATCCCTGGAAAAGGGGAGAAAAGGAAGGCTTGATGAAATGAGTGGACAGGGCTGTGGGTCTTAAGAGAGCGGAGGGCGGGATACATCTCTCCCCAAGAGCCTCCTTCCTCCAAGTCCAGCCTCGACTTTTGGTCTCTCCAACTTTCCTACAGAAGTCTCATTTGGAAAGAAGAAGACTATGGCAGAGTTCCCGCAAGCCCTTGCAGGGATCCCTTAGCTTTTCATGGGCCACCCCAGATGTCTGCAGCCCCCTAAAATGGCTAAATTATGGGGTCTGTGCCTGGCTCTCCCTCTCCCGACAAGGAGGACCACCAAGAGGGAGAAGACGCTTCGGGCAGGAGCCCCACAAAGCCCTTGGGACGGAAGGAGGAGGCTCCCAAGCACAGCCACTTCTGCATTTGTCAGAGACATAAAAGCAGGGCGTGCATTTTTAAAAAGAAAGAGATGCAAATTGGAAACTGAGTCACATAGAAGCAGAAGGTAGTTTCCTGGATTGCATTTATATTTTAAAAAGGCTAACAACATTATGACCTTCCAGAGCTGATTTAAAAGGAAGATGTGCCCTGTTTGGATGAAGCCCATTCTCCTTATTTTGCCACAGATTATCAAGTGGCCTCACGTTCACAGCATGGACATTAGCCAGTGTGGTTTGAGCATTGGACTTTGATTCTGGGGATCAGGGTTCAAATCCCCGCTTGGCCATGAAACTGCCACTGGGTGACAGACTCTCAGCCTCAGAGGAAGGCAATGGCAATTGGCAAACCTCCTCTGACAAAACCTCCCAAGAAAACCCCATGATAGGGTCGGCTTTGAGTCACCATAAGTCGGATATGACTTCGAGGCACATAACAACAACAGCAATGTTCACATCCAACCAAGTCAGGAGTCCTTTCAAAATGGAAGGACATGCTCCAGCTACATCTTGGGGGGGGGGGGGGGAACACTTGAAAAGAGAAAGCAAAAACCAAGAGAGCAGAACAGGAAAGTCTGTTCAGATGCCATGGGGGGCAACTCTGCCCATGAAGCCAGACTCACTCGTTGGTCATCTGCACCACCTTCTCAATGGCATTGTACCCAGCGGAGAGGAAGTGCTCTGTGTACTGGTGCATTTTGATGGACTCCAGCCACTCGCCCACCGTCCGGAAAGGGATGCCCTCTGAGCCGCTGGTGCTGGGGAGGCGGATGGAGACCCTTCAGAGACAAAAAAAGGGACTCCGCTCCTTAGAGGCAGGTCTTTTCGGGGGGGGGGGCAGGGAGAACAGGGGCTTGCTGAGGACTGTCATTGGGAAGCTTAGTTCTGGACCTCCTCTTGCAAATGTTTGTCTCAAAGGAAGTGGGAGAGGGATGGAAAGAAGCGCCAACAATGGATGCAGGATTTCTGCTAGAAGGGCTTTCCCCCCAGAGAATGGAGAGCAGCGCTTACCGGGGGTCAAACTCAGCTAAAGTCTTGAGCGACTCAGGGGCGCGGATGAGCTTGTCCAAGATGCTGACAATGTCATTGAATTTGGGCCGGTGGCTTCTCTCCTGCTGCCAGCACCGCATCATCAGCTGGTAGATGGCAGAAGGACAGTCCAAAGGCGCAGGGAGCCGGTAGCCTTCATTGATGGCTTTCATCACCTGTTCAGGAGGAAAAGGAGCAAAAGGCTGAGCGACAGGAAGGAAGCCGAGGAAGGGTTGCCGCCTGTCCCTCATCCTAGACCCAAAAGGACTATGAAAGAGGCAAACCAAGGCATGGCAAGCCACCCGCTCCCCATATCATCTCATCCAAGTGTTCTCCTCCTTAGATTTGCACCTGAGGTTCAGCCAGAAGTGGCTGCCTGGAAAGTGCGATGGACAGGCTAGACCCACATCACAAGTCCATGTTGGAATGAAAAAAGAGACCTCTCTTGCACAGCTCAGTTGGAATGGAGACCGTCATCAAGGACCCACCTCATGGTTGGAGAGCTCCCAGTATGGCCGCTCGCCGTAGGACATCACCTCCCACATGACGATCCCGTAGCTCCAGACGTCGCTGGCTGAAGTGAATTTCCGGTGAGAGATGGCTTCGGGTGCCGTCCATCGGATGGGGATCTTCCCACCCTGCGGGGGGCAAAATGATCCACATCAGGACCCCTGGCCCCAACCTTCAGGGAGAAAAAGCCCTCCAACTTCCCAGACTGGCTAATATTTTCACCCTTTAAGGCAATGACTTGCCTGAGAGGGAAGCAAGTGAGAGATCGCAGTGACCAGACCCTTCTGGTCCCAGGAGAGAGGTTTCAACCACCCGTCTGGAGAGACCTTGAGAGGAAGGGTTCCTTCCGCTCTCTCCTTCCTTTCAGCTATTTATTCCTCAATCCTGGACTCTCATTCAGGTTTACTTCCATTGGAGGATGTGCGTAGCATACCATTATTTTACTGATCACCTCTGGCCGGATGTTAACCAGGTGTCCCTTGTCTTTCTGGGCCAAAGTATCTCAGACCTCCCCCTCTTCCGGGCTTCTTTCATTATGACCTCTATAAGACCAATCCACCATCTCATTTTGAATGTACTTAATCTTGTCTAGTGTTGAAAGCTAAGCTGTTTTAGGCTTAATACTTGGGTGGAAGACTACCAAGCAATGCTGGGGGTCTACAAGGATCCTTCCTAAAACACTAGAAAGCTCCTGCCAGCCAGAGTTGGCAGTAATGGGCTAGATGGGCCAATGGCTTCACTCTATAGAAGGTAGCTTCCAATAGTCCAATCTTGGCCTTAATTCCTTCAGGACAGTAATTGCTTCCTTCCTCCATGAAAAACTGATGGCAAACGTGGCACTCCCTCCCACTTTGGGCAACTTTGCTGGTGATGCAGGGACACAACTATAAGGGCAGCTGCCAAGCATTGCTTACGCTGGTGGTGTAGGTGGCGTCAGGATCGTCCTCTAAGACGCGGGAGAGGCCGAAGTCAGAGACTTTGCAGACCAGCTGGCTGTCCACCAGGATGTTGCGGGCAGCCAGGTCTCGGTGGACGTAGTTCATGCTGGCCAAGTATTTCATCCCCGAGGCAATGCCCCTCAGCATGCCCACCAGCTGGATGACGCAGAACTCCCCGTCCTTTTCCTGGCAAGAAGGGAAGAAGGTGTCATTACGGGGAAGCCAACCAAGCATTAGGAGGCACTTTCTGAGCAGGAGATCAGGACCATAAAAGTCCTATCCTCTTCCCAAGGGGATCCCAGGGTCAACACAGACATGCAACTGTCAGGAATAGTTTGGAAGAGAGGACCCACTGGGAGATGGACCCTCTTTTGGCACCCTCACTGTATGTACAAGAAGAGGCTCCCCGGAAGAAGAAGACCTCTTACCCGGAGGAATTTGTCCAGGGCCCCATTCTCCATGTATTCTGTGATGATCATGAAGGGCTTATCTGGAAAAGAAAGAAGGAAAGTCCTTTGAAGACCGGTGGATCTCACTGCTTTCCAGGACTTTGTCTCCAGCAGACAAAGAACCGGAACCCAGAGGCCACCACCAAAGCCCTCCTGTCCCGACAAAAGGTGCTTACATTTGGAGATGACTCCCTCCAAGCGGATAATGTTGTGGTGGCAAAACTGGCCCATGATGCTGGCCTCGCTCAGAAAGTCAATGCGCTGCTTCTCCGTGTAGCCGGACTTCAAGGTCTTGATGGCCACCGGGATCTCCTTCTTGCCGTTTTTCAGAGTCCCTTTGTAGACTTCGCCAAACTCACCTGGGAGGAGAAAAGCAGGTGAGGCGGAAGGACTTTTCCAAAGACCCACCCGGACGGGGCAGATGAAGGCAGCCTTCATGATTGCCCCCCAGGGAGACCCTCCTTTCTCACTCACAACACACACACACACCACCCCATCGGCTGCTCACAAGGCATGGGATGACCGGGACGCTGCTTACCTGCCCCAATCACCTTCTGCCGGGAAATGTGCGAAGGCTGGATCTCGGTTGTGAACTTCAGCACGGCCTGGTTGGGGTCTTCGTAGGTGTGGGGGTCCACATAGGTTTTCAGTGGTTTGAGTTGGTCTGGGGGTTGAAAGGCCACAGTCAGAGGAGCAAAAGGGGAAACAGAGGTAGTTCGCAAAGACAAACTAACCCAAAGCTTTCCTGCTCATTTCTCACTGCCTCCCCATTTATTTAACTGGCCACTGTATTTTGGCCTTGGGGCCACAGGGTCAAGCTGCCTTTGTGCCAAGTGCCCTGATCTGGCCAATGGTCATCCTGACTTACCAGATTTGGAGAAGTAAACATCTTCTGGCATCTGCCGGGCCCTCGAGTTCTTCTTCCTAAACAACAAGGAGGGATGGATTGAGAGCCTGTGAGGTGCCACATTCATGCCAAGTTGCCTCCTCCCACGGAAGAAGGGAAGCGCCATTATCAGAGTCTTTTAAATATTTCAGTTCTTGAAATGTCAGGATACCAAGGCATTGTAAGCACCCTATCAATGTATTCAACTGGTTCCTGAATGAATATGGTCAGCAAGCCTGCCGTCTTTTGGAAGTTCCCTTTATGTTCCTGCCTTTGCCGGTTTTGGCACACTTTCCCTTTTAGTAGTGTGTCTGCACACTTGCAAGTGAAAAGGTGCAAACTCCCTGCTTTAAAACAAGGCACTCCAGCATAAAGGAACCCTGTTTCCCTCCAGCTTTAACTTTTGATGGCAACCAAGAATTCTTTTTTTAAATTTTGTTTCTAATAGATGTTTCCAGAGTCTAAGTTGAACATATGTGACCACGGACTGAACCTCCTCCTCCTCCGTTCCTGCTGTTGTCTCTCTCAGCAGAGGCAGCCCTATCAAAAAAGGCCAGCTCTTCATTTGGGAAATAAGCTGCTTGGAAAGGAGGCCAGAGACAGAAAATGGAAGACGCTTTGAGAGAATGCATATTCATCCCACTTTTGCCTCTGGACAAAAGGCTCTGGGATGGTTTTGAAACCTGCAAAGCCTGTTAGTCTAGAGGTTCTGGGGTGACAGACGTCATGCAAAGCAAAGCCTCCTCTGGCTTTCTGCTTTCTTAACACTATGGACGCTCTCCTGTTTGAGATAGACACAGCTTAAAAATAAAACACAGACCTTCGGCGAACGAAGTAGACTATTGCTGCCACCACGAAAACCATGAACAAGACTCCGGCAAAGGCACCCCCAATAACGGCAGCACTGTTTGTGCCGTCAGCGCCTGCAGAAGAAAGGAGAGGTAACCGCAGTTAGGGACGCGTCGTTCTCCAGAAAGACCGCCATCCCCTTCCTCTGCCTCCGTGCTAACTGTTGGAGCTACCCGCCTCCAGACTCACGTTCGGCAAGTGTCTCGAACTCGTGCTCCACGCTGTAGGCCCCTTGGCCCTCCTGGGTCAGTGCCTGGACAGTGACCAGGTACTTGGTCTGGGGGGTGAGCTTTGGCAGCATCACAGAATTCTCAGTGCAGCGCACCACCGAGTAGCTGTGCTCCTCCTTCTGCCAAAGCCAAAGGAAAACAGACCACGTAAACCAACAGAACTGCGTTTCCTCTGAGAAATGCTGGCACCGACAGAGAAAGAGAGGGAAATGAAAGCAGAAAGAGAGGAAAGGCTGGCAGGGTCCCCGGGGGAGCCAAGGGAAGGCAGGTACCTTTTTCTTGTAAGTGACCTGGTATTTCCACACGTGACTCTGCTGCCGGGGAGGGACGGTCCAGGACAAAGTCAGACTGGTGGCCGTGCGGCTATCCATGGTCACAGAGGTCACCCGGGGAGGCTCTGAAATCGGAAGAAGAGAAAGGGGCTGAGTGAGATCAACAGGCTGAGGGTGGCCCCCAGTCTAGAAACATTGTGGGCTTTGCCTAGTCCCCTCCGGTAAAGAACTGCAGGCTCAAAAGCTTGGTCTTATCAGCAAGTAGGTGATAATTCTCTGAATGTTTACTGCATTAAAGAGATTATTACCAGAAGGGGAGACTATCCCTCCACCAAACAGGCCATCAGTTTGAAAGACTCTTTTATCGACTTCATCCTGTCCCAAGATCTCCTGATGCAGGACGGGTCAGAAATATTGCAATGTATTAATACATAAGAACACCATACACCTCCCCTGTGTTTCATGCCTCCATTGGCTTGTTTGCTTTTTCAAAATCAACGTCCCCAGAAACTGAGGAAGAGGACTACCCTGTTGCCCAGGAGTGTAGCGGTGCTGGATCAAACCAAGTTGAGCCTGGCCAGTCTCTGAGATTGACCCTTTGGGGTCCCAGGCAGGGCATGAAAGCACCAGATGACTCAACCCCTGGAGCAGTATATCTCCAAACCAACCCCAGCCCTTGTGTCACGTTCCCTGGCTATGAAGCAGTGTCCCTGACCTGTCTGGTTGACGCTGATGCTGGTTCTGCCGTAGCTGCGTTGAGAGCTGAAGGAGGAGACGCCGTTCCGGGCCTCTACGGTGAAGGTGTAGTTAACGTGGGGCTCCAGGTCGCTGACCATCAGGGAGGTTCCAGCGAAGTCCTGGGGGTCCTCGGAGTAGCGGAGGCCAGGGTCGCAGGGGCGGCAGTCTCCCAACTCCGGCCAGCACTGCTCACAGGACACGCTGTAGGTGACATCCGTGCGGCCGCCGGTGTCGAGGGGGGGAAGCCAGCGGAGACGCACCTTGGCCCCCAAACCGATGGCCATGACGTTGTGGGGAGCAGAAGGAGGGCCTGCGGAGCAGAGAAGGGGATGGGAGCACTGGAGCAGTGAGGGAATAAAACCTCTTCATCCCTCCCCAGATTACAGGAGTCCTACTTACGGGTGCAAGGCATGGAGACGGGGTCCCCCGAGGCCCGAAAGTAGCCTTCCTCACAAGGGCATGAAGTGGAGCCTTCGGAGGAGGGCAGCGTGTGCGAGGGGCATTTTGAGCAGGCCCTGTTGGAGACGTCCTCTTTAAAGAACCCGGGCGGACAGGCTGCAGAAGAAGCAGATAAAGGGAAGAGATGTAGTCTCCCTAGAACTACGTATCCCCAAAGGGAAATAAGCCTGGACCAGCAGACCGGCCCACCTCAGCTCCAGTGTCAGCGCTGGCTTCACGGGTGTCATCCACCTTGTGACACAAATGTGTGGGGCGGGGTGGGGGTTTCTGGAGGGGAAATGCCTTCCTGCCTGGGCTCTAGCCAGCCATTCAGGCTCATTTCCTGGATGAATACATTCTTCCACAGGAACCAGATTTGCTCTGCAAAGTCCCCTTGGATCCTGTCACTTCCTTGCGGGATCCGCAGAGGAAGAGGTTTCTAGGCGCCTCCGGCTCCCGTTTGGACAACCCACCCCAAAATCCTACTGAGGCTTTTCTCCAGCAAGGGCTTCTCTCCTGCCCACAACGCCATCCGGGTAGAAAATCCTTTTCTCAAAAAGCTGCCAAGAGCTTAGAAACTTGCCAGCGCCTCTCCTTCTGCCCAGAACTGGGGGGGATGCAACTGCAGAGGCAAGTACGAAGGAGATCACTGGCCAATGCAACCGGGACGCAGCTTTCACCAGATTAAAGTGCAACAGAGCTGAACACAATATTCCTAAAATAATACTTTTTAAAACCAGATGGAAGTCGGTGCCCCCTATCCACTGGTCTGGCCACAGCGGTTCTTGATAACCAAGAGGAAAGGAGGCATTTCCAGGATTATGTGGGGCAGAAGAGGAGCCACAAAACCCCTTCCTAGTTGCCCGGCTCAGATCTGTAGCAGCTGGCTTTCTCCTTCCAGAGTCCTGTCTCGGCTGTGACTTTTCTGCCATCTGGGTAGCGAAGTGGAAGTGAGGAAGCCCAGTCCTTGGGAGCTCCTTCTCCTAAACATCATCCCCACTTCAAATCTCCCATCGGCATTTTGCGCCTGGGCTCCTTTTGCCTTGGCCACATCCCTGAAGGCAGGCGGGCAGGCGAGGGTGAGCCTACATTTGGTTCCTACATTCAGCTTCCAAAAGAAGAAACGTAGGGTGCCTGGATGGCAGTGGTGATGCCAAGTCTCACACATCCTGATGCTGCCCATCCCTGGTGCACTCTCTGGGTGGATGTGCCAAGCAGGGCTTGACTCTGGGTCAGGCTGGTTTAAAGAGTTCTCCTCTGGAGACCATGCCATCTGGCTACTAGCCAATGCCTTGGGCCGTATGCCAATTGGTCCTGGAAAGGGACAAGGAGATCTCTTGAGGGATTGTGCCTGAGCGGAGAACCTTGGGAGCTTCCAGGTAAATGGCATCCCGCTTGGCACCTTTCCTGCTGAGGGCCAAAGTAGGTGAGAAGAAGCGTCAGTTGGGGGGCAGCAGGAGGTAAAAAAGAGGCAGGCAGCGGAGGGAAACTGTGCACAGGAAGCCAATCATATCTGTGTTTATTCCTGGAGATAAACTGCCTTTGTTTCCTGCCTACGGGCCTCCCTTCTCTCAGAGGCCAAAGGGATGGGAGGTCAGCATATCTTTACACAAAAGGCCACATTCCTTTTCCCACCCCCTTCTCTGCTGGAGGAAGCTGCTGCGGCCTCCGACTAAACAGACCGAGACCGGAGGAGAGTGGCACAGGGCAAGGGCTGGGACAACAGACGCCGATGCCGCCGACTGCGGATGCGCCTGGACCTTCGGCACTTTCCCCCCTCAGCCCTGGCATGGCTTGGCTCCTTTGGCTCATTGGAAAAGTGGCTTCTGGCCAGTGCTCTGAAAAGCCCACAGAAAGCCCTCCGTGAGCCTTTGGGGCAGGGATGCGTCTCAAGAATGGGACGGTTTGGCCTCCTTCTCTGGGAGGGAGGAGAGGTCTCCTGCTGGCAGCAACTTATTCATTTCTTGTGTGACTTAGCCCTGAAAAGAGGATGGATCCCACACTGGCTCCCACTAGAGCTTCCTAAACTACAAGCTCAGTGGGAACCTCTGGGCTGGGCATGAATTTTTGAAAGAGGGGAACAGAAAGTCAGGAGGAGACCGACTAGAGAAGCTAGTTTTTCAGAGGCCACGTGAACAACATTGCTTTAGGAAACACCAAATTATGCTAGCCTGAGTTATACACAGGATTCCTCCGGGAGTGGAGAGTTGCACCTGGAACCCAAAGGTGTGCGCGCAAGGAAAACTGCGTGTGCGACCCAAAAGTGCACTTTTAGCACCAAAAGGTGTTGGCGTAATGAATGGGGTTTTCCAGGATATCAGCGCTGAGCTCCTTCACAGCCTTTGAAGGAGAGACCACAGGAAGGAGAGGGAGGCTTCTGGGGAGCAGAGGAGCCCATTGGAGGAACCCCAATTCCAGCCCTGGAGACAGTTGGGAGGAGAGGCGAAGGGGGACAAAGAGACCTGTCAGCCACCCGCTGCCCCATCCGCCTTTCTGGGTTAATGAGGGGGATGATGAGCCAGCGGGGTCCCAACGCCAGCCCCAGCCGAGCCTCACGGACACACGGAGCCCTCCCTCCCTCCCTCCTTGCCTTGGACACAATGCCTCCATTCAGAAAGGACAGAGAAGCAGTGTCTGTGGAGAGGGCCTTCCTGAGGGTCCCGCAGGGAGACTGCAAAGGAGATGCCTGGGTGCCCGGTCTGTGGACAAACACCACATTTTCCCAGAACCATCGGAGAAGCTCCAGACTGTGTTATCTTGGCCTGTTTTTAACCCAGCCAAAGGGGCAGAGCGGGGAGGGCTGGGGGAAAGCATGGGGGGTCTTGGGGAAAGGCAAGGACAGAGCGGAAAGATGAGATCCATGGGAAGGGAGCCCCAAAGGGGCCTGGATAGTCTTCCCAGACGTATCCCTCTTTCGATTCAGGCAAGTCAATGGAAAGCAAAGACCCCAACCACCTTTGGTCCATAGAGTCAAGTCCTGGGACACTGTGGGGCTCGGAGTGCACCAGAACAGGACCCTCACAAAGGATTTGCCCATCCTTGGCCAAGAGGTGGGCAGCACGTTCCTCTCTGCCAATGTGCTCCCTCCTTCCCAAAATGTTTCTGCCTTTCCTCAAAATAATGCCCATATTTCTGCTCCATGTCTGGCCTCCGATAGCACAAGATAACACAACCGGATGATGGCAGCAGGAGCCGAGTCTGATAAGAGACTCTGTCAGGTGAGCCAAAAACCGCGAGGAAGAGAGGGGGAGCTGGGGGTGGGAGGCCTGGTTGCGCCATAACCTTGGAGGGCCCTTATCTCCTTCCTTTGCAAAGCCAGGCACATTCCTGAGGCAAAGCCCCCCTCCCTGGCCTTTGTCTCCCCTCAACTGGCAAGAAGGAGGGGTGAGCCGGGGGCAGAGCGAGGCGAGGAGCTGGGGGCCAGGGACAGACCTTGCCCCTCTCACCTCCGCTTGGTTCCCCATACGCCAGAACAGGACCTGGAGACCAATGCCCTGTGCCACTGGGCTACAGCATCAGAGGGCACTAAGAGGTTGCCCAATTCTCTCCTCATTGGAATGGGGGGCTATATTGCTTCTATGCACCCCCAGATTCACAATGATGGCAAGTAAGAATCCGTCCTCCCACAGGTGCCAAAGTGGGCTCTGAAGACCTCTCTGCCCCCCTGATCCGAGGGTCTTGAACTTGGCCAGGGCACCCAGGAGCCAGGAGTGAGACGTGACCTTCCCTTCTTTCCCTTCCTCTGTCCGGAGCCCAGGGGGAAGGAGCTCCTTTGGGGCTCCAGGGATCCCAAGCGGCTGATCAGAGTCCCAGCATGAGGCTCCTGGGGATACTACTGACCCAAAAAGGCATCCCAAACAACCCCTATCGAGACAGTGAGGGCAGACCACTTGGACAAGGAGTGCCAGGCATGCCAGCCACGCTCATGCCAACCCTCTGCTCCTTGGACCATACTCCTTCCTTCCACCCACCATGGGTCCCACTTGACCCTAGAATTGGAGCAGCTCAGAAGAGACCATCCTCCTCCCCCAAATCTCACACAGAGGGGGCAGCTGGGAAAGGGGTCCCTTTGGACCACTGGCACCAATAAAATCACCCAGTTTGGTTTCCTATTTGCCTCTCCTCAGGCAAAAAGGGGGCCTTTGGGAGAAAAGCAACAGCGACAGCTCCCCCCAGAAAAAGTAAGAGGGCTGCCTCAAACTCTTTCTGGAAGGACCAGAGGCCCCTGAAGAGCTGGGGAACGTTAATCCTAGATTTCATTTCTGGGCTCTAGTCTTAGTCCTCCACGGTCTTGCTAGGAATTTATCGGCACAAAAGGAAAGTGACCCGAGAGCCGAGTTACCTCTGCAGCTGTCGCCGTCCTTCTCGTACCCCTCCCGGCAAAGGCATTCCCCGATGGGCACCAGCCATTCCCCGTCGGAGTTGCAGTGCAGGAGCGGATCCTCGCTGGCCACGGCGTCTCGCACGCAGGTCCCCGGCACCTTAGCCAAGGCCTGCGAATCGGCCCCCGCGATGGTCTCGGGGAAGGTCGCCATGTTGCGGACGGCTCCCGGGCACTTCTTGTAGTAGATGCGGACGGAAAGGAGGGCCACGCAGGCACCGATGTCCTGGAAGGCCAGGTAGAAGCCCTTGCGGGTGAGCGGCCCCACGGAGCGCACCTCTACGTTGATCTTGACGTTGCGGGTGTCAAAGTCCTCACGGACCGTGATCTCATCTGGAGCGATGGTGTCGATCTTGCGGAACTGGCGCTTCTGGAAATTGATGCCGTAATCCACGTCCGACTCGGCATAGAAGAGGTTGAAGGTCTCCTTGCACGTGCCGGTCCCGCTGGGAAAGCTGTTGCAATCTCGGACGGTGAACTTGAGCTCGATGAAGATGCGCTGGGCTTCGCTGCGGTAGATCCAGTTCGTCCTCAGCCAGTTGTCCTGGTCCCCCTCCATCACATTGCAGACGGAATAGATGTAGATGAGGGACTCGTTCATGACATTCTGGAGAAGATCCCACTGGTGGAAGGGACAGAAAAAACATCAACATCATCATCATCATCCAACTGCACAAATGTCTTCATGCAACTGCACAAATAAGCTGTGGAACTCACTGGCACTGGAAATACTTGGCTCTTAGCAAAAGCAGGTTTTCACAAGCAGGCTTAGTGACTGTTTACTCTTTCCTATAGGTTTCCAACAGACATGTCTTATAAGGAGGAGGTCCGTCTTATCTATCAAGGTGTTTTTAATTTTGGCTAGACAAGAGGTCCTTGGAAACCTACAAAGCAGGTCATGAAGACCCTGGAGTTCCCCACAGTCTGTTCCAAAACTCCCCCAAGATTCACTGCCTCTGAACACGGAGGTTTTATTCAGTTATCAAGGCTACTTTCCAGTGGTCATTGCATTGGGGCAACTTTACCCAGTCCCACAAACCACCCCATAAAAACAGTTTGGATAATTGTTTTTTAGTGCTGCCCTACTAAAAAGCAAAAGACCCCACCCCCACCCCCAAATAATCCTCATTTTGGCTCTGCCCTGAATGGGGTCTTTCATTTCCCAAGCCCAGGACAACCGGGTAGCTTTCAGTTCGGAGGGAATGCAAGTCGGAAACCGCTCCCTGAGCTATCAGGGCGTTTTCGGACACTGCCGGTGTGCCTTGCTGCTTTCGCTGAACCAGGAGTGAGTCAGTGCAGAAGAATCTGGACTTACTCCTTTTCCGAAGGGATGGTTGAGCCAGCCGAGGTCCCCCTGCGCCTTGGCAAAGTCAAGCAGGACAACTGGAGGGAAGGAACAAAAAGAAAGGAGGCGACATTAGCTTTGGCATTGCAATGCAGGGTTTCCATGAAAGGGAGCCGGGGGGAAATCTATGGCATTTGCTGGTCAGAGATGGGGCATGGGGATCTCTGGGGGTGGCATGATGCACCATGCATTGAGCAACTGTTGAAAAGCAACAACACGCACCTAACAGCAGCATTTGGACACACAAAAGGCTCAAGCCTGGGACTGTTGGCTTCTGTGCTCCAAAGGAAGATAGTTGTTGGTGAGGAGGAAAAGAGATGGCAGGATGGTGACATAGGACACCGCAGGGATGAAAGCGTGTGTACATACATACGTACATACATATGTGTGGGAGAGACAACTGTGGCCATTAAGTCATAGGAGAATCAAGGCAATACAGAGCTACAAAATGAAATCCTTTTTTGCCTCCCAACATGTTCAAGATGCAGAGATGCTCCCAGAGGTTTTGAAGACATGCCTCCCAACCACAGATCATGTGCCAAAAGCCAGCTGCTCAGTCATAATAGGGAACAGCCCTGCACATGCTCAGAGGCACTGCTTTTTAAATTCTTGGTGTTAACATCTTGCTCCTTCTATAATGAATGCAGACAACGATTTCTTCAAAAGTGGCTCCTAAGAATTGGCTAGAAGACGGGAGCAAGAAGAGGAACACCTAAAGTGTCGCTGGAGCACCTTCATTGCCAGGAAAGCAGGACCCTGCCCCACTAATAGGGCAAAGTGGGTGCCACTGGGGGTGCAAGGAGAAGGTGGGTCGGGGTGTCTCTCTGTGTCTTCCCCCCACACACACCACACACACAGACACCTGTAAATGCACAACATGTTCTTATTTCTTTTTCTTTGATACCTGATTGCAAAATACATTTTTAACAGTCCTGCTACAGCTGCAAATGCCTGAGAAATTGTGCAAGCTTTCTCTCCCAAGAGTGGAAAATGACAGCTACCTGAAAGGTGAGACCAAGGCCTTTGAGCCCCCTCATTCCTTCCTTGGGCAATACTTGAAATATTTCCGCACTGCCCCCTAAATCAATAGAAGCCGCTCTCAGCAGTGTTTGCCTTTGCTTTTACACACAGAGCAGTGTCTTCCTCATCTGTCTCTACTTCCCAAAGAGGACGCTATGGCTGCATCCACACTAGAGAAATCACCCGGTTTGGCACCGCTCTAACTTGTTGTCTGGCTCACTGCTATGGAATTCTGGCATTTGGAGTTTGTTGTGGGGCCTTGAGCGAAGCAGAGCTCCCAGAATTCCATAGCTGTGAGCCAGACAACAAGTTTAAACAGTGCCAAACCGGGTTATTTCTCTAGTGTGGATGCAGCCTAAGAAAGCCCTGCAAGGCAGTAGGTGCCAAGGTAGGAGGGAGGTTTGCTTGAGCCTTAAGCAATGGCCCAGAGGAGGTTCCTCCTGGGTCTCTCCTTCCTTCCTTCCTTCCTTCCTTCCTTCCTTCCCGAGGGAGACATCTCCAGCGGAAGGGCTGAGCAGGGCACCCAGCCACAGAGGCAACTACAGCCTTCCTGCCCGCTGGCATCTCTGCATGGGCAGCTGGCATTGCACTGCAGAAGCCCAACAGCCATCCTCCTCCGAGGGCTCTCCCCTTCAGAGCCTTTCCTGTTTCAAGACCCTGCCGCAAAATGGCAAAGAAAACATCGGAAGTCCAGCTGTCCTGTTCTTATCTGGCAGTCAAGTTTGTTCTTCCTGCGGGTGAGGAGAAGGCGCTGAACCACCGGCTGTAAAGCAGAGTCTGGCTGTTTGGGAACAGGGCGAGGGCCCACCAGGGAAGGGCAAAGGGCGCCCAAGAGAGAAAGGGAGCGGCAAAGTGGCCATCCAAACAGTGCAAGGTCCAACGCAGCCAAGGCCAGGTGCCCACCCTGAGCCCCAAGGTTCCCAAAGATGCCCTCCATGAACCAGCCCAGTTGGAGAACTGGGTTTTGTTTGTCGTGGCAGATCAGAGGTGCCAGGGATATAAGGAGCTTGAGGAGGGCATCCCTCCAGGCCCTTCTGCTGCCCAGGAGCCCTGGACCAGAGAGGCTCCAGGGAGACACCCAACCAGGAAAGGTTTGCCTGTTGGCAGCCATCTAAGTTTTGCCACAAGGCCCAAAGTGGATTGCAACAGAGATTTAAGCAAACAGCAGCCAAAAATTACTAACAAGAAAAAAAGTATTTTAAAAACACCAAACAAGCAACGTTATCAAAGCGCACACATTTGAAACAGCTTAAGATACATTTCAAATGCAACTAAGAAAAGAATGAGAGGCAGTGCAACGCAATGGCTTGAGACTAGGACTCCAGGGGACCAGGGTTCACCTTCCAACTACCCTTTAGCAGGTCACACTCTCTCAGCCTCAGAGGACAGCAGTGGCAAAGCCCCTGTGAATAAATCCTGCTCAGAAAAGCCTGGGAGAGGGTCATAACAAGAAGAAGACAGAGGCTGAAAATGTTCTCCAGGCAAAGTCTGAGGGGGCTCCAAAATGGCCTTTGACGCCCCACAAAAAGGGGGTCCGTCTTCTCCCAGCCCCCGGTTGCCCCACGGCTCCTGCCCCAGAGGGCCCAGGGCTGCCCCGACTCTTAGGGCAGGTCCAGGTTCAGACCTTCAAGGGCTTTTCCGGCTCAAAGCGGGGCCTTGACTGTTGCTTTGATGGGCCGAGCCCAGAGATGGGGAAACCGAAAGGCCTTTGCAGCCGGCAAATGCACCCACAGCCCCCCGCCTTCATTCTGCAAACTCAAAGCCAGGACATCTCTGGAAGTGCCATAAACCCTTTTGATTGTTATGATTTGGCCTCGGCTCTGGCAGCAAGAGCTGGGCTTGTAAGAGAAAAAAGGCTGCCTGGATTCTGGTTTTCCTCAGCCTTATCTTGATGTGTGTCATTGAAAAATTCTTGCATCCTGCCCCAAGAAATGGGAGCGGCTTGGAAAGAGAGATGAATAAATGAGGCATCATCCAGTGCCAGGGAGATTGGGGGGGGGGGGAGCCAAGATCAAGCCAAACCTGTGCATCATTTGAGGCTTGGTGTTCTTTGGGGCACAATTATGTCACATCCCCCCCCCAAAATACTTTTACTTCTCCTTCCAAGAGAGGCAGAGCAGGTGTGCAATTGCCTCTCTTCTGCCAGAGTCCGGGCGTGATCCTTTCTGCGCTCCCTTGGAAATCCCCTCTCGAGGGACAGCCACAACTCAAGATCAAGATTCCCGCCTGCCACTCCGGTGCCACGGTCGGTCGGGCAGCGTGTTGGCACTTGCAGACGCGCCTCTCTTCTGGAAGGGCCTCCATTTCTGTCCTGCGGGTGAGGAGTCGCTGGGCGCAGGCGGGGATGGCACATCGCAGCACCCACCTCGGGGCCCCAAGCGCCTGGCGTCAAAAGATGGGTGTGCGCCGTCACAAGGGATGCCGCGCTGGGGGATTCACAGAGCCAGAGCCATCCCTAAACCTGGGTCTCAAGGGCTCCAGAGATGAGCCAAAGGGCAACTTTGCTGCTTCGGCTGGAAAAGGATGTTGGGAGGAGAGCTGGGCCACAAGGGTCCAGTCCTAACCCAGAACAAAAAGCTCTCCAGATTGTATTTGGGGATCTTACACTGCTTTCCCAGCACTTCTTCCTTCAGGAAATCAATGAGGGATTTTAAAAAATGATCATTATCATTATCATTTCAAAAAGAAGACAAGAATGAAGAAGCTTTACCTAAACAAAGTCACGAAGTCTTATTTTATTTTTTTAAATTTAATTGAAAGCAGAGTTAGATGTTGACGTTTGGGAAGCAGGTTTTTGCTTTCATCCATCAACACTAACTGACCGCTATAAACATCAGAAAGAGCTGCACCTTTGAAACTGTAGGGGCTGGGGCCATGCTTTGCATCCTTCTGGATCCTATTACATTCCCACAACTGTGCAAAGATGCTTTTCTACCTGAGCATTTATTACCACTCTGTAGTGCACCTGAAGAAGTGGGTTTATATCCACAAAAGCTCTTGTGAAAATATCAACCAGCTAGTCTTAAAGGTCCTGCCACCTGCTACCTACCGACTTAGGACTAAGAGAGCTACTCCTTGGACACTCCCTGATGGCCTGAGTCTCCAGCTATGCCTCCTCCTCGGCTGGGGCTGATGGGAGTCGGAGTCCCACAACACCCAGAGGGCCAGAGCTGCCGGCCGTTGCTCCAAGCGCCAGGCCCCGCTGCCTCTCTGGCTCAGACGGGGCACTCATGAAGCCCGGCCATTGCCCCCAAAGGGCTCCCTGCTCTCAAAAGGAAGGTCCCCGGAGCCACCGCCTGTCTGTCTGTCCTCTGAGGCTTCTCTGGATTTGCCACTTCAGCTCCTTGCAAGCAGCATCTGGAACGCGTTTCCTTTCCCACCAACTTCCAGAGTTAATTTTAAACCTTGCCCTCCTCCCTTCGCAGTCTGAGATGTTTGTGGCTGCCTGGTTCAGCCGCATGGAAAGAGGGCTTTGGGAGGAAGGGAAAGGGAGAAGGCCAGGCCCAGCTCTGTGCCAAGTGAGCAATCCTGAGTCAAAGCAGCGCATGGGAACCGGAGGAGCCCAAAGCCAAAAGAGCCGCGGAGCCTGGCCATGGGTTCATGCGCAAAGGCACATGGCCCACCAGAGCCCCTTCCGGCCTCCAGCTCCGCGGAAAGGATTCTCCGTCAGGGGCCCAAAAGCCACCACGAACCCCAAGCGGGTCCTAGGGACGAAGGACGGCTGGCAGGGGATCCGGCCCAGAGCCCTGGCAGTCGAGGCACAAGACAAGCGTTAGGACTCTTTACGGTCAGCGGCCCCTTTGCCCAACTCATGCCAAGCGCCTCCTTGGACTCACTTTGAAAAGAAAGGAAAGGCTGGGGACGGGCGAGAAGCCCCAGGAAACGCCAACCTTTCTCTGGGCACAAGCCGGCCATCCTTTGGCTCCACTGTGACTTTTGCAGATCCAGAAGGACTGGGGAAGCCAAAGGGGAAAAGGCACCTCCGCTGGCAAGACATGCCTCAGCCCCGGAGACCCTCCTTTCCCAGCAAGGCCTGGCTGGCCCAGAGTCCCAGCTTTCCCTTAGAAAGAGGCCGTGGACTAGCCCTTGTCCCCCAAGAGAAACCGGGCTGGAACCGGGGTCAGGGGCCAGAGAGAACCAAAGAGAGAGAACCACAGCCAGGGAGAGGGGACCTTTGTGCCACAAGGGTTTAGGGAATCCTTGGCTTTGGAGGCCAATTCCTTTGCCACACCTTGGAAGGAAGGAAGGAAGGAAGGAAGGAAGGAAGGAACCCCCCACACGGGCACAGAACCCCTGGGATCTTCATCTATGCCAGGCTGCGTCCACATCGGAAAAATAACCCGCTTTGGCACCGCTTTCACTCTTTTCTGGCTCAAGGCTGTGGGATTCTGGGAGCCGGAGCTTGTTGTGGGCCCAGAGCGGAGCAGAGGCGCCCCACAACATACTCCGCTTCCCAGAACCCCACAGCCTTGAGCCAGAAAAGAATGAAAGCGGTGCCAAAGCGGGTTCTTTCTCCGGTGCGGATGGAGCTGCTCTCGGAGTGCCCTTCCCAAGCCTTCCCCCTTTGGCCCAAAGGGTTCAGGGGAGGAAGGCGTCCTGCTGACAACCCGATTCCTGAGACTTCCGTAACTTTGGCTCCTTGCGTGCCTTCTTTCGCGGTCCCTTCTTCCGGAGCCCTTTCGGGGAGGAGCGGCCAGATTCCCTTCGGGCTTGAGAGTCTCTGTGTGCGGTGACGAGGGGAGGAAGAGCCCTTTCCAGCCTTTGGGAAGGGACCGGGGGCGGACTCTTCACCCGCATTTCGGGGTGACTTCGGAAAGGGCCGGGAAGACGCACGGCGGGCGGCACCGACATAGACTTTACTCTCTCGGGGGGGTCCGTGGGAAGGGCCCCCGTTTGCCTGCCTGCCTTCCAGCCCTCTTTGGGGCCCAGGGAGGGCGGCTGGAGAGGGGCCGCTTCCTGGGACTCTTCGGGGCCTGGAAGAGGCAGACTCTTAGCCAAGAGGCCTGGCCCCAGCCATCCTCGCCCGCCTCGGGCTCCCTGGGGGGGAAAGCGGTGCTGCCCCGGCGGAAGGAGGGCTGGCGGCGGCGGCGGCGCTTCTGCCCCTCCGTGGGCCCACCTGGGCTTGGGCAGAGGGTCTGGGCCCCTTCTCTCTCTCTCTCTCTCTCTCTGTGTCCCGGGAGAAGGCAGGGCTCCCTCCGATGGAGGGCAGGGAAGAAGGGGCTCCTGCCGCCGCTGCTGCAGCCCAGCCTCCCTCGGAGGAGCCCTCTGCCCATGCCCAGGAGCCCCCTCTCCCTCTCTGCGCTTCCTCCTCCTCCTCCTCTTCCTCCTGGGAGCCTTTCGGGGGCTTCCTCCCACCCTTTCCCCGGGGAAGGCAGGGCTCAGGGAGACCGGGACTTTGGAGCCAGGAAGGAAAGAGGCAGCGACTGCAAAGGGAAGCACCAGCCCCGGCCCCAGAAAGGCTCCGCACTCGCCGGACTCGGGGCTCCTTTGGGGCAGCAGAGGAGGGACTTTGGGGCGACCGGGGCTCCCTCCCTCCCTCCCTCCCTCCCTCCCTCCGCAGCTGGCCCCGGCAGAGCCTCCAAGCGGGAGCCCTGATGCTGCTGATGCTGCCCCCGGAACCCTCCTGCCCGAGGCCCCTTCCTCCTCCGCCGCCCGACTCCCTCCCTCTCCCTCTCCCGGCGGGGCTGACCTTCCTCGGCCGAGGCTCCCTGGAGGGCCACCTGGAGGGCCAGCAGGAGGCGAAGGAGGAGGAGGAGGAGGAGGGACCCCAGAGCCATGGCCCAGAGAGGGACGAGGCGCCTCGCTCCGGACGAGGATCGCTGACTGAGTCCCAGAGAGAGTGAGTGAGTGAATGGAAGGAAGGAAGGAAGGAAAGCCCTCCTCGCCGCCTCCCCCGCTTCATTCATCACCCCGTGACGTCACCAGGCCCCGCCCCCGAAGAGAGAGAGAGAGAGAGAGAGAGACTCCTCTCCTCCTGGGCTGAGAGAGTGTCGCCTCCTCCGCCTCCTCCTCCCGAAAGAGTTGGGAGGGTTTGGCCACGCTTTAACTCTTGCCTGGCTCAACTGCTATGGAATTCTGGGAGCTGGACTTTGCTGTGGGGCCCAGAGCTCGTTGTCTGACTCACTTGCTATGGAATTCTGGGAGTTGGAGTATGTTGTGGGGTCCAGAGCGGAGCTCCGCTCCGCTCCGCTCCGGGCCCACAACAAACTCCAACTCCCAGGATTCCATAGCACTTAATCCAGGGCAGTGAAACCAGGTTCTTTCTCCAGTGCGGACTGAAAGGTGTGCCAAAGACGGATCCCTTTGCCAACTCCCAGGGTTTAGGACATCAGCCCCATCTCCTATTATTCCCCTCTCTTCCTCCTCCTCCTCCTCCTCCTCTTCCTCCTTTTCCTTCTTCCTTCATTTTGCAAGAAAGCCCTCTTTCCTTTCGCTTCCTTTCGGGTGACCTCATGCCGAAACCTTTCTCGGCATCTTTAGCCAAAGGGAGGAATGGGGAACATTCATCCTCCGCTTCGTATTGAAGTTTGGCAACCGGGGGAAACCGGAGAAAGGGCCGAGGAAGATGCCTTTTTTGGGAAGCATCCGTTTTTAAAAGGTGCCGGAAATCCAGGGTCCGGTTTGAAAAACCTCCCCAAAGTTGATCGGTTACAACAGCCCTGCAAAGCAGGCCTCCCGGCACTGCAAGGCCCAGCATTTAAAGCTGCTTCGGTTTATACCAAGTGATTCTTCCATCCGTTTTAAAGAAAGGACGGTTTTAACAGATGAATTGGGAGCTGCCCTCAAAGCACCAGAGAGAAAGAATAAACCGCCAGGAAGAGATGGCAAACCAAGAGGGCCCTTTCGAGCCACGGAGACGGCATCCGTCCCAATGAAATCGGCTAAAAAGGACGGAAAGCAAAACAGCGGCCCACAGACTGGAAACCCTCGGCAAACGTGCCGTTCCCCAAGAGGCGGAAAAACGGGGATTTTGTGGCCAACGTTGGACCCTCTTTCTCTCCTCTCATGCCAGGAAAGGGATAGATTCCAGCAAAGACTTTTACCACGAATGGAGAGAGAAATGCCGGACGCCCCGAATGGGTCCAGGAGAGGAAGAAGCGCCAGAGATCGTGCCGAAAACCTACACTGAAGTGCACCAAAGAACCTCTGAAGAGACTCAACTGCGTTTGATAGATTAGGCCCTTGGGCTGATCCTAACAAACCAGGGACTGCGCCAAAGGAAATGGGGTGCCACCCGTTTCGTTGTCCGGATGCGTCGCTCGCAGAATACGGAGGAACAGGATGGTTTTCCCTTGGCAAGAGCGAGAGTCAAAAGGCTGCGTTTTACTCTGCTGTCTGTTTTATCTCTTTGCAGACCGTACTGGGGAAAAGAGATGTGAAAACATCAGCCGTTTCAAGATATGAGACATTTACTCCATTATAATCGACCTCTGCCCCCCAGTTCCTCTTCAGAAATGTCTATTTGCATTTTAAATGCTGGAAGGCACCTAGGGTTCCCTTTGGGACTTATATTCCTGCCTTTCTTGTGACACTTTTGGGGGAATGGCTCTTCCCTTCCTCCCCCCCCCAATTCCAGACACCCCTCATAAAAACACCCCTCTGCCACGTAAACCCAAAGGAAGGAAGGAAGGAAGGAAGGAAGGAAGGAAGGATGGAGGGCAGCCATAAAGTGCCCGAGAGGCCCGCAGGCCAAATGGCAACCCAGGCAGACCAAAGCCAGCAAAGCGCTTGTAAAGAAGCTGCCATAACCCAAGAGCCATTTGTTTTGATGAATGCAGACGGTAACAAAGAGGGGCCCAGATGCCAGGAAGGCCCCACAGACCCCAGTTGCTGCCCGCTGTGTGCCCAGAGGAGCCTCTACAAAGGCATCCCATCCCATCGGCCGCTGGAGAATGCCCAGGAAGGGCCTCGGATGGAAAAACCCTGCCTGCGACTTCTCTGCCTCCAAGTCAACCCAGACTTTCTCCCCCGGAAGGAAGAGAGGAGCCCCATTCGGTCCCATGTGCCCCCTTCCCATACCATGCCAATGGGGCAGGGCAGCTCTGCCCGTCCGCTGCCCATCCGCCCCTGGCCCCACAGAAGTCCGCCTCTCCCAGATTTTTTCCAGTGGTGAAACAGAGGGCTGTCATTTATTGAAAAGGCTTTCCTTTGTTATAAAAGCATGCCGAGGGGGATGCGTGGCAATTCCTCCGAGGAGTTGGGCAACGCTGGGGCCGGAGGAATCTTCCCTGGAAGGAGCCGGGCATGTTTCCGCTTGCCTCTGCGATCCGGCGCTTCTGGAGGAGGCCACGGAGCTGACTCACGGGAGCCCTTTCACCTTGGCACACCTCGGTGGCACACCTGCCCAAAGCAAAGGGGGTGGCAGTGGCCTGGGGTTGCCCTCGCTCTCTCCCCATGGAGATCGCCATGGGGCTGAACAGGACTCAGGACAGCCCTGAGCAGAAGAAGACTAGCACACGATCTTCCCACTTCCATGCATGGTGACGGGGAATGCAATGGCTTGGATGATTCCAGCTTTAGTGTTCAGTTGTCTATCTTTAGGCTCTTGCCTAGGGCAGCTATGAACGAACTACACAAAACCCTAAAGCTTAAAACTATACGAGTGAACACTAAAGCTAGAACCATCCAAGCCATCGTATTCCCCATCACCATGTGAGAGCTGGACAGGGAAGAAAGCAGAAAGAACTCCAACTCCTCTGAGATGTGGGGCTGGAGAAGGGTCCTGCAGACAGACACAAAGACAAACAAAGGGGCCCCAGAACAGATCGAGCCAAATCTCTCTGGGAGCCAAGATGACGAAACTGCGGCTGTTGCACTTTGGCCACGAGGAGCCACGAACGATGACAATGCTTGGGGTCTTGGGGATGTCTCCTTCCCAGGGTCACCGTGAGTCAAAGTCGACTCAAAGGCAGTGAACAAGAAACCCTCCGGTGCCCTGCCTGGCCTTCGTCATCCCAGTCGCCATGATATCATCCCCGCCGCCTTGACTGCGGGAGGCCTTCCCTCCAGAGAGGAAGGCGAAGTCCCTGCCCCAGAGGGCTTACAGCCCAGCGAGTGTTTGGAGAGGAGGGAGCCACGTCAGTCAAAGCCCTGTTTCACGCACCACGCCCTCCGCAGCCTCCCTCTTGCTTCCCTGCAAGGTCTCTTCCTTCTCAGCAAAAGCACCTCAGAAGATGGAAACCAGTTCAGTGTGTTTCTTGGGGCTCAGCTGTGGGCAGGGCAGAGACTCAGCCCTGTTTTGAATGTCAGGTGGAGGCTCCTCTGACGGTGAACTGTGGGGGAAGGCCCAGAGCATGCGCAGAGTGCTCTCTTGCCACCAGGGCAACAACATCCCTTCCTTCCATGCCCTGGCACCAAAGGGTCAGGACCCAGAGCCTCCCCAAGACCTAGGGCCTACTTTCTGGAAGTGCTTTCGTCGTGGCTTTTTGAGGATACCATGGTTCACCCTGGGAGAGAGACTGGAGGAGAATATGGGGTCCCAGAGAGCCAACCTCTGCACAGTCCAACTCTGAAGCCAAGTCCCCTGGTTGCCAAATCCCTTGCTTTTAGCCTCCTGAGGCCACTGGGCTCTCTGGGCGGACGCAGCGGTTGCGCAGGCTGCAAGTGACGGGCCTCTGGGAAAAGCTTGTCCTCTGCCCCGACCCAGACAAGTAGGTCAGGAGGCAACAGGTGGACAACAGGCCCACGAGAGCCTCCTAAGCAGGAGCAGGAGCAGGCCTGAGTGGCTGTCCTTTCATGGTGACCTATACATTTCGTAGGGTTTTTGTAGGTGAGTAATACTCCAAAGCGGTATGTTTCTGCGTGGATGGAATTCCATGATGAAGAAATGTTTTAAAATGCAGAAAGCATCCCTGCGGGCGGCACTCGACAAGTAGTGCGTTAGACCCAGGGTAGGTTATGCCCAGAGGAGACCCACTGAAATTGGTCAGGCAGGTTAGTCAGGGCTGACTTGGGTCCCATTTCTTGTGGGGTGTCTATTCTACAGTTGGTCCTGGGATGAATCCCAGGTGCTGTCGACTGCATTTAGGAGGAAGGAACTGGCCAAACCACCTCTGAGGACTCCTTGCCTAAGAAAGCCCTCTGAAACGTTGATGGGTGACGTGAAGGCACCGCAACACAGACACACAACCTCTAAGTGCTCCCAAGTCTGGGTCCAGCCCTGCGAAAGGTTCCCTGCCCCTGGGCCTTACAGACCGGGGCCAAAACAAGTGAAGCCACGGAAGCCGAAGGATAGGAATCCCCTCTGTCCTGGAATTTAGGCTGGCCAGGACTAGTAACTGGAGACTTTTTAAGTATTCCTGTGGGGCAGCTTATTTCACGCTGTATAGGGACAAGAGGGGGAGAAACTGGCAGGGCTTCCAATATGCCATCGGGAGAGTTGTGGCACAAAATGCAGGGAGCGTTTGCCCTCTTCCCACCTCCGTTTCCCTGGCAAGAGCGGTCCCTTCTTGCCACCAAGGCCCAGCCCAGGGCCACTCCTCTTCCCCAAAGGCCCCGTGAGCCAAGGGCCATGTGCCTTTCCTCCTTGGCAATGGTGGGAAGGCCAGGTCCCTTGGGCTGGGCCCCGTGTGGCAAGAGGTGGTGTTTTTGTTACTCATCCGGCTCATCCCTGCCACTTTTCCTGGTGCACAAAGTGCTTTACAAGTTCCTTCTCTTACTCTGCACAGCAGCAAGGCCAAAAATAAGTTTGCTGGAACAGGCTGAGGCTTGCCCAAAGCTCCTCAGGTGAGAATTACGTTCAGTCCAATTTTCTATAATAAAAAATGTTCCCAGATTACATGGAAAGAGCTTGAGATTTTAACACAATTAAACTGACAGAAGAGAGGGCTTTGGGCTCTTACAGTCTTCAGGTGGGCAGCTTTTCTTCTGACAGGTGAGGAGCCTGGACTGGTGACAGGGCCATCGGGTGCCCCTTGACCTTCTGCTCTGGAGATGCCTGTCAAGTTTGACCAGGGCAGATGCCAGCATTTGGGGTGTGTGTGTGTGTGTGTGTGTGTGAAGGTAGAAGGCCAACATACGAGAAAAGCATCCTGGGGCTTGTGTGGGGTTCCTGGCTGGGGCAGAGGGGCGTTGAACCCCTTCCTTTGCTGAGTCCTTTTGGGACGCTGTCTCTTCCCCATCTTGCCCTCTCCCACCTTCAAGGCCTGCTTCTTTGGGGAGGAGGGCAGTGCATGCTGGGACCGGTGGTGCCCCTTTGTGGAATTCACCCTCCAGGCCAGGAAGTCTTCCGCAGTGAGAGCATCAGCCGCCTTCCCCTCCTCCTCCTCCTCCTCCGGAGCATTCCTGGCGGTGTTTGTCACCCAGCAAGGATGGTGCAGCCCTTCCCTTCCATGGGAACACCCCTCTCCCCATTCCCATTGTTCCTTCGGCAGCAGCAGCAGCAGATGCCCTGCAGGCAGACTCTCCAGCCCCAGAGCAAAGAGGGGCTGAGACTACTAGAAGCCCTGGGTGAGAGGCAGCGCCTGGCCCTCTTTGCTTACGTGTCTTGCCCCACATGCCTCAACCCAGCCAGGAATTCAGGGCAGTGGAGAATATGTCTCTGCCCCACTGGGACACCCTTGGAGGAGGGATGTTCTGGGCATGCACAACGTCCCCTTTTTTCATTGCAAGAAAAACCCTTTGGATGGTGGCTCATGAGAGGAGGGCCCCTCTTGAACCAGGACCGTCCATCCTTCCCAGAGTTGGTGGTGCCCACATGAGGTGCCCAGTTCGTGCGGTTAAAGCTTCAGAGGGGGGCAGCCCCAGTCCAGAGAAGCTGGAGTCAAACTCAGGAATGGCTGCCCGCCTTTCATAGATGACAGGTTTCCCCATCTTTCTCACCTGGTGCCTTCCAGCGCTGTTGGACTACATCTCCTACACTTGGAGGTGATGGGAGCCATGGCCCAAGGCATCTGGGGGGCACCAGGTGGCTATAACTCCCTTCTCCAAAGGGCACGGGGTCTTGGTGCCTCAACCCACATCCTTCGTCTCTGCCTCCAATATGCCAGTTTACTTATTATTTTTTGGACCTGGAAGGCCTGTTTAGCAGTGCCAAGTGGGTCTGGCTGCAGCACAGAGCCATTCAGGGCAGAGCTGAAGAGGCGTTTGGGGCAGAGGAAGGAAGGAATAATGCCTGGGAAGCCGAGGGATCATGGCCGGCAGGAGCAATCCAGGGGCCCAAACCAGCCCTGGCTTTCTGGATCATTTATGGTTACCTTCCTGCCCTGAAAATAGCACTCCAGGCAGCTAACACCACTAAAAACAGATTGAACAATAAAACCATTAAACCCAACACCAAAACCAATTAGGCAATAAACATCAAATGGATTTAAGAGGTCACTTGGAAAAGAAGTGTCTTCACGTCATTCCCCAAAGCACAGAGAGAGAGAGAGAGAGAGAGAGAGAGAGAGAGAGAGAGAGTCCTTGGGTTGCAGGTGGGCCTGAGCTCAGAAGGGCCTCTCTCCTGGGTAGGTTTTGGCATCACTGAGGCACCCAACCCCATTCTGCCATGCAGAAATACACAGCTAAGCAGTCCTGCCCAAGAGATGGCTATCCAACTTCTGCTTAAGGAGCTCCAGAAAAAGGGAACCCACCGAAGGCAGTCTGTCCCACACTCAAGAAGCCCTTCTATTTCTTTCTCAAATTGTGGTGCAGGATAGGGCTTTCCAGGTGAGGTCTGACCAAAGCATAAGAAAGTGGTACCAATGCTTCCCTCAATCTGGACACTATATTCCTGTTGATGCATCCCAGGACTGGATAGGCTTTTATGGCCACTGCACCAAATGGCTGGGTCAGAGACATTCATTTCTCCCAAAAGGTACATACAAAGACATCTCTCCTCTTAGACAGCCAGGCCACAGACCGCTTTGGGCTTCAAGGGTCTCTCACATCAACTGGAGCTTCTGAATGGTCTTCAGCCCAACACACAGCAGCGAAAGCAAGGCATGGGTGAGTATGCCAAGCAGGGATGGCTCAGAAAGGTCACGGCTGGCACACTGGGTTGCATGGTCTGCCGTAGGGCATTTCCCAGCCCAGCTGCCACCTGTGAGTGCTGGCATTCCCTGGTTCCCCCCACATACACTGCCCCAGACACAAAGAGCTCCCTACAAAGGCTTCCCTGGTGGGGCTGGGAGCGAACAGGCACCTGCCCTGGCTCTGGGTGCCAGGCTCCATGGACCAAGTGCGCTCTTAAAAGGCACCCAAACCTCCAGCCCCAAAGAGGACAGAACGGGAATCCGTTTCCAGAGGGGAAAAGAAGTATCAGAAGACGGAAAGTGCCCCAGCAAGAGGGGGCCATTGGAGGCTATAGGTGAAATCTCCCTCGGCTGTGGCTGCTGCCTCTGTGGGGCTGACTTCCCCCCATAAGTGCTTGATCCCCACATTGATGCAGTCGCCAGGAGCCACCAAATCCCTTCCCACCACCCTTGGCCTGCCAAGGCTGGCAACCTGCCCATCCCTTTGCCCGTTCTGTGCTCCTGGCTCCCCAGCCCTGGACTTGCCATGGAGGGGCCTCTCTCCTCAACATCTGTCCCAAACCCTCAACTGGAAGCTCCTTCTGTGCCTCGGCCAGCCCTCTCCCCTTGGAGACCGGCCAAGAAGAAGGCGCTTTCTGCCTGCAGAAGGAATCTCTCATCGTCAAGAGCCAGATCAAGAGCCAAGAGGAGGGGAAGAGAAAGAGATCTGAGGAGGGAGGCAGAACAAAAAGACACACAAAACAACACCCTTCCAGACCCCAAAAGACGTTTCCACCAAATTAATTCCTCTTAATGAGAACGATGGGCCTGTCTTCCTCTGCGCTGAGAGGAGCGGAAGTCGCAGCTTCAAGGGTCCCTGGGGGCCCACAAAAGTGGGGGGCGGCTGGCTGGCTGGGTGCGGAGGGGGCAGGCCCTGCTTTATCTGTCCGCACTGCTTCCCAAGAGTTTGATCCGCATCGAGACCCAGGGCACAAGGAGCCTGAAGGGCTCTGAGCCAAAGGGCCAGTGGCCCAGACTGCCAAGAGCCTTGCCAAACAAGAGCAATTCTTTATGGAAGGGGACCCCCACAAGACGGCCTCATCCTCTGGAAAACAACACTCAACTTTCAATACTTTCAGCCAAGGCCATAATTGACAAAGTGGCATCGAGCCCCAAAGTTCGGATCTTTAAACGGGTTGTAACACACAACAAGGGAGCCAGTGTGGTATAGAGACTCTAGAGTCCGGGGTTCAAATCCTAGCTCGGCCACAGAAACCCATTGGGCGACCAAGTCATACCCTCTCAGCCTCAGAGGACAGCAATGACAAGCCTTCTCTGAACAAGTCTTGCCAAGAAAACCCCATGAAAAGTTTGCCTTAGGGTCCACAGGAGCCAGAAATGACTCAAAGGCACACAGCAGCAGAAGCAACAACAACACCAAACCATTTCCTCATGAAAACAGCCTCCTTCTCACATCTTAGAAAGCTCCAATAAAATAAAAAACAGAACTTACTCTTTCTCCAAGGCTGCCATCTTAGTGGACTTCACAGTGGAGTCCTCCAAAAAACTCAGCTGAGCCCAGCCTGGCTAGAAGCCTTTCCTAAACCACCTGGGCCTCCTTTAACAAATGGCCTGCCGCCTATTCAAGCCCTAAGCTCCAAAGGGCCCCAGTCCTGCAAGGCTTTGCGTTCTTCAGACCTTCCTCCCTGCAGTAATGCAGCCATAGAATGACTTTCTTCCTGTGCTGGGTTCCAATCCTGGCCCAGGAGGCACCCACAAAAGTGGGGAGCCCCTGGTTTTGGCCACCCCAAGTGGTCTCTCCCCAAAAGGGAGTCGGGGGGAATCTGGTCCCCTCCATCTCAGTGCAATGGCCCCAGAGCAGGAGGAGCCACATTCAGAAAGAGCCTGCTGGGACTTTAACTCATCCCCCAGTCTGTCACAACAGCAAAAAGATTTTGTCCCAAGCTTGGAGGCTACAGACAACTGTGTGATACTTGGCCTTTGGTCCTCCAGATGTTGCGGCATTTGAGTCCTGGAGCACATAGAGGAATGATGAATGCTAGCCATGCCTCTGAGCATATACAAAGTGCTTTCCTGCCACTGAATAGCCCCAGCTCCCTGGAGGATTGGGGCCAAACGTTATTTCCAAGCCAAATACAAGCAGTCTTTCAGCACCCTTGTACATTTTCATCCTGGGGAAAGCGCTAAAGAAATGGCCTGGCCCTGTGCCCTTTGCAGATGCCACCCAGGGACCGGCCTTGTTCCTCACCTGCCACCCCACTTCAGCCCCCAACCCTTAGTGCTGCCCACGCTGTCTGCCACTTCACAACTACCGCTTCACACCTCCCACAGCCTGGCATTTTTGGCAAGTCGTTGCAGGTGTGAGATGGCCAGCAGCCCCACAAGCTCCTTCATCCTGGGGGTCTCCTCAAGGTGTTGGGGTCTGTCTGCTCTGAGGATGGGCAGATGCTGGCAATGGAAAGGGTAACTCAATGTGGCACCATGTACTGGGGGCAGCTCATGCCAAGTGAGGTGGAGCAATGCGTGCTGGGATGGAGTGCCCTCCAGCGTGCCCCCCTGGCAGCGCTCCTTGGGAACCCCTTTGGAGGGCTGTTCCAGGGGTATCTTTAAGAAGCAGTGCCCCAAAGGGATGGTGTGGGGCAGGGAGGGAGAGGCCTGCTGTTGTTGTCCCCATTTAACAAAGAGTCTTCCTGGGTGTGGGGTCTCCCTCAGGGCTGGCCCTCTTTGATGGGGAGCTGGGTCTTTCCGCTTTGGCCAGAAGAAGCCAAACTGTGAAATTCTGCAGCCCTCAGGGGTCCGGAGGGCAATGTTTCCCCAGCCGTTCTTCAAAGGAGAGGAAAGTGCCCTTCCTCTTGCAAAGCCCTTCTTCAGGGGGGCAGGAAGGGGCCCTGCTGCCTCCCTCCCAGGCTGCCCCCCCTTTCCAAGGGAGGCTCTTGTCCTGCTGCTGCCGCTCTCTCTTCTCTGGGCCTCTCTTTGCCAGGGAAGGTGGCAGCTGGCCCTCGAGGGCCGTGGGGCAGGTGCCGAGGCCTTGGCCGGCGCCTCCTGGGCCCTGGAGGTAATTCCCTGTGACAGGAGGCGTGGGGACGCCTAGGGCAAGCGGACCCCCTCTGGGCCCAGGGCTAGGAAGACCCCCAAAGCCAGGCCTGGAGCCTCTTCAGGTGGGGGATCCGGGTCCCTCCAGGGCAAGGGACGGTGGGCATCTCAGGTGGCAAGGGGGTCCTCCTCTTCCCTCTAGGCAACACATGGGCGGGCAGGCAGGGCTGGAGGAGGGCTTCTTGAGAGCAGTTTCTGGCCTCTTGCGATTATGTTTCTCCTGCAAACATATATAGCTACATAGATATATGTTTGTAACCAACAACGAATACATCTTGGGGTGTTGTTGCTTTTCACAAAACCAAACCGGGGAGCAATGTTACAAATGTTTGCCTTCTAGCATAAAGGGGAATCTGCAGCCCAGACTGCAAACCTCTCCTGAGGCCTCTTTTGGAGCCCGGCTGGACCTGTTTTCCTCAATCTGTGGGGACCCTCAACCTCTTACTGAGGGAGGAAGAGAAATGCTGTCCGCTCAACACCAAGCAATGCCCCCTGGGAGCCTCTCGGTGGCACTGCCATGCCAGTGGGCACCTCGGGGTGATGAATGGCCGCAGACCATTCATTGCTTGGCAGCCTCTTGGGCATTTTGGGGGGGGGAGAGGGGGGGCTGGCAGAGCCAGCTGTTCTTTGGCCACACTTCAGGACAAAGCCCAGGGTTGCCACCTTTTTGCCAGCTGGACAAATTTTGTCCCAGAAGGGGCCTTTCTTCCCAACTGTGCTTTTCCTCCCCCTCTTTTCTCCTTCCTTCATTTCATCTTCTCCCTTTCGCCTCTTTTAATCTGCCTTGGCAGAGGAGGGTCCCGAGGTGCCACTCTAGGGCAGGCTGGCATTTTTGCAGAACCTCATGCCAGCATCCAACGGGAAGCCAAAGTGTCACACTCTCTGTGCTTGAGAGGAAGGTGATGGCAACCTCCAAACCAATCTTGCCAAGATGAGCCTGGGACAGGTTCAACTTAGTGTCACCATAAGTCAAAACCACTGGAAGGCACCCAAACGCAGCACCCGCGTGCCCCTTCCAGAGCGCTCTTGATGCATTTTCCTCTCCGGCAACAAGAAGGAATGGCTGGGGAGGGTCTCCCTGGCTTTGGGAAGCCCCCTCCTCCGAGATCGGAAGCGCTCTGCCCTGAGGGGGCTTCCTCTCCGGCATTAGGCTGCCTCCTGGTTTTTGTTGGGCTGACAAAGCATCCAAAGCCGCGGGGGCTTTAGGCCTCAATGGGAGACTGGTTCCCAGCGTGGCCCCATGCCAAGGCGGCATTGTCCTCCGGACTTGATGAGCCGGCAGTTCCTTTTCAGCCAGCCCTGGAGACAGGCCTTGGCAACACAAACAGGAGGCCCAGGGTCAGGAGCCCCAAAAACGCCAGCCATGGGCCTGGGGAGGCCTTTCCTAGGCTGGCAGAGGAAGGGAAAGAGGGAGGAAGAAGAGGGCAGAGCAGCCCCAGAGAGCGAGCCTGGGCTTCGTGTGAGGCAGCCCCAGAGAGCAATCCTGGGCTTCGTGTGAGGGTTCATTGGGGGGGGGTGCCACAGCCGGGGCCCCCATTAAAGGCGCAGGAGCCCCCGTCTCATGAAAACCAGAGACGGGCGTATGCTTTCCGCTTGCAAAAGGCTCAGAGCAGCTCCTGGCATTTATAGGCCCAGTGTTAAACATCACAAGAGCAATAAAAAGTTACAGGGCTTCTCTCAGCAGCCCCATTAAAATGCAACACCAGCCATTCAAAGGCAATCTCCCAACTGGAATAAAGATGTTTTCCAGCCTCCCGAGAGGCAGGAAAAGGGGGAGCTGGGCAAGGGAGATGGCTGTCCTTCCTATTGTTGTCTACCTTCAAACCGTGTTGTGTACTTACTGGGCAAACCTCCCCCAGGCTTTTGTCTTGGCCGTTTTGCATGATTTGTTGAGCACCTACTCCTGCAACCGTGGTTTGTGAAACATGTCTGCCTTCCCTTAACGCTCGCTCTCCCGGCCCCTCTTCCTCTCACGAGAAGCAGCCCAGCCTCCAGAGGTGCCCCTGAGCCTCTGCAGAAGAGGACCCCTTTTCCTGGCTCCAGCACCCACCTGGCAGGCGCCTTGGGGCTTTGGGGCTGGGAGCAGAGGCCTGTGCCAGATGGGGGAAGCCACATGAAAGAGAGGCCGCCCTCTCAGGTGGGAGCAGCCGCTTCCCCAGATGTGTGCCCTCCTGGGCGAAAGCTGGGGAATTCCTGCTGCTGCAAGCAGGTGCCAGGAACTGAGCCCCCCGTCTCCAAAGCCCGGATCAAGAGGGATTACTGCAGCTGCCAGTGGGGCTGAACCGCCTTCCGGGGTGGACTAGTCAGCAGGTGCCGGCCGTCCCGGGCGTGCGTTCGTCCCTTTGCTCCGTCTTGAGCCCAGGCCCTGCGGCGGCGGAGGCACTTCCTTCCTCTGTTGCACCTTCAGACGACTGAGCAACATGCGACCCCCTCCTCCCCACATCACCCTCCAGGAAGCAATGTGGAGCTGTCAGCCATTTGTCTACCCCCCCCCCCCATATCACCTCCCCATAAGTGGCAGTTTGAGATAACAGCAGCCAGCTCCCAGTTTGGAGCAGAATAAACAAAACCTGACACTTCCTTTCCCCCTCCTGCTTAGAAGACCACCTTTGTCGCTCTTTTGCAGGTGATATCACAGGAATTTGGCAGAACCAACCAAGGAGGTTTATGCTTTAAAAAGCCCCCCTGTGCCCCACACTGGCAGATCCAGCCCTCCAGATGGCTGCCTCAGTTGCCCCCTCAAAGCTTTATGGCTCTCGACCTTGAGCCCATGAACTTGGCGTTCATGGCTTTTGCCGGCTGCTTCCCGCGTGAGCGAGCGCAGGAATGCAGTCTTGGTCCATTAACCAAGAAATTACACTTTTCAGCCCTTATTAGCATGGCAAAATCTCAGCAACCACCTGATGGCACCAGCAGCTGTTCTGCCCAGAAGGTTGGCCCAGGTGAGTCTGAGGGCAGGGCAGCCACACCGCTGGGTGCCCACAGGAGGGCAAGGAGGACTGCCCCACTCCTGGCCAAAGGGTGCCCCTAAGCTCCCTCCCTCCCTCCTCCTGAGCCCTCACTCACGTAAAGAAAAGTCTCATTAATTTCAGATTGTCAGACGAATCCCTCATTGCTGTTCTGAAAACCTGGCAATGCTATGGCCTCTTTGTGAGAAATCAAAGTCACACCCCACAAACATGCCGGAGGCGGCGGAGGACTTGCAGACCTTGAAATGCTGAGTCTATTCAGGGCCCCTTCCAAACTCTCTGCCCTCCCAAGTCTGGCCCAGGTAATGGCCAAGAAACATGCAAAGGTTAGCAGTCAAGATTAAACCTTGGCCCATTTGTATTTCTTGGCCACTGAAAAGGCTGACGCTGCCTGGTGGCCACTTTGCCCAAGGCTCGTGCCCAAAGAGGCGCCACCTGCTCTGGACCGATGGAAGAGCAGTCCCTGGGCACCAGGCACCATCCTGCCCTCCAACGAGGAGGAGCGCCCAATCTGCTGCCCATGGAATTCATTTCCGCAGGAAAAGGCCGTGGCAAAGAGAGGAGGGAGAAGGAAGCATGCCTCTTTCTCAGAGGTGAACCAAATTCATGAGGGAACTAGGAAGGACCACTGGGGCCTTCAACTATATTGGCTGAGTACAAGCTCTGCAAATGAGAGAAGTCTGCCTCTCTGTGCCAGAAAGAAGGGCCAGGCACAGTCCCATCGCACCACAGAGCCACCCCTTCCATCCTCTCCTCTGCCACGGACCCAGTGGCCCCACGGCTGCCTCCCCTCTTCATTCTGGCCTACCTGCCAGGACTGTTCTTAAGGGGCATGGAGACCGGTGTTTCCAACAACCATATAAAGCTTTGTGTCTCCTCAGTAACAATCAAGCCGTCGTCACCTGCACCCGGGGGAGGCGGTAGCCGCCGGCACCCAAGTCGGCACGAAGGCTTGTGAAATGCCAGGACGGCACCCTGAAGCCAAGAGTCCGCCCTCCCACCCGGTTCTTAGCCCAGCTGCGCCTTCCGCACCCGCACCAGGCCTGGGCCCGTCCTGGATGATGGGCCAGACAGCCACGTCAAGGGCAAGCGGGTGGCTGCGGAGCCTCCCCCTTTTACTGCCTGCCTTGTTAAATTAGAGAAAGAGAGACAGAAAATTAGGTATAATTAGAGGAGAGCCGTAAACCCAGGAGTGGGGAAACAGAGGAGTGGCGCACGGCTGGAGGGGAGGGAGACGGATGCCCACGTCCTCCTCCGCTGGTGGCCCTCAAGGTGCCACACCGCTCTCCTTCAGCCCCCGGAGAAGAGCCCAGAAGGAAAGGCCCCTCTGCCCGCCGCCAGCTCCAGCCTGCAGCAGACCTGCATTTGGGAGGAAAGGAGGCCACCGCCGGAGAGTCCCTGCTGCCAGCTTCCTTCCTTCTGGCTGCCAGCATCATCCCAAGCGACGAGGCTAAAGGGGCCAAGAAGAAGGGCCACAACAAGGGCTGGCCAGGGCTGCCCCCTGGTGGCCCAGAAAGAGGAAGGCAGCCTCCCGTCTCCAGCCAACTCTTCTGCCCTGAATGAGGAGGAGAAGGCAACTTCTGGAATAATAGCAATAATCCATCATCCCCATCGGGTCACAGTGGGAACAACAATGAACAGACAAACACGCAGCCATTCGATAAGGCCAACAAGAGGTATACCTGTTAAAATAATAACCTACGTGTAAAATTAATCGCTGAAAGGCCACAGAAGCCCCGGGGAAGAAGACCTCGCCCTCTGGCCCTTCCCAGCAGAAACACAGACCTCCGGCTCCTTCCTTGATCCAGGGCTGCCTGCCTTCCATCCTGGGATTCCTGGCCTCAGGCTGCCCTCTTGTGGCCAAAATGGGGAACAGCTCCCGTCCAGAGCTAGGGATGTCTGGTCTAAGGCTGCCCTCGTGTGGTCACAATGGGGAACTGCTCCCCAAGAACTGGGGAATGTATGCCAGTCCAACCCTTTCTCAGTGCCAGGGAAAGCAGCCCGTTGCACACCTACTCTTTGCACACACACACACACAACTCTTTGAGAAAACTTCTCTTCCTGCCTTTTTCTTAACGCCTGGCCAGGCCAGTGCCATGCAAGCAACCTTCGCCGCTGCTTTAGCAGAAGGACGCACAAGTACATCCCTCGGGAGTGACGTGTTGGTGCGGCTGGGCTTTGGCCAGGTCAGCCCTTTCTTGGGAGGGAGCATGGATGGCTGCTGCGTTCCCTGGGCCTCTCCAAAGGGCATCTGTGCCAGCCCCCTTGGGACGCAGTCTTAAGATGGAGGCTCCCTCCCCTCCTTTCCTCCCCAAAGAGAAACCAGCACATGGGCATCGTTCTGAATATTTTATTCATTCATAGGGGCCTCCCATCAAGTGGGGCAGCAATAGACAGGTAATGGGAGGGGGGACACCACGCCAGGGACCCCCATGAGCTCTGAGAACACGAAGGGGGCAGGCCGGCCAGATCCCTCCTCTGGCATTGCCACTGTCCACTTGGGCACTTCCCGCCTGCGGCTATCCAGCTTTTATTACAGATTGTCCCTCAACTAGGCAGCCACTCTCCGCTGCAAGAGAAGAGGGCTTTTAATCTCAGGTTTCTGGGAAAGAAAAACAGTGGGAATTTGACCCCTAAAAGCAATCCGCATGCTGCAGTTGCATTTCATTAACCCAAGTGAAGGCCACAGATCAGGGCTAAAAGGAGCCGCAGAGAAGACACAGAAGCTTCAGCAGTGGCAGCGCATGCGGGGCAAGCACCCTGAAGAAGGGGTTGAACCAGGGCCCCAACTAGACCCCTGTCAAATTGCAGCGGAGGGGGGGGAGAGCTTTTTGGGAAGCTGTGCTCAACCTTTTGCAGGTGGATGGACACAGAGCCAAAAGCTGGCAAGTCTAGCATCCCCCACCTCTTTCTTTCCCTCTTGGCTTGCCTTCCTCCCTGCAAAATGACATATTGAGTCTTCCATGGGGCCTGAGGAAAAGCAGGATATAAATAAAATAAATAAGGAATGGATCCCATGGTGTTGCAGGAGGAGCAACTGTTGGCAAATCCAGTGTGTGCTCACAACCACAATGGCAAGTGAAAGAAAGGGAGGGCAAGCAAGCAAGCGGGCGGGCAGAAAGGCTCAGGATCGGTCCCTGTCCTTTGCAAGAGCACTGGGGGGGGGGCTGGTCTGGGCGGGGTCAGTTGGGAGATAGCCTCCAAGCATGGGGCAGACAGAGGGAAATGCTTCCTTCTCCAGGAGGCCAGGAAGCAAAGAGGCTTGAGATCAAATGGGGCCCCCCAGACTTCATGTCCTTGGTTCACCTCCAAGTCCAGAGGGTCTTCTTCCATCTCCATGGCCTTTGGGGTCCTCCTTACCGGACACACCAAGAGGGCCTCTCCAGCCCCTCATCAGGGTCTCCAAGCCTCTCAAGCAGGGAAATGGCAGCCTTGCGGCTACATCACACTGCTGGATAGAAGGCTGCTTGCTGCACCAAGAGAGAAAAACAGAAATTAATAATAGCAGTCCGAGAAGGAGAAGGGGCACTTATCCCTCCCAACACAAAAAGCCCCCTGGCCAGCCATGACACCCCCAAGAAACACGAGACGAGAGAGCTCCAAAATACAACACCGCCTGCACCACCTCACCACAACACACCACCACACAGAGACCATGCCACCGTTACACAGCTGCCACTCACAGCCACCTGGGAACAGTGGAGGGGTGTGCAGGGTCTCCCCGGAGCTACAGGGCTCCCATTTTGGCCTCAAAAGAGGAGGGCAGGAGGAGCTGCTGACTCTGTGTCTGTGTCTGTGTGTGTGGAAGTGTGGGCAAGAGACCCTCTCTGAGCAGGTTCCGAAGGAGATGGGGCAAAGGCACTTTCCCCATGCCCTGCCCTTCTCTCATGGCTGAGGGGCTTTGCTTCCTTGGGGTCTCCCCACCTTTCCCTCTGCCTCTCTTCCATCCTGCCTCCTTCTCACACCCCAAAGGCCATCATGGGCAGCAGTAGGGGCCAGGCACTATGAATACCCCTTGCTCAGGACTGGGCATCCCTCCTCCGCTTCCCTGCCAGATCCAAGAACCCCCAGTAACACCTCTCCTTGGTACAACCTCTAGAAGAAAAAAACTGGTTCCAGAGCAGAGTCCCCTTAGTCTAGAAGTCCCAGCAGTCCTCACCCTGGATATGCCAGGGAAATCCCACTCTGTGCCCAGGGTCACTCTTTGTTTGGGAGGCAAGTCTGTACTGATCCTGAACACAAGCCAGCCTTCTCAACAGAGCACCCTACCTTGCCCTAAAAAAGGACCTCCTCCCAGGGCAAAGGCTGCCCCTCGTCCTCCTCCCAGCCCCCTTTTTGGCTGGCACCCACCCACCACGTACTCAGAAAAATGGGTTCAGATTATTTTCCCTAGTTAAGGGGATAAAGAGAGGGCAAATCAGAGGGAATGAGTCCATTTAATGGCCGCGTTTCTGAGGCTGATCAGAGGGCCTTAAGGGGATCACCCTGCCTGGAGTGGCCATGGACCAAGGGGACCCCCAGGCAGGCTGGTGGGCTTTAAGGGGGAGACTCTGGAGCCCTGAATGCCCCCCCTGCTGCCGGGTGTTTGCCACCAACAAGAAAACAGACATCGAGAGGGGCCCTGGGGCCCCTCCTGTGGGCACTGACCTGGCGAAGGCGAGGAGTCGCGACTCACCGTCAGCAGGACGTCCTGGTTGTCTGCCAGGGCCTGCTTGGCCAGATAGCGCTCCCGCTTGACCTTCACCTCCAGGGAGGCCGGCACGTCTGGCACCAACCAGTCAATGAGGCGCAGGCAGGAGAAGACCACGTGCTGCAGGGGAGGCAAGGCAGGGATTTCTCAGTCTCCCCCCTGCGAGGTAGGCCAACACCACCGCCCACCCAGGCCAAATGGGAGGCCAGGAGGGCATGAAGGGCAGGGGCATCTGAACTGGGGCCTCCTGATTCAGGGCCCAGTCCCTGGGAAGCAAAGAGATGCAGCGGGGTTTTGGATATCTCCCTCCCTACATGTGTATCCTTACAGATGTTCCTCCCTTGCTGCAAAGTAACACCAAAGTGTAAGAAAGGCTTGAAACAGCAACTGAAAGCAAAGCAAATTTCATGCATATCCTGGCTTAAAACCAGAAGCTGGACACAGACACTGTTCCAACAAGAGGTCATGTGACTCAGTAAAACAAATTAGGTGGACATTTAAGATTGAACTGCACTGCAGTTCCGTAAGGCAATTATGTCCAATTAAACGAGACAAATAATATGAAAATTAAGGGTTAGCATGGATTAGACAAAACAGCGGATTCTTCCTTATCTTTTATGTTGTGTGTCACCCAAACTGAGAAACCAGTCTGGCTGTTTGGAGCAAAGGGTGGGGGGGAAGCAGAAGAGGAGGTGGTCGTGCTTTGGACGTTCCAGGACCCCCTCCAAATCGTAAAGGGAACCCTAGCATCCAAGTGGGGGGCAGCCCAGACCCCAGCTCTTCACAGGCATAGCTGCCAGCCTTGCTCCGGACGGATGCTGGGGATTCCCTTTATGGCTCAAATGAAACAAGCGACTGACTAGCAGCACTTGCGGTCCTGAAAGTTTGGACTAAAACAAGTAAGCTACTGTAGAAAGAGGAGGAATGATTTGCTACTCTGTTCTAAACATGTGCAAAAATGTTTGGGAGGGGTCTGAAATTGTAAGCTGTTTAAAGTCCAGCCACTGAGCATGCTCCCCCATGGGCCATGTTTGGTGGCTCTGTGGTCAGGTGTGTGGATTCACATGATGTGACAGAATGCCTTAAAGGAGGTATGGGAATTGTGCAACCCTCCGTATGCGGTTGCACTGAAAGTCCCATCAGCCCCCCACCAGCCCTGTGAAACTAAAAGGGGAAGAGATGTTAAGAACCACATCATTCTTGGAGGAAAGGCTGAACCTCCTCACCCCGTCTGAGGCCACGGAGTGGCTGACCCACCTCCTCCATGCCAGAGCAAGGGATCGTGCCCATGCTCACCTCAAAGGCAATGATGAAGCCCAGGCGAACAGCCAGCAGCTTCCAGTAGAAGAGGGTGTAGTTGCCCTGGGCATCCCGGAAGGCCTTGTACCTGCCAAGGGAGGAGAGGCGGTCAGTCCGTCAGTCAGGCTGCAGGGGCTGGGGCAGGGGAGGTTGGCCCCCGCTCACCGGCAGAGAGTGTGGTTGCCATCCACGTAGCTTGCGGGGGAGTATGCCAGGGTGAAGTTGACGTAGCCGTGGAGCTGGCTGTCATATTCGTATTGATAGAGGAGGCGCGGGAGGAAGTCGGAGGTGAAGGCAATGAGGAAGGCCTGCGGAGATGGACAGATAGACAGACAAAGCCAGGCAGGAGGCTGGGCCCATTGATGGCCCTGAGGCTGGTCGGGCAATTTAAGGCTAAGTTTTACAAGGAGCCAGCCAAGACCCTGAGCCTCTTTAGGACACAGGGTTTACTCCTGTAAAGTTGGCAATAAAATCCAGAACAGATTCACTGAGATGCTGAGCCCTGGGACCTTCCCTCTTCCATGCAGGTGGGCAGCGATGGAGCATCCAATGACCGCCTCCCTGCATTGTGAACGCAAGGTATTTTCAGGCCAGAGCCCCTGAAGGAGCCCCAGGAAGAAGACCAGCCCTGCAGTCTCTGCTCTCCAGGACTTGTCCCTTTGCAATGGAAGGGATGGCGGCTCTTTGGGCACCTTGGTCTGTAGCATGGATGGTGGGGTGGGCAAGCAGGTATCTAAGCCATAGGATATATAGGCAAGGGGGCTCCCCACAGAATGGGGAGAATCCTGCTGGGTCCTCAGCTTCCCCCTCAGGCTTCCTAGAGACTCACATTGATGATGACGGAGATCTGGGCCAGGACGTCCAGGATGAAGAACCAGACCCCAATGTCCTGGGCCCGCTCGGCCACCGGACGTCGGTACTCGCAGACAAACTTCTGGGCATCCAGGCGGATCTCCACCCAGTTGTTGAGGAGCGCAAAGAGTGGGGCCAGTGGGAAGGCAGCCACAAAAATGGTGATGAAGCCAAACTGGAGCACTGCAAGAGTGGGGCGGGGTACAGAATGGGAGGAGAGAAGGTGGGCAGGTGGAGGGTTCATGGTTGTCTGACCGTATTGTCTGCCCGGCTTCTTCTTCCTCCTCCACCTCCACCAGCCTTGACTAACTCTCATCTGTGCAATTGGGTCTGGGGGAGGGAGCAATGGGGTACTGTCCACCCTGGGCCTGCTCCTGACCCCCTGGCAGGCAGAGGGAAGCAGCCAGAGCCCTCTGGCCCATGAGCTCAGGAGTTGTGAGGGCTGTGAAGCCCAGCACAATTGGATGCACACTTTAAGAAGGCTGTTTTGCAGAGTCTGGAGATGAAGCGTAAGGGTAGAGATCTTGGTAGAGAAAGGGATGATGAAGAAGGGGAGACCCCAAGACCAGTCCAGAGTCCTCCCAGGAGCCCAGCCCCAGCTCCCCCGACCTACCCATCTCCAAGTATTCCTCAAAGAGCCCCTCGCACTCTATCAGCTCATAGTCCTCCTCCCACCGTTTGGGCTCTGGGCAGATCTGGGAGCCTCGCACCCGTGCCAGCTGCCTCTTCTGGCGCCAGGCTTTCACTTTCCTGCCCATAAAGAGAAAGAGGAGGAAAACGATGCGGGAAAGAGACGCACTCAGAAGGGCAGCCCTCTTCAGATGGCGGCCCATTCCCATGGCTGGGAAAAGGCCAGTTTCTGCAGAGACTGACAGAGAAGGAAAGGAGAGGAAGGGGGAGCTGTGAGGAGCCCCCCCCCCACAAGTAAGGGTCCTTCGTAGGGCCCTATGCTTCTCCTGACTGACTCACGGAAGGAAAAATTCCTGGACGTTGCTGACAATCTGCTTCCCCACCATGATGACAAAGAGCTGCTGGGCCAGTTCAATCAGGCATCCTCCAGGACCACACTACAAGGCAGGCAAGGGGTTGAGGGAGGGAGGGAGGACGGACATGGGGGACTGGCACTGAAAGTAGGGAAGGCCCACTATGGGGTGCCACAGCCAGAGGTCATGGCTAGAAACGCAGGGAAACAGCCTCTGCTCGCAACCCATTTGGTGCTTGCAACAACCTTTGCCTTTGGTTAAACAGAGGTATCAGGATTTCTTATCCAAAAACCGCAACCAGCTTGGCTCAGAGGGGAGAAACTTTTTTTTCCACAGGCAGAAGCAAAGCCCCCCTTCCCAGAGGATGCTTGGTGGGTGCCATGTCAGGCACCCATGGCCCACCAGACTGAAGGGGTGAAGCATGATGGCAGGAGGAGCTGGGGGGGGGGGAAGAGTGTCTCCTGCCTTCCCAAGACTCACTTACATCTTCGTTCCTCATGCCCAGGAGTTTCCCATACTGGCCAGGATATCCCACAAACCTGGAAAGAGAGAGGCAGGGAAGGGTATCAGAACCCATGGACGTCCCCTGAGGCTGCCTCAGCCTTGGCTCAAGAACAGGGTGAGCCATGCGCCAGGCTTGGCCGGTCCCAGAACCCCAACGGGTGCCAGCAGCAGAAGGGGAGACTAGCAACACTGAAAAAGACGTGTGCTTAGAGTGAGGGAGGACCCTGCCAGCTGGCACCTCTGAGCCTACCACCTGCCCTTCCCAGGTCCCCTCTTCCATCCTGGCCTATGGAAGGCCAAGGAAAAGACACTTGAAGGTCATGAGGAGGGAGAGGGCTGCTATCTCCCTGAAAGCCCACCTGGGAGAGCATGCATCCTCTCCCCAGAGCGCCTGCGTGGAGGGAGCTGGGCCACTGAGCACCCACCCCATGGGGCGCTCTTCTGGCCACCAACTACTGCATCCCGTACCTGCCTTTGAAGAAAGCCACGTAGAACGGGGAGGAGTAGAAGTTGACAAACTGGAAGATGAAGACTTTGAAGGTGAAGGCGTCCTCATGCTGCGTCTGCGTCCGGTGCATCTCTGCAGAGGCAATGCCAAGGGGTTGAGGGCAGACCCAGGCTGGCCTCTCATCCGGGATGGGAGCACGGCTCCCCGGCCCTGAGCCCAGGTGTGCCAATGGGACCTTGGAGCAGCCAGCCTGGGTACGATGCTGGGGGAGAGGGGTAGAAATGCCCCAAGCAAAGTCAACCAGCGGTTGGTGGGGAACGTCTGCTACCATCCGCTGGCTCTCTTACCCCATCTGGTCAGCTGTTCTGCCAGGGAGGTGTAGACCTGACTCATGAGGAGGATGAGCACCAAGTTCACCATGGAGCTGCTGAGGTTGGCAATATTTCCAGCCTGCAGGAGACAAAAAAACTCACTCATGCCCTGGCAGAAAAAGGCCTTAAGCATCCAGCCCCAAAGTCCAAGGGGCCTGCTGGCTTTGGAGCTATTTCCCACAGACTCCCAGCCACACCAGTCTCCTTGGCAATCCTCCTTCAAGCCTTCCCAAAGCGTCCCCAGAGCTTTGCACTTATGATAAAAAAGTGAGATGGGAAGAGAAACCCAAAATCTATTTCTAGTTTTTTTTAATACTATTATTTCTGCCATGAATACGACTACAGTTGGTCCTCCTTATACACGGGTTTTTTATCCACGTATTTGAGCATACATGGCTTGAAAATATTCCTAAAAAGTATAAATTCCAAATAGCAAACCTTGATTTTTCATTTTATCTATGGGGCACCATTTTGTTGCATCATTACATGGGATCTGAGCACCCACAGATTTTGTTATCCAAGGGGGGTCCTGGAACCAAACCCCAGTAGATAACAAGGGCCCACTGTACTGCTCCTACTATTATGGCACCCCCAGCATTGCCATGTCCTGGCCTGTCCTGCGTCTCTCACACCTCCACAGACCAGGAGGGCGCCAGGAGCCCCTGCGCAACACGGTCGCGCTCCCCCGCCTCACCTGGGTCATCAAGACGGTGTTGCCCGTGTGGTACATCATGGTGCTGACAATCCCACGATACATGATCACCGACACCAGGAAGATCATCACCACGCATAGCTGGGGGGCGAGAGGGTGGGTGATGGGGCTTAATATGGAGGAGATGGGGCCCAGACCTTACATTTGGGGCACCCCAAGGACACCTCCGCTCACCATGATGATGATAGCCATGGAGCCGGTCAGGATGCGCGAGAGCCGGTCGCGCTGCGGGAAGTAGGGTTCCTTCACCCCCGTGACAGGGTTCTGCTCCATGTGGGGCGCCAAGGCCGCAAACTCTGGGCGAGGGCGCTCCTGTGGGGAGAGGAATTGAAAGAAAGGGGGGGGGTCCAGCAAGCCTCAGGTGTGTGTGTGGGGGGGGGCAAAGTGGGAGGGAGCACAATCAGGATGCACACAATACTTTTAAGGTCCTCAGAGCTGCTTCAGTGGCCCATATCAAACACAGGGGCATTTTTACCTTCTCCAATCCAATTTAAGCTGAGAAGAGGGATCCTCTTTCCTGGTTAAAAGAATGCCACCTACCTATCCTGTGTAAAGCATGGCCAATAATGGCCTTTCTTTGGCCAGAAGATGGTCTTCCTAGGTCTCCTGGGGGTTCATATGACACCTAGACCTCCCACAATGACCCAACCATGATATAAATACCCACCATTGGGACCTTGAGGGTGGGAGGATTAGGACCAGCCTGATGCCCGGTGGCATGGGGGACTCTGTCGCCCCTCCTGCCCCACCACCCACAGAAGGACTAGAAGTGGCCCAGATCCGGCACCCCACTTGCCTCTTCCTCCTGGAAGTCCATGCAGTCCCAGTGGTGGGCTAAGGTGGCATTCTTCCGCTTCCAGTACTCCAGGAAGGTCACAGCCCAAAAGGACATGAAAATGCTGAAGAAGACGGTCCCTGGGTGGTCAAAGAGGTAGCCCACCTGGCAAGCGGGGGAGACAGGACGGAGAAGGCCGAGGCTCCCACTGGCTGAGAGCTGGGGCTCCAAACAGTTGACCCCTTGCCCTGGACTTGAGGGGGAGCAAGAGGTTTTGCTCTCTCCCTCTTGGGCAAATTCCTTTGTCCCCAGGGCAAATGCCACCCCCACCGCCCCGCTCACCTTGGCCATGGGGCAGATTTCGGAGATGTTCCAGTTGCCACAGGTGTCGCAGAGAGGGCACATGAGGAACTGCCCACCACTGTTGCAGATCTCTTGTCTGGCGGGTGGGGAAGAGGGAGAGGGGCAAGTTGAGTCGGAAGGGGGAAGGAGGGCAGGCATCCCCCGGTCAACCCCCACCCCCTTCCTCTGCCACCCACCCCCCAAACTCACGCAGGCTTGTTGCTCCCCATGGTGAAGAGGCCAGCCAGGAAGACTAGGGTCCCCACGGAGGCAGCCGGGAGCAGCCAGGCCGTGTAGAAGCCTGTAAAGACAGTGGGGCAGAGAGGAATGTGAGGGAGGAGAAACGCTGGCTGGATCCCCAAACGCACACAGTCTCTCTTTGTTTCTTCCCTGAGACAACGGCCAGATGAGCTCTGCACATGCTCAGAGACAACCAAGGTTTGTTTCTGTTCTTTCCTACGTTAACCCAGATTCAATAAATGTACGTGTCTGTGGAGAAGTGATGTCAAGGCCCTCTTTTTCAGTGGGGCAGGCAGGAAAGAGGGGCATGCTGGGAAAAGCCTCTCACCCAGCCAGGCAAAATAGATGGCCACCTTCTCTCCAAAATACTCCCGGATGTGGTCCAGGGGCTGGTACTTGTACCAGCAGCTCCACTGGGCCCAGAAGCCATACAGCACCTGGCGCGGGTTCAGATCCTCCTCAGGAACCTCGTACTCGGGCAGCTCATAGGGGCCCTGGAGCCGGAGGAGAAAGGAGAGGAAGAGGAAGGAGAAGAAAATAGGAAGGAAAGCAAGAAGATGACAAAGGAAAGACAAAACAGAATGAGCAAAGTGAAAGAAAAAGTAGAAAAAGATGAGAGAAAGTGGGAGGAAAGGAAGGGGAGGAAGAAGGAGCGATGCCTCATGAGCCAGGAAGGGAGGTGTAGAGATGGCAGAGCAGTGTCTCGAGGACCCGATGGAGAGCCAGGTGGCATCCGAGGCAAAAGGAGGAGACCATGCAAGAACCATTCGGAGGGCAAAGAAGTGGCACAGAGGGGGCACCTGGAGGCAACTGGCTCCTTCTGGCATCCCCCTCAGCTTCTTAGGGCCTTGTTCAAAGGAAGAACACCTTGGAGCATCTCCTTGACCCATGAGAAATGTATTTGCAGGCGTGTGGCCTTTTAGGGCAGGGGGCTCTTGGCACAAATGTAGGACCCCACACTCAGCCCCCCTCACCTCATGCAAAGGGTAGGCTGCTGAGTAGACCCCTTCGTTCAGCAAGCGGTCAATGCCGATCTCGGCGCGCTTGCGCTTCCCGTAGGCCGTCCGGGCCAAGATCTCGTAGACCTGATGCGGGGGGGGGGGGCGCAGAGGGAGACGGCTGAGACCGGTTGCCCCCCGTCTGTCCTGGTCCAGGCCCCCTTCCCTGCCCCTGCCCCTGCCCCCCCCCCCCTTACGATGCGGTGCCTCTGAGTGTTGGTGAAGTAGGTGCTGTGGCAGCTGCTGCCCAGGAACCTGGAAGAGAAGGAGAGGATCAATGGGGGAAGGGCTCAGGGGGCCCTGGAGCCCACCCTCGGCAAGGAGAAGGGGGAATGGGAGAGAGGGACAGAGGGCGATGCCATTGGCCCCCAAAGCAGGGCACCTGCCCAAGTGACCGTGCCCTGAACTGTCCCCAGAAAGGCGTCCTTCTGCCCTGCCGGAGCCCCCTCACCTGTCCAGCTTGGACTTGCGGAAGGCGCAGGTGTAGTAGTCCATGGGCTTGTTGGGGACCCACTGGGCCATCGGGTTGGGCAGCCGCAGCCGGCGCAGGAGGCCGTCCGAAGCGTTCCGGTCGGGGTTGGGGTGGGCCTGGATGGACGGAGATGGTCAGGGGCCGCAAGGGGGGAAGGGGACCCTCCGGTTGGCCCCACGGCTGCCCCGGAGCCCACCTGGAGAGGGGCGCGCAGGCTGAGCTCCTCCGCGTAGTAGACCAGCACCTCCCAAGGGGCGCTCAGCTTCAGGAAGTGCAGACGCCGCTTCCCGACGCTGCCGCTGGGGCCGGAGGCCTCCTCCTGCAGGGAAAGGGAACGAGGGAGAAGGTGAAGGGGGCCGGAGGGGGCTGGCCCCAGGGGGACCCCCAGACCTCCCTCCCTGCCTCCTTCCTTCTCCTGGGAAGGGCCATGTGGGGAAGAGGGGCTGCCCAGGGGAGACCCAGCCCTCCTCCTCCTTCGAAGGGGGCCAAGGTGGAGGGGGCTGGCCCCAAGGGAGAGGCTGCCTCTGGCCCCCCGAAAGGGAGAAGACCCGGATCCCCTCCTGCCACTCGCTCACCTTCTCCACCCGGAGCCCAGTGCTGCGCAGGTTTGCCAGGAACTTCCTCCGCCAGTGCCTCCGCCTCCTTCCGGGGCCGCCTGCCTCCTCTTCGTCCTCCTCCGGGCGCCGGTCCCCTCCTTGGCCCCTTTTCTTCCGGGGGGCACGGGGCCTCTCCTCCTCCTCCCAGACCAGGACGAAGTCTGCGACCGAGAGAAGCCATGAGACCCATCCCCTTCCCTCCAGAAGCCGAGCCCTCCATCTGCCTGGTCCGGGCCTCAGAGGGAGAGAAGAGAAGAACCACCGGACCTCATTCCCTTCCCATCCCCTTCCCCTTCTGGGTTGTCTTTTAGACTGTAACCCAAGGGAAAAGGACCCTCTGAGCATAATTGACAGCGCTATATGAATAAAGGATAATGATAATTAATCATAATAATAATTCCCTCCCTCCCTCCCTCCCTCGGCCGGAAAGGCCCTCTGACCGATGGGGCTCCTTCCGTCGCTGAAGCAGTTGCTGCGCCCCGAAGCCCCGGAGGGTCCCCGGAGGAGGAAGGGCCCCGCTCCGCCGCCCTCCTCGTCCTCTTCCTCCTCCTCCTCCTCGGCCTGGAAAGAGAGAGAGAGAGAGAGAGAGAGACAGGAAGGGAGGAGAGTGAGGGGAAGGGGCCCAGAGGGACCAGGCCCTCCTCCCTCCTCCCTCCTTCCTCCCGGACTGACCCTCTGCCCGGCGCCTCCTTCTCCTCCTCCTCCTCCTTCTTCCTCTTCCTCTTCGGGGCCGAGGAGGAGCCAGCCGCCAGCCTCCGAGGGACGCTCCCTCTTCCGCGCCATGGAGCCCCGCAGCAGGACCCCCCTCCGCCGAGACTACTCAGGAGGAGGAGGAGGAGGAGGAAGAAGCGCAGCACCACCACCACGACGACGGAAGCCTTTCTTCCCCTTCCTGCTAAGAGGAGGAGGGACTTCCGGGTCTGGAGGAGGCCCCTCCTCTTTGGGGCGGAGCCTGGAGGAGGGAGCCCTTACAGCCACGCCCCCGGAAGGGCCATTGCGAGCAATTGAGGAAGGCAGGATGGGAAGCCCTGGACACAGATCAATCACCCGGTTCGGCCCCGCGATGGAATTCTGGGAGTTGGAGTTTGTTGTGGGCGCTCTGGACCCCACAACAAACTCCAACTCCCAGAATTCCATAGCGACTGACCCAAACAACAAGCTCTGGGCCTCACAACAGGCTCCAACTCCCAGAATTCCATAGCCGTGAGTCAGACAAAGAGTCAAACCTTGAGCCCTGGCCCCCCACAATAAACTCCAACTCCCAGGATTCCATAGCCTTGACCCAGGATGCTTTAAAGTGGGGTGCCAAACCGGTTTCTTTGCCCAGCGTGGACGCAGCCCCCAAGAGGGACCCAGCCCAAAGCAGGATAGAGGGACCCAGACACAGACACCCCAAATCTCCAAGAAAGGCGTTTATTGACTTCCAAAGGCAGAGGGAGCAAAGGGGCCGGTGGAGAAGGCCAGCCCCTCCACTGCGGAGGACGAAGGGGATGCCGGCCCTTCCGGTGCCCCACACCCGGCCCCCAGCGGCAGAGCCTCCTCCTCCTGCGGAGGGTCAGTCTGTGGGGCAGGAGGCGGAGGGAGGGAGGAGGCCGGCCGCCTGCTGGTCCCGGCGCCAGAGACGCTCGGCCAGTCCGTCCAGGAGGGGGGCCGCGTCCGAGAGTCCGGCCCGAGCCAACGGGGCCCCTCCGTCCGCCGTCCGTGGGGCACCGAGGCTCTTGACCCGCAGGACGGGCAGCCCCCAGGCGAGGCGGAAGGCGGCCACGTCCCGCTCCGTCACGTCCGTGTGGGCAAACTGGTCGAACCTGGAGGAAGCCGGTCAAGGAAAGGCAGAAAGGCCCCCGGCATTTAGATACGTGGGTCTCCCGGGCTCCCACGGCTCTTTCCGTGGCCCCCCGAGCCATCTGGGGTCCCAGTTATGGGGCTCAAGCCAAAGGCCCAAAGGGAGCCGGGCGTCTGGAGGGCCAACCGGGGGAATCCGGGGTCCGATGTCCGTGGGGCTCTTGAAGGGAGAGCGGAGGAGAAGGAAGCCCACAGTGCCCTGGCCCTTCTCTGGAGGGAGGCCGAAGGGCCGGGGCCTGGGAGCCCCTTGTGCCCAGGGCCTCCTTCCTTCCGGTCTTCCGGAGAGCGTCCGCTGCAAAGGATACTTGGTGCCCACCACCATCGTGAGGGGAGGGGGGTCCTGGCGGGGCCTCTGGGCCTCCAGGCGAGCCATCTGCTGCGGGAGCTCCTCGAAGGAGGCCCTGTCCGTGAAGGAGAACAAGAGCAGCACCCCGTCGGCCTTCTCCAGGCAGGACTGAAGGAGAGAGAGAGAGAGAGAGAGAGCGGGATGGAGGAGGCCCTCCCAGCCCCTGAGCCCGGCGGCCCCCCTCGCTCTCCTCGGCCTCCTCACCGGCAGAAGGTGGTGGAACCTGCGGAGCTGGGCCTCGCCGCAGTCCCAGAAGGAGAAGCGGAAGAGGAGGGCCCTGCCGCTCCCCCGCAGCCTCGCCGGCCAGAAGACGGAGCTCGTCTGGATCCCTGCGGGGGAAGGAGGAGGAGGAGAAGAAGGAGAAGGGGAGGCTGCAGGAGGAGCCCCTCTCTCCCCGGCCGCCCTCCTTCCCTCCCAATCACCCACCGAGGGTCTCGTGGGGCCCGGGGACCGCCTCCCTCCCGGCCGCCAGGGCCACCAGCGCCGTCTTGCCCACGCCGCTCCGCCCGGAGACGAAGACCTTGTAGGCGGCCACGTCGAGGACGGAGGAGAGCGCGGGCCTCTCCAGAAGCCCTGAAGGGAAGAAGGGAAGAAGGAAGGAGAGGGGCCTCGCTCAGCACAGACGCCCCGAGACCGGCCCTGGACCCCCAGCCTCCCTGCCCCGGGGCCCACCGAAGGCCTGGCGGCGGCCTCCACGGCTTCCCCGCCTCTCCCGGAGCAGGGCCCCCAGCAGCTCCCGGCCCTCCGCCGCCGCCGCCGCCGCCGCCTCCCGGGACCAGCCGGCCTCCAGCACCGCAGGATCCGACGACACCGCCGCCATCCGGGTCAAAGGCCACTTCCGCCCGCCTCTTCCGGCCGCGCCCCTCCTCCCTCGCAGAGCTACGAAAGGCTAGAGGCGCCCGCAGCGGAGGAGGCCGGCGAATCGCGAGCTCTCCGTGGAAAGAGGGAGCTCTTCCCGGCATCCCTCGCGGCAGGGACTAGGGGCTAATGAAAATAATATTTGTAAGCCGCTCTGACAGCCTTTAGGGTGCAGAGCGGGGTATAAATAAATATTATTATTGGGGCTCGTCTTCTCCGACAGCCCTGGAACTGAGGGAAGGGGCCTCTGGGCATGTGCAGAGTGCCCCCCTAAAGAGGGCTTGGGAAGAGCTGGAAGCAAGAGGGGAGGGGCAAGGGTCCCTCTTTGGGGAGACAGAGACAGTAGTTCTGGGGAGCCCCCTCCCTTTCCTTCCCCCAGAGACCCCTGGAGCTGAGCCCCCCCACCCCCCAAGAGAGATGCCGGGAGCCAGAGGGAGGCCGGGGGTCGTTTGCTGAGATCTCTTTATTGGTGGGTGTGTGGCACCCCGAACTCACATCCCGCTCCTTCACAGAGCACTAAAGGGGGGGGGGGAGACAGAAGGGGGTCTTGGGGGTTCGGGGGGAGCGCGGGGGGAGCGTCTGCAGCGCGTGTCCCATCATCTCTTTGCCCGGACGAAGTACAAGGCGTTCGTTTTGGGGTAGTACTTGACGTTCTGCTTCTTGTCCATCAGGCCGCCAAAGATGATCACCTCGCCCCGGCCCTGGACCACCGTGTGGAGGCTGGTCTCGGGGGGCCCCACCACCGACGAGGAGGACGAGGCGCCGCCACTGCCACCGCCGAAGGCCTTCCACTGGACCCTCCCGCGCCCCTTGATGTCCTTCACGTCCAGGACGTACATCTGCATGGGCTTGCAGTTCAGGCTCTGGTAGAGGGGCTTCCCCACGTTCAGCGACTGGGGCGGGTGGTGGCCCAGGCGGCGGGCGATGGGAGCCAAGGCGTGCCCGTCCCCCTGGGCAGAGCCGGGCCGGGGGCCGGAGGGCAACGCTGCCCCCTCGGCCGCCGCGCCGGGGCCGCCCGGGGATCCCGGCGAGGAGCCCAAGGGGGGGCTGAGGACGGCCGGGGCCCCGCCTTGGCCCCCGAGAGCCTTCACCGCCTCCAGGCTCCGCCGAAGGGCCCCGGGGGAGACGGCCCCCGCCAAGGAGCTGGGCACAGGGGGCGGTTGCGGGGGCGTGTGGATGCCGTTGGTCTGCTCCGGAGGATTCCTGAGGCAGAGCGTCCTGCCCTCCGCGGCCTCCGTCGGACAGGCCGGCTGGTGAGAGGGCTTCGGTTCCCAGTTCAAATCCGCGGCAACCAGCCTCAAGTCCTTCTGGTCGGGGAGGGAGCCCCTCCGAGGTGCTGGGGAAAGGCCCCTCAAGTCATATCCGTCTGAGGCGGAGGGCGTGCTGGGGGAAAGGAGCTGGAGGGGGCTGTCCAGGGAGGCCCCGCCACTGCCGCCACTGGCCCCCAGGGTCAGGGGGCCAGGAGATAAGCCCCCGCTGCCGTTCGTCACGGGCGAGCTGTCCTCTCTAGCAGGCGAGAGGCTGCCCTCCCGGGAGGACGAGGGCGTCTGCCTCTGGGCCCGGGGCCGGAGCGTGCCCCATCGGCCGTTCACGCAGGGCGCTTCATCCGCCGTCCGGACCGGAGACTGGGAGCGGTATTCCCGGGTCTCGGGGACCAAGGCCGGCGGGGTGGCGCTGATGGGGGAGGGCCGAGAGTTCAAGCTGGGGCTGAGGGGAGCTCTCCCGCTGGGGGCCTGGCTGAAGACCACCACACATTGCCCCACCTGGAAGGAGAGAAGAGAACACTCAGCCGGACTGCACCCCCCACAGACCCTGCAGAAGAACCCCCCCCCCAACCAGGAGAGCCGGGTTTGGTAAAGGGGAGGCTAGACTTCCAGGTCGAGTGGCAGAACCAAGCCCCACAGCCTCCTCCGAAACCCTTCCCTCCCACACCGCGCCCCTTCCTCACCCGGCAGGCTGGATGGCACCACAGCTCAGGCGCCCCCTGCTCCTCGTTCTCCACCTTGAGGGGCTGCCATGTCCAGGGGGAGTCGGGGTTCATGTGCAGCAGCCAGGCGTCCTTGAAGAGCTGGCAAAAGGGGGGGGGGGGCAGGGAGAGACATGTCAACCCTCCTCAGGGCAGTGTGAAATAATATGTGATTTTTGTATAAAGAAAGGCTCCTGTTTCCTGTCCAAACATTTTGTATTTTCTACAGAAACATGTTCTGTGCAGAATAAGCAGGGCTTGTTTTGGCCTCATAGAAGCATTCTCCCCAAAAAGTTGTGAACAGAAAAGAATCCTGTAGCTGGTCCTAGTGTGCGTGCGTTGAACCCTCCTTTCCCAACTGGCACGTGAATATTAGTGTCTGTTCTGTGCATCCCTGCAGTGGGTATGAATGTGGAGAAGGGCCCTCGGGCCCCTGCCCTCTTTAGTCTTTTCTGTGCCTCCCTGAAGAGCCCTCCACTGCTCTGCCCCTTGGCCCAACAGAGGAGAACTGGAAGCCAGGAGTGGGGAAGAGACCCAAAGCCAGCAAAGATTTCAGGCAGATGCCCCAAGCACCAACCCAGATACCAGCCGCTCCTCCCCTGCCCCACTCACCGCATTTGGGCCCCCACAGCCTCCAAGGACCAGGATGCTTTCATCATCTATGACAATCTGGAAGAGAGGAAGAGAGGCTCAGTGAAGAGCCCAGGTTCGAGAAGGTCCCCAGCTACTTCAGGGAGGATGGGGTGGCCTCTCTGCAACCCACACCCAACATAAGTGTTGGGGGGGGGCAGAGAGGGGGTGCTCAGAAGATCTGCCTTTGTTTGAGGCTCATGAGAGCCTCTGTGTCCCAACCCGAGGGGCCCATCCTGCTATCGAGGTTTCCAAACCTTTCCACCAGAGATATCAAGAGGCTTCCAATTCCTCCCCCTAACTGGGGACCCAATTCAGGAATTGACAATGGGGGGCTAGGCCATGGGGAGGGGTCACCTGTGACTGGCCTCCTCGCGGGTGAGGGCTTGGCCCCGAAATGTTCGGCTTGGACCAGGTCCAATGTTCGAGATCCAGCACCCAGACGTCGTTGCTCCTGCGGGGGAAAGAGAGGGGTCCTGGGTTCCCTCACAGAGGAAAAGGGGGGGGGGGGGAAGGGGCACGGAGAGGCCAGACCAGCTGGAGGGCAGGACAAGGAGGGGAGAGAAAAGGGGGCTCACATCTGCCGGGACCCAAGGGAGCCCCCAAAGACGATCATCTTGTCCCGGATGACGCAGGAGGAGTGGCCGGCCATTGGAGGGGGGCCGTGGGTCGTTACCACACAGTTCCACCTGTGGGAAATGAGGAGGAGGGAATTGATTGTGAGAGATGGTCCTTCTCTTCCCACCCTCTGCTCCCCCCCCCCCCAAGACACCCAAAATGAAGACTGTGGGGTGGGCAGGCCTTGCACTCAGGGCCTCTTACCAGTTTTTGGAGGGTGAGTAGGTATGGATCTCATCAAAGAACCGCTCTGGCTGGTGCAGAGGGTAGGGGCTTGGCCGCGTCCAGCCCCCAAAGAGCACCAGCAAATCCTTGTAGACCACCAGGGTGGCCCCAGCTTTTGGCGAAGGATAAGAGCCTGGGGGCGGAAGCAAAGGTGAAATTACAGGGTGCCTGGTTAGAAGAGTGCCCCCTGCAGCCTGTCTCAAACCCCATCCACTGCCTGCGGGTCTCCCACTCACCAACACCTTGTTCTGACTACTGTCTCCCAATCTGGCTGCAGACTGGCTTTGTTGGGGGCAGAGCAGCTGCTTGGTAGGGAGAAGCAGCTCTGAGCTGGCAGGGGCCAGGGGGCTCCAAGCACCTCAGAGGGGTCTCTGGGGCAAGTGTGCCTGCCTCCAGCCTCTTACTTGCCAGGTGGTCACTGCTTTCTCCTCAAAAGAACAGCCACCTGCCCTCTTTCTCCAATTATGAAAATGGACTGGAAGGGGTGCTGAAGTCACGGCCCCTTTGGAAGGGGGGGAAGGGGCCGGGAACATTGTGCCCTCCTTGGGACTCCGCACTCTTCCAACATCCCTCTCTGGGGGTAGATGGGCTGAGATATAGGAGCAGCTCCTTCCCAGGAGCTGGAGAGATTAACCAGACATGAATGCACAAGTGCCTTGAAAAGAGGACAGGGAAGGGCCCTGTGTGTGTGTGTGTGTGTGTGAGTGAGAGAGAGAGAGAGAGAGAGAGAGAGTTTGCCCATGGGCCAGAACTTAAAAGACCCCCCATTCCAATTTCCCAGTCATTTTTCTTTCAAGCTGCACTAAAAGAAAAGGAATTGGGAGCTTGTTGCCCCAAAGGGAGGGGCAGCCCCACTGTGGGATCCGAGGCTGGGCCTCTCCTTGGTTCTAGCTGTCAACTAGAGGGAACTTGTGGGAACGGGCCTGGCTTTCCCACACTCCCCCTCCTCCCGCTGGCAGCTGGGGGGCCAACCAGCAGGGACTTGCCTTCCTTCTCCTCCAAATACCTGAGCCAGGAACACCCAAAGGCTCAGCCCGTCCGCAGAAGGCCCCTCCTTCCCCTGGCAAGCCTTGGGCGGCAGCCGGGGCCCACAAGGGGAACCTCAGGCCCCACGAGAAAGCACCCACCCTCCGAGGGCTGATGCAAGGGGCTGGAGGAAGAGAGCAGAGACCGGGTTGCCCAGGAGAGTGGGAAACGGAAATGGGCCTGTTTTCAGTGAGAAGAGCTGGAGTGAGGAGAAGCAATGGGGTGCAGCAGGGAAGAACATGGACAGGGGAATATGGGGGTCTCCTCCGACCCAGCCACAAACAGCCATGGGGTGCCTTGACACTCCTCTCTCTGTCTAACCATTTGGCAGAATTGTGGTGAGGAAGAAGAGGGGAGGGATCTGTCCTGGCCATAGGGGCTGGTTGTTGGGAGAAGAGGGGTCAGTCGGCAGGACTCACCTGAGGCCAGAGGCCGGATCCACTCCTTGCTGTTCAGGTCAAGCCTCCAGAGATCATTGAAGGCAGCGTTGCAGCTGCTCTGTGTGCAGCCCCCAAAGACATACATGGACTGGTTGGGGTCATAGTAACATGCGCCTAGAGAAGAAGAAGAAGAATGCAGCCATGGCACCCTGCCTAGAGCCACCCAGACACAGACTGCAGGCCTGGCAGCAGCCAGGGCCAACTGCAGCCTCCCCAGGGACTCCTACAACAGCTACCTGAACCCCACCTGCCTGGAGCCCCAATGCTGAGCAAGATCCTCCACTCTTTGGCGCCTCCATCACTGGCCCAATGTCCCCAATCCTGCTCTCTCCTCCCTTAAAGGGCCTGTGCAATCATGGGGCAGAAGGGAGGGAGGCTTCCTCTCTGGGTCTGAGGGTGAAGCGTGTTCTTTGCAAGGGGTCTTGGGACCCCCATTTGGCCCTCCCGCCAATCCCTTCAACTCCAGACCAACAAGTTGCTCTGAGCTCAAGAGAGGTCCCACGGGTGCCCTCAAATCACAGCAGCCCAGGATGGCAGTCTGCCATATTGGTTTTTCCAGAACTCCTCCTTCCAGACATTGCTTGGGGCCTCAGGAAAAGGCAAAAGGAACCCAGAGGCTTACAGTGTGTGTGTGTGTGGGGGGGGGTGTCCTACCAGGGACTGGTTTGTTGCCTTCTACCCCAACAGAGAACCCACCTGCCAGATCAGAGAATGCAACATTTCTCCAGACAAGTAAAAAGTAATCCAAATCAACAGTGGCAGCAACTCAAAGTCACCTCAAGTTAACCATTTTTGCTAGTCCAGCAAGATGGCAAGTGCCAGGCCAGGTGCCTGGGGCCTCCCTTACCACTGTTCAGCATGTAACGCCAAACTTCATGCCAGAGACCAGGACAAGGAAATCCTTGCCTGCACGCCTAGTGGGTTCTCTCTCTCCAGACCCAAAGGCCTGCCAGCTGGTCTCCCTCCACCCACCTTGACTGCTGGGTACTCACTGTGCGAGAAGCGCTGGGTAATGGGAGTCCCAGGATAAGGGTAGGTGCGGCTCTCCCACTGGATGTTCCCTTCTTGAACCGCCTTGATGAACCCGTGGTAGCACTGATGGGCCACGCCTGGGGGAGGCAGAGACCACGAGCCATTACAGAGAGAACCCATCCCTCACTGGGGCTCTGGCAGGAAAGGGGCACCCCATGGCAGCCAAAGGCAGCAGCTCCCAAAAGATCTCTGATTCTCCCCCAACAGTTGCCCACATGGTTCCTCCCATGCGTGCCTCCCGTTCCCCGTAAATCTGAACATGCAGGTAGGCAAAGACAGACAGAGCCAAGGCAGCCAAAGGAAATCCCAGCCAAGCACTGACCAGTGCTGCCTGTGACCCTGGGTCCCGCTGACCTCCACTGGCCCAAAGGACTTGGATACTACCAGCACAGAGAAGACAAGAAAAGGCCTGGGCGCCCCCTCGCCTGAAGCCACACGTTCCTGCCCAAATGCCATTCTGCTTTGGGCCTTTGCTGGTACATCTGACCCCACTTTGAGGGCCTGGACTGCCCTAGAAAGCCAGCCCCGCCACCACCACCCACCTTTGATGAGGCGGTACCACTGCTTGCAGACCAAGGCAGCTGTCTTGTGCTCCTGGTAGGGGGAGAGGAAGGAGAGGATGTACTCCACCACTTCCTCGGGCAGCTCCTCCATGGACCGGGGGGAAAGGCCCCCCTCTGGCTCTGGCTCAGAGTCCTGGGGGGCTCCGGCATGCGGCCCCTCCTCCTGCTCCATGCTCCTTTCGGCGGCTGCGGCTGCTGCCTCCACTGCCGCCTCCTGGGGGTCCACGGCCATGAAACTGTCCTCGTCGCCACTGTCGGAGGCCGGGCTTGCCATGGCATCCCACGCCAGCCCTTTGGAAGGCAAGGAAAAGGTTGAGAGGGAGGACAGACAGTGGGCAGAACAGAGAGGAGGAAGAGCAAGGCAGTCGTGCAAAAGGATCAAGCAGAAGATAGACGTGGTTTGGAAACTTCCAGACATCCTTACAAAACACGAGGACTAAAAACTTGGGTGCCCTGCGCAGAGAGGCTGCAGCTTCTGAGTGCCCAGCTGGCTTCATGCCACCCTCACAGGAGGGGCTCCCTGGGCGACTGCCTTCTCAGGCCTTCTCCTGAAGGAGAGGGTCATCCTTGTGCAAGAAACCACGAACCTAACCGGCAGCCACCTCGGTTTTTCCCTCTCCTGGCGAGGCCTTCAGTTATTAATGGAGCAGCAAAGCTGGCTTGCTTCCTTCGGAGCCCAGAAAGGTACCCTGGCATTAAAAATGCAAACCACAGACTCCAGCATTGCCTCCCCCCGAAAGCAACGGTGGGCGGCCTCCCCGTGATCCCCATGGCCGTTTCTGGGAGAGCGGTCTTCCTCTGGCTCCTCCGCAACAGAGCGCCATCGCCTGGGAAAGGGCTGGGCACCCGCCTCCGATCTTGCTCTGCGGGTGGGGCTGGGGGTTTTAGCTGCTCTTCTTTGGCTTTTTTCTGTGCCCAGGCCCCGATTGCTTGCTCAGAGGGGTGGGCTAGGAATAAACACTTATTATTATTAATACTATTCTAGGGCAGGAAAGCGGAGAAGGGGGCAAGGTGGGAGCGATGCTTCAAGGGCCCCCTTGAAGGCTCCTTCTGTGGGCCTCCCCACCTGCCTCCTTCCTTCAGGGCTAAGGGCCGGGCCCACAGGCGGCTTCTCTTCTTGCCCAGGGGCAGGCGGTGGCACCGGAGCACCAGTGGCAGGAAACTACCCGCCAGGAGAAGGGCCTGCTCCCAGCAGAGAGAGACCTCCCTCTAGCCAGTGCCGGAGCGTCCCTTGGCTCCAGGCCTAAAGGCGGAGGGAGGGACAGACAGAGCAGGGCCACTTGCAACTCCCTGCCCAGCCCTGCGGCCAGTCTCTCTGCTGCCCTGCTGGGCCGGGCTCCGGGAGGGAGCTTCCCTGAGGGCCGTGCCCGGGGCAGACCTCCTCCCCCCCGGGCTGTGGCTCGGCTGGAGCCCTTGAACGGATGGGGCTCCTCTGTTCCCTGTTGCTCCCTGCCTCGCTCCCTCAGCAAAGACGGGGAACAACCCTCTGCTGCTGCTGCTGCTGCTGCTGGGCCTCCGGAGGCGCAAGGGCCCCGGAGCAACCCCGACGGTTCGCCCGGAGAGGGCCAGGGACCCTGGAGGGGGGAGGCCCCGTCTGCTTAGGCCCAGGCAGGGCCTCTCCCAGCTCGCCCGGGAGCCCCCTCCTCTCCTCTCTTCTCCTCTCGGGGCAAAGGCTGCTTCGGGCCCAGTCCGGGGGAGACTGCCCGAAGGGAAGGGAAGGGAAGGGAAGGGAAGCAGCCCCCTCCCCTCTGGCCGCCCGAGGCGAGGCTGGTGCAGGGCGGCGGCCCTCCTTCTCTCCTCTCCGCCTCCGAGAGGCCCCTTCCCTCTCTCCTTTCCCTTTGTGCCTGGGACGGAGGGACGGCAGGGCTCCTCCCGAGGCGCTCCCTGCTGCCTCACCTGCCTTCCTTCCTCCTTCGGCCTCAGAGGCGCCCTCCTCCGCGCCGGCCGGGCGCTGCTCCACGGAAGCCCAGGCCTCCTTCTCCTCTTCCTGCTTCGCGCGGGGCCCCCGACTGACCCCTCCCGGCCACCGTCCCCGCCGCCATCTTGACGCCGTCGCGGAGGGGAGGGGCACCGTCCGGGAGGGAGCGTCGCCAACGCGCAGGCGCGGCGGGGCCTCGTCACGTGACCCAGGGGGAGCTGGAGCAGGAGAGGGGGTCACGTGGGCAGCAGGGCGCCATGTTGGGAAGGGCCTCGGCGCTGGATGGGAGGGGGCCATCTTGGGAGGGATTGTGACGCCGCCGCCGCCGCCGCCGCCGGCTTAGGCTGAGTCCCTGTGCCCCGCCCCCTCGGTGCCTTCTCTGCCAAAGGAATCATGGGGCCGCGTCGAAGGGCTGGGAACTTTCTCCAAACAAACGCGAGACCTCGTGGGTCTGTATTGGAGGGAACCCCGCTCTCGGGGCGGGGCGCGCTAGTACGCATGCGCAGAGGGGCCTCATCCTCTGGTGGGCGGCAGTGCGCATGCGCCGTAGTCCCGCGGGCGGGTATTTCCATGGATGGGCAAAGGCCGCGAGGAGGAGAGTCGCGCGCATGCGCCCTGGGAGCCCGGGAAGCGGCCGAGGCGGAGAGCGCATGCGCCCCTCGGAGAGAGAGAGAGAGGGAGAGAACGCGGAGCGGAGCGGCGGCTGCTGCGTCGGGCGCCTCTCGGCCACCGTCCATGCCGCCACCGCCGCGGAGCCGAAGGGAGCCTCGCGCGCATGCGCCTTGAGCGGCCCGGCGGCGGAGGAAGAAGAGGAGGAGGGGGAGCGGCGCTGCGGCTTCGGCCATGGAAGAGGAGGAGGTCGCCGAGAGCTGGGAGGAGGCGGCCGACAGCGGGGTGAGCCTCAGCGGAGGGACTCCCTCTTTCCCCGGCCCTCTCTCTCTCTCTCTCTCTCTCTCTCTCTGGGGCTGCGGGGCGCCCCGGGCGAGGAGTAGGCCTCTTAAAGGGCCCGCGCCTGCCCTCCGTCCGGGCCACGTGCTGCTCCGCGGGGCTTCCCGGGCAGAGAGAGAGCAGCCCTCGGCTCCTGCGTTTGGGGCGGGGAGGGAGGGAGGGAGGGACCGGGAGGGCCCTGGTCCAAAGAAAGCCACTCCTCCTCCTCCTCCTCCTCCTCCCGGTGGGCCCGGAGGGAGGGAGGGAGGAGGGCCTCTTGGCGGCAGCGGCAGGAGGGGCTTCCTCGCTCAGCGGCTGCTCTCCCTCCTTCCCTTCTCTCGCCTCGCAGGAGATAGACAGGAGGCTGGAGAAGAAGCTCAGGATCAGCCAGAAGGAAAGGTAACGCCGGCGGGGGAGGGAGGTTGCCCTCCTGCCCTGAAACCCAAAAGGGTCCCACCCGAGAGGGGCCTCCTTCGGGGCTCTGGGGCTGCTTTGCCCAGAAAGGAGGGAGGGAGGGAGGGAGGGAGGGGCTCTTGGGCTGAAGGAGAAGCCGCAGCAGGGCTTGCAGGGGCTGCTGGAGGCACCGCTCTGTCTGGGCCACTCTGCCCCGGGGCTCTTGGGGCTCCTGGCAGGGGCTTGCTCTGCAGAGGCCTTGGCCTTCCCTTTCCGGCCCAGAAGGCCCCTCCCGTTCCCGATCCCTTCTCCTCGCTGGGCCAGAGGGAAAGGGCTTCTGCCTCCCCCCCACCAGCCCCACCGGGACCTGCCTTCCTCTTCCGTTGCCGGGAACCAGGGCAGGGGCTGAGCCCCGGTTTCCCCAGCCGTTCCAGGGAGCGTGCGTGGGGCATCAGGGGGCATGGCTTTCCCGTTTCCCTTCACAGCCGGAAGTCCAGGTCCCCCCCGAAGGTGCCGATCGTGATCCAGGACGAGAGCCTCCCCGCGGGGCCCCCGCCCCAGATCCGGATCCTCAAGCGGCCCACCAGCAACGGGGTCCTGGGCAACCCCAACTCGGCCAGCCGCCCCGCTTTCCCGGTCAAGTCGCTTGCCCAGCGGGAGGCCGAGTACGCCGAGGCCCGGAAGCGGATCCTGGGCAGCGCCAGCCCCGAGGAGGAGGAGGAGGACGGGGGCCAAGACAAGCCCATCCTGGACAGGTCAGAGTGCCCCTTGGTGCCCGGGGGATGCCCTGGAAGCAGCTGCCAGGCCTGGCAGGGAGGGGGCGGGCACGGAGAGGCTCCATTGGCACTGTTTCTTGGAGGGGGAGGCCTTACCTGTGCCCTTGCCAGCCCCCCCCCTCCGATGGCACCTGTGGGGCCCTCCCTTGGCACGGGTGGCTTCCCTCCCGCTCTCGGCCCCTCAGTTTCGCCTCCCTCCTTCCATTGCAGGCCCACCAGGATCTCGCAGCCCGAAGAGGCCCGGCCGGCCAACAACGTGATCCGGCAGCCGCTGGGCCCCGATGGTTCACAGGGCTTCCGCCAGCGCAGATAGGCATGGCTGCTCCCGGGCGGGTGGCTCTGCCGCCTCTTCTTCTTCTTCTTCTCCTCCTCGAAGCAGCGCTGCAGGAGAGGACCGATGGACCTGAGCAGAGGAGGTGGCTTCCTCTCCCGAGGGACTTGCTCCGTGCCCCCCTTTGCTCCTCCGGCGCCCGTTGTGCCCTCCGGCCTTTTGCACTGTGAGCCCCGCTTTGCTCCGGCGCCGTCTCCTTCTGCCCGTCTGGGCCGACAGCCGCAGCAATAATGACCGCCGTGCCGCGGGCGCCTCCTGCCCCACCTGCCTCCGGGAGGGCTGACTTGGGGGTCCAGGGGCCCAAGCGCCCCTCTGGGAGATGATGGCCTCTGCTTGCGTGGGCCCTGCCTTAGAGCGAGGGGAGAATGAGGGGTGCCTCCTTTGGTGCGTCCGGTTGGGGGGCGGACAGACTTGGGAGGAGAGGCCCCTCCGGCCGTTGAGGGCAAACCGCCTGCTGAGCCGCGGAGGGGAGCCGGGTGCCAGATGGGGGTCCGTTCCCTCGTCCGTCGCTTCTGAGCCGGTGGGGCCCCGGAAGGCTCTCCCCGACCGGTCCGGGGCCTCTGCCGCTCTGGGCTGAGCTTGTCCCTCAGATGGAGGTGTAACGCAAGCCAGGAAGGCTAAGAGCTGAGCGTGGGCTGGGCTGGTGCTGCTCTGGCCGGCTGGCAGAGAGAGAGGCAGGTGAGGTGCCAGCCCTTCCTTTGCGCCTGGAAGGAGGGAGGGAGGGAGAGGGCAGAAAGGGAAGCGGGGTCCCTGGCCTCTGGGGCCCCTCGCAGCCATATTGGGGGGCTGCCGCCCGGGGCCCCCTGCCCGCCTGCCAGCGAAGGTGGGCTCCGTTGCTTCACTGTGTTTCCAGAGTCTGCCTTTTCTTCTTGGTTCTGCTGCTGCCGCTGCCTGGTTCCAGGGGCCCTTTGGCTCTGGGCCGGTCCTCTTGTGCTGGGCCAGAAGCGGAACCGCTGCCTCTTCCGGGGCCCAGGGAGGGAGGGAGGGAGGGAGGGAGGGAAGGGGCTCCTTTGTCCGCCGCCCGAGACTTGTACGAAAACGATGAGTTCTTGCTGGAAGGCCGGCCATAGCATTGCAGTCATTAATAATAAAACTACCTGTCTCCAAAAAGCGGGCTCTGCTTCTCTTTCTCCTTCCGCCTTCCTTGGGGATCCGGGGGGGGAGGGGGGCTGTTCTCGGCTGCCTCCTTCCTCGCAGGACGGGAGGGGCGTCTCCGTCGCCATGACGACACTTCCGGCCGAGGGGGCCATAGAGAGGGCGGCTAGAGCGGCCTGCGCAAGAGCGTGAAGCCGGAAGTGCGGTGCACCGGGGAAGGAAGGAAGGAGGGAGGGAGGGATGCGGGCTCCGTGGCCCTCCGCCTCCATCAGGGGCCGAGGCGGCGCTGGGCAACGAGGACGAAGGCTCCCCCGAAGGGCCCTCTGGGTCCGGAGCGCTTCCCTCGGGGTCTTCCCGGCTTCCCTTTCCCCTTTTGTGGGGCGCTTGTCTTTGCGGGGCTTCTGGGGGAGGGCCCTGCCCCAGCCCGGCTCCCTCGTTGCCCTCCAGCCCAAGGCTTCCCGGCCTTTTCTCTCCTGCGAGGGAAGGAGGGAGGGAAGGGGCCCTTGCAACCGGCCAAGCGCCTCCGCTTTCTCTTGGGCCGCTGGTCCCGATGGCTCGGAGGAGGGGCGCGGGGCGGCGGGGCTTCCTCTCTGGAGCCGGAGCCTTCCTGGGGGCTGTTTCGGGCGTTCTTCCTCTCTCTCGGGAAGGGAGACCGGCAGAAACAGCCCTCTCTCTCTCGGTTTCCGCGAGGCCTCTCTCCAGTTCTGGGCCTCCGAGGCCTCGTGGGCCCTCCTTCCGTGCCTTGGGAGCCCTTCCGGCCCAACTCCCGCCAGGACCTTTCGGGGCGCCCTGCCTGCCTGCCTGCCTGCCTGCCTGCCTTCCGCAGGGTCCCTGAGGAAGGGAGGGAGGAAGGAAGGGGCCTGTCTCTGGGGGCTGATGGCTGTGGCTGAGCCCAGGGCCGAAGGGGGGGGAGCGGAGGGCTCTCTGCCCCGCTTTCCTCGCGCCTTTGACCGGGCCCAGGGGCTGCCTTTGGAGGGGCTCTGCCTCTGTGCCTTGGCCCCTTTGGGGGGAGCCTGGGGCTGCCAGCCAGAGCCAGAGCCAGAGCCAGAGCCACGGGGGCCGCCCCTTAAGCGCCTTTCCTCCTCCGGGGGAGGGAGGGAGGGAGGGAGGGAGGGTGGCTGTCCTGATTAAACGCTGCCTTGGAACCACCCTCCGACGCCTCCGCCTCTTCATTCCGCCGGGAGAAGGAGGGAGAGGGAGGGAGGGAGGGAGGGGAGGAGGAGGGGGAGCTCCGCCTTCCTCCTCCCTGCAGCCTCCGAGGGGCGTCCTAGCAACCAGCGCCGGAAGGAAGGAAGGAGGGAGGGAGGGCGCTGTCCGCGGTGCTGCTGGGCGGCTCCCTCCCTCCCTCCCTCCCTCCCTCCTCTGGGCTCCGGGGAAGAGGAGGAGGAGGAGGAGGAGGCAGCAGGGAAGCCCTTCCTCCGAGGCCCAGAGGGAGAGGGAGACTCTGCGAGGGGTCTCTCCGGAGGGAGGGAGGGAGGCCCGCCCACCCCCTTCCTTTTCCTTTTCCTTTTCCTTTTCCGGCGGCAGAGAGGCCGAGGCCAGGAGAGACGGACGAGAGAGAGCGGGGCCTGCAGCGGAAGCGTCCCAGGAGGAACGAGGCCCAGCGGGGACCCCCCCCTCTCCCCCGGATGAACGGAGGCCCCCCGGAGCCCCCCGACAGGGTCCGTCCGTCCTTCCCTTCTTCTTCCGTTCCCGAGGGAGGGCCGGGTCCTTCCTTCCTTCCTTCCTGGCGGCGTGAGTCAGGGCGCCCTCCGGCTCCTGCTTCTGCTGCTGCTGCTTCTTCCAGGGCCCAGCTGCCCCCCTCCTTCCCTCCTTCCCTCCCTCCCTCCCGGTGGAGGCTGAGGGGGCGCCAGGCCAGACTCTCTCACTCTCCCCTTCCTTCCTTCCTTCCTTCCTTCCTTCCTCCTTCCCTCCCTCCCTCCCTCTCTTCGCTTCCCTTCCCTTGCCTTGCCTTGCCTTGCCTCCCCTGCAGGCGCCGGAGGTGGGTCCCCTGGAGGAAGGGAAGGGGCTCTCGGCCGGGGACCCCTCTGCTGCCGGACTGCCCGCCCGCGTCCGGGAGATCCTGGCCAGGAACCTGCTGCCATCGCCGGGGTCCTCCGGAGTCCCAGGTGGGCCGGAAGGGCTCGGGCGGAGGAGGCCGGCCTCGCTTCGGGGTCCCCCTCGTCCCCTGACCGGGCCCTTCCTTCCCTCCCTCCCTCCCTCCCTCCAGGGTCAAGGATGGCCGCAGCCTCCCTGCTCTCGGTCCAGGAGGAGAACCGCATCCTGCAGGAGGAGCTTTCCCGGCTGGAGGACCTTCTGGCCCAGAGCCGGGCCGAGCGCGACGAACTGGCCATCAAGTACAACGCCATCAGCCAGAGGGTCAGCCAGAGGGTCAGCCAGAGGGTCAGCCAGAGGGTGGGCCCCGACCGACCCCTCGGACCCCGGAGAAGCCGGCCCCGGAAGGGACACCGGGCCCTGAACGATGGAGGAGGAAGGGGCCCGAGGGTGGCCCTGCCCCACTCTCCCAGGGACCCCGCACCCCCCTCTTCCAGCTCCCCAAAAGGAAGGCAGGGCCGCAGAACACCCTTCTCTCCAAGGCACAAGGGCCCTTCCGGGGCCCCAGGCTCCCTCCGCCGGGAAGGCCTTGCCCGGAGTTTGCCCGCTGCTTTGGCACACTGTCTCTCTGGGTCCCTCTCTCTCTCCGTCCGAGGCCCGAGTCCTGCCTGGGCTGAATGGGGCCAGGGCCCTCTGCGGGGATCTGTCCGGCTGGCTCTGGGCCATTGGCCCTCGCAGCCCCTCTTTCCCCTTGGAAAGCGCCCAGAATCCTCAGAAGAGCCCTGGGCAGCTCTGCGTACAAGGCCCGGGAAGAGACCCTTGTGGGCCTGCTGTGGGATTCCGGGTGCCTTTGCATCAGTCGCTTCAATCCGCCTGTCTTGCAGTGAGAGGTATTCAGGCGGAGGGAAAAGTTGCTTGCGGTCCCTGGGGCCCCCCTCCTCCTCCTCCATCGTCTGAGGGGGGGGTCAGTCTCTTGGGCCTCCGGTGGCCATGGCAACCAACAGAAGAGTTTAAAAGGGCTGCAGGTTGCCAGGGAGCCGTTGCCGGGGAAAGGCCAAACTTTGCCCGCATAATCCATCCGTCTTGCTGTTGAGGTGCCAACGATAACAGAGGCAAAGGCAGGCAGCGGGGGATTGGGGGCCCTCCCTCCTTGTTGCTTTTCTGCAGCTGCTGACTGCCCCCACAGAAGGAGGCTTTGTCAGGGGCCCATCAGTTTCCACGCATCCCTCTGCCACAGCCTCCCCCATAAAAGGCCCTTCTTCCCTCGGGGAGCCCGGTCCTGCCGTTCACAGCCCCCTTTCTCTCCCTTCAGCTGGAGCAGGCTCTGCACCTGGAGACTGGGGAGCGCGAGCGGGAGGCCTCGGAAAACAAGAGCCTGGCCCAGCAGAACATCGACCTGCGCCGGCGGCTGGACGAGGAGCAGGCGGCCTACAAGCGGAAGCTCCAGGCCTACCAAGAGGGGCAGCAGCGCCAGGCCCAGCTGGTGCAGAAGCTGCAGGCCAAGGTGAGCCCCGGCCTGGCACGGAGGGGGTTGGGGAGTGGCCGGCCCTGGGGCCGTTTGCCGGCCTTGCGGTAGTCACCGTGGCTCCTTTGCAGGTCCTCCAGTATAAGAAGAAGTGTGGGGAGCAGGAGCAGCAGCTGCTGGAGAAATCCACAGAGCTGGAGCAGCAGCAGCTGGTGGTGAGCAAGCCCCGCTCCGTGGCCCTGGCTGCCTCCGTGTGGACGGGTGTGTTTGGGTCGCACCGTCCGGCCGAGTGGGGCTCTCCTTTGTGGCATCTCCGCTGTTGGTGAGGAGGTCTGAAACGGTCAGCGGGGAGGAAGAGACAGCCCCAGCCCTCTTTGATGGGGAAGTCCGGTCATTCTGGCTTCCTCACACCTTCTTTTGCTTCAGGCATTAACACCATTCAGCACAGATTTAGCTCATTGAACAGTATATGAGCCTTAACCGTGATGCTTCTATCCTCAGATGGGTTGGAAAACTTTCAGTCCCCCCAAAGGGAGGCTAAGAATGTGAGGCTGGGTCTATATGAGGAAGGAACAGCAGGTTGCCTGGCTCCTGTGGCTTCCTTCTAAGTCTCCTGGGCGCTTCTCCAATGGAAACCCTTTTGCACTGGGGAGAGATGCAGTCAGCACTGCTGTTTTTGAAGTCTTTGGGGAGATTTCCTATCTGCCTAACAGTGATGTCAGATGTGTAAGAGAAAGCTCTCTGTACGTGTTCAGGAACCCCTCTTCGTTTTTTGCCTGGGAGGCAAGAGGCCAAGAGGAGGCCCAGGACCCAGGTGCCCTTGGGATCCGCAGCACTCTCTCCCTCCAGGGCCAGCTTTTCTGTGCAGCCCCAGGATGTGTTTGACCCCTTGCCCTTTCTTACTCCTGCCCCACAGAGCCACTTGGACCTGACTGAGTCCCGCCTGCGCCGCGATGAGGAGCACAGCAATGACCTGGAGAACGCCCTCATCCGGCTGGAGGAAGAGCAGCAAAGGTGACTGTGGGGAGATGGGGGGGGGGGGGCCTTTGTAGAGACCTGTCAGAATCCTTGTAGTATTCTTCCAGATATGGGTTAGTAGAGGTAGTTGGGGATGATGGTGCATAGTTAGTTGCTAGATAGAGAGGAGGAGTGCATAACGGTGCCAGGAGGATTTATCAGTTGACCTTGGGGCTGCTCGGCTCTGAGCTTGGAATGCAGCAGTTTCTGGTGGGAAGCATTGTGAAGGGGGGAGATAAGGTGGAACCGAAACCTATGGGAAAAAACTGGAATAGATCTTTCGCTGGGGTGGGAGGAAGCGAATGGAGCCTCCCTTCCTCTGTCTCCCCTGCTCAGAACGGCTCCCCTTTCCCAGCCACAGGCCCACGTTTGTCCCATGATTGGCCATTTTGGGAACCCGTGGGACTCCTCCTGCCCATGCCCCCAATACTTGCACTCTTATGAGTTTTTATTACGCAAAGCCAGGCAGGCCTCCCGGGAGTGGTAAGTCGTGGTTGCTCAGTGCCTGAGCAGGATAAAGGCTGCTCCTGCTGCTGTTTTTCTTCTTCTGCCCTGCTGTCTCTTGTGGTGCCTGCTGACTCCTCGCCCTTGTGCCTTCAGGAGTGCCAGCCTCGCCCAGGTCAATGCCATGCTGAGGGAGCAGCTGGACCAGGCCAATGTGGCCAACCAGGCTCTGAGCGAGGACATCCGGAAGCTGACAACAGACTGGACGAAAGCCCGGGAGGAGCTGGAGCAGCGGGAGGCAGAGTGGAGGCGGGAGGAAGAGGTCTGGGCCACATGGGGATCCAGTGCTGGGGCTGGGCTGGGGCTGTGGAGGAGGCATCCCATGTTGGGGGGGGGGGAGAGATGTGTCTTGCTTGTCCTCCCATTCCCTCCAGGGAAACAGGCTGGCTCTTATGGGTGTGGGGCAGGAAAAGAAGGGGCACCGCTCTCTTTCAGGGCCCCTCTGACTCTCTGGGAAGCCCTCCGCCTCTCTGTCTCTGGTCTCTTGTGATTGTTGCCAGGACATTGGAGGTGGCTGGCCCGGGATGAGTGCAAATGAGGGTCCGCAGCCTCATTCTCTCTCTGTCTCTCTCTAGTCGTTCAACAGCTACTTTAGCCATGAGCACAGCCGCCTGCTCACCCTCTGGCGGCAAGTGGTGGGCTTCCGGAGGCATGTCAGCGAAATGAAGACCCTGACGGAGAGGTTGGTGCTTACTGAGAGTCTGTCTTCCCACGGGTTTAGGCTGATGTGTTTGGTGCCATGAGAGAAGCTCTGTATTTTTGGCTGGGGAGTCCATCTTAGGAGGCTGTGTGCTTGGTGGGCAGAAATGGCCACGACTGCCTAGGTCCAGCCAACGAACACCTCCCCGTTCCCCTGGGCCTTCCTGGCAGCCAGTGACTGTATGGGGTCTGTGCTCCATCCCATTCCTTCCCTGCAGGGACCTCTCTGAGCTGAGGCACGAGTTCTCCCAGTCAGGACGCACAGCACACGCCGCCTGCCTCAACCTGAGCAGCAACCTGCGGCTGTCGGAGAGCAGTGCCTGCGCGGCCCTGGAAAAGCAGGAGCGGCTGACAGCCCAACTGGAGGAGCAGCTGAAGGACAAAGTCCGTGACATGATTCAGCTGCAGGTCCGGTGCGACCTGGAGAAGGCCGAGCTGAGCAGCAGGTGGGGTGTGCAGGGGGGCCGGGCTGGGCCGGGCAGGTGAGGGGCTGATCCTAGGGACAGAGTCACCCCCAGCAGCCCCTCTGTTTTTGAGGGCCCGGGATGGAGGGAGCATCCCACCTCTGGGAGCCCACCTCTGGTGGAGGCGCCAGCTGAGAAGAACCCTGGCAGCAGTGGTGTTTTTGGGCTGGATCCCCTGCTTGATGCTCAGGGCAGCAAGGTTGCCGGTCAGCTCAAGTCATACTGGACAGGCCACAAAGGGCAGCAAGAGTCGAAGGGGGTAATGTGCCTCCTCTTTTGTTTCCTTCTGGCTCTAGGGTCGGGGAGCTTACATCCAGCTTGGAGCGCATGAAGGACCAGAACTCGGAGAAAGCTCACACCATCGAGATGCTGACCCAGAAGCTGGAGATCTTGGTAAGGGGTTGGCAGTGGGGCTGGGTGGCCCAGGGGAAGCTCAGCTGGGCAGTCCAGTGCAAAGACGGGAGGGACTCCAGCAGAGGCTCTCCAGAGTTGACACAGAGCCCAGCTAATATTGCTCACCTCCTTCAAGGAAGCCTCTCGTGCTCAGGAACAGGCGGCGGCCGAGGCAGAGGAGGTTGAGGCTCTGCGGACAGAGTCTGAGATGCTGCAACAGACGCTCCGTGACCTTGCCCAGGTAGGGCCGGCAGGGAAGGGGTGTGTGTGCTCCCACCTGGCCTGGCTTCCAGGAGGTGGACTTGGGTGCTTTGCTTCCTCTTGCAGGCTGTGATCTCTGACGCAGACAGTGCCGTCCACCTCCCATCCACTGAGGCCTCAGACAGCGAGGCCACTGGTCTCAGCCTGCGGGGCTTGTCTTCCAGCCTCCGGACACCCTCCCCACTACGCCGCTCTTCCCCTCGACGCAGCTCATCCCCCCGGCGCTGCCTCTCCCCGGTCTTCCCGGCAGACTCCATGCTGGTGGTGGTGCAGTCAGCTCTGCATAAGCGACAGCTGCAGCTTCAGGTGAGGGGGGTCCCTCTGCTTTCACGGTCGATGACTCCAGGGAAGAAGGTGCAGGGCTTGTCCATGCGGGTGCTGTCAGGGTGAGGCAACCCTCTGCTTCCCTCTCTGCCCTTCAGAGGTTGAAGCCCTTTTTTCCTGACGAGGGGAAGGAATACGGCTCAGGCTCCATGGATCTCTTCTCTACCATGGAAGACCAAAGGTTCCCTCCCTTCTCCCTTCTGCCATAAAACTTGCTGTATCTGCAAAAGAGAGAGGCTAAAGAGAAAGGCGATCTGGCCCTCACTGCAAGACATGGCGTTTGCAGCCTACGTCCATTGTGCAAATTGTGCCTCAGGGCTTCTAGCTGGGAGGACCCCATTTTCCCCAATGGGAAAGTGCTGAGTCTTTCACTCTGCTTCTGCCGCATCTCTAGGCAGCACTCTTGCTCTGTTATATGTTTCTTTGTAGCCACAAGGGCTAGGGACCTGTTTTTAGAAATAATAGGGATGAAAAAACAAGTTGAGACTTGCAAGGGGGCTGGACTCACTGCTTTTGTGAAATTGCACACACTGTGTGCAACTCTGAACCATAGCTTCTCCATCCAAATACACTGAAACTTGCTTCTTTGATCTGCATGTTTTGTTCTGCTTCTTTATGTGTTTGAGAGGAATGTGTGAATTTAAAGATAAGGCAAGGGTCTCATCTGGATCTCAGTATCTGTTTCTTCTCCCCAGGATCTCCAAGGGAAATACGAGGCTGCCCAGGATCTGCTGTCGTCCCTGAAGAGACAACTGGCAGACAGCGACAGTGAGCGGTGGTCCCTCGAACGGAAGATCCAGCAGCTGATGGACGACCTGGAAGCCCTGGGCCAGGCCAAGGAGGAGGCCGGCCACGAGGCCTGCCGGTTGCACTCCTTGGCAGAGCTTCTGAGCAGGTGAGAGTCTGGCTCTTGACCCAACAAGGGCAGGAGGCAGGGAGGCAGTTCTCTGTAGTTCCAAATGTTGCCGGATCCCCTCCTCCAGCTCTTTTTCCAGGGCATCCAATACTCTGCCCAGAGAGACAGCATCTCTTTGGCAGCCAGTGATTCCTTAGACTGAAGTGAAATCCTGAGTGCACCTTAACAGAAGAGCGAGGGAGTGAGAGCCCAGTGGCTACATGGGTCTGGTTAGGTCCCTGAGAAACCTGGGCTCAGAATGGCCCCATATTCGTGACAGTCCCTGCCTGGCTTCAGGCTGGCTTTTCTTCTGACATCACCTAACTTACTTTGCTGGGAGAAAAAGGACTGAGGCTCCCAACAGTCCCTTGAGATTCTTGCAGGAGGGGAGGGTGATCCTTGCTGTTCTCTGAACCAAAGCTTTTCCATCTTCCTTGGGAGGAGGATGGGGACCCCCTGAATACACTTATTCTGGGAGGGCCACACTGGGGCTGGTGAGGGGGGTGCAGCGGGTACAGTGTTCTCACCCGGGGTTCCTGCATGGCTTCAGTGTCCTCTTCCCCCCCCACCCTCTGCTGTTAGTGAGAAGGCCTCTCTGGAGAAGAGCCTGCAAGCCACGCAAGAGAAACTGGGGGGTCTGCAGCAGGAGAATGAGCGGCTGCAGGTGGTTAACAGCGATCTTCAGCGCCAGCGCCAGGCCCTCGAGGAGGAGAAGGAAGACCTCTTGAAGGAACAGGAGAGAGCCCAGAAGGAGGTGGAACAAAGGTGGGGGCAGCGGCTAGTTTGGGGGTGTTGAGCACAAGGGGAGTGTTGTTTCTATCGCGGGGGGTCCTCGTATGCTGGGTCTGGGCTCAACCAACAGATCTTAGCTGCCAGGGCGGGCGAAGGTCCTGGGGTGGCCTTGGCAGAGGCATGGGAGAGCAGGGTGGGAGGGCAGAGAGCCCCAGGCCTGTGGGTCTGGGGCCTGGCTGCAGACTGGAGCCTCACTCTGTATCTCTGTGGATCATGTCAGTCCATCTCATTCTGAGAAGGGTAGGAGAGCAGTAGAAAGAGGGTGGGCTATAGCCTTAGATGCAAAAGTCTTCTTACAACACTTAGACAAGGCTGTTTTGCTGGTCCTTTGCCTTTTGTTGCCCGGCTCATAGGCTTCCCCCTGACTCTATGGAGTCAGTCTGAGGCAGGAGTGACCTGGCACCCACCCTGCCTCCTTCCTTTCTACTCTGTCTCTCAGTCACAGACATCTGGAGCAACTGGAGGGCAAGAAGTCCAGCCTCAAGAAGGAGCTTGTGCTGGTGAAGGAGGCCTTGAGCCAGGCTGTCCTGGAGAAGGAGGTCTTGGAGAATGAGAAGGCCGAGGTGGCGGGAGCCCTGGCCAAGGCAAGCCAGCTGCCTCTTGGGATGGAAAATGGGGAGGGGGGTCCCTAGGTCTCCTGGTGAGGCTTTCCCCCACCTGTAGGGTGTCACCTTCATTCGGAGGCACTCCAGTCCTGTCAAAGGCTTGGCTGCTGGCCCCAACCCGGAGAAGGAGGCCTCCCTCTGTCTGGGCAGCCTTGACCCTCTCCGTCCTTCTCTCTGTCTCCCCTTCATTTCCTGACCAGGCAGAGGCAAACCGGGATGAGCTGGAACTGGCCCTGAGCCGGCTGAAGGCTGAGGAGGCCTCGATGCACGACTCCCTCACCAAGATGAGCGCCCTCAATGAGGGGCTGGCGCAAGACAAGACAGAGCTCAACCGGATCATTGCCCAGGTGAGAGCCAGCAGCCCAAGACTCTCCTTAAAAGCCTCCTCCTGCCTGAGGTGACTGTTCAGATTGACAGAGGGCTTTGACATCGGATGAGCAAAGGCAGATGAAATTATACCAGGGAAGGAAATACATTTGCAGGGCATCACAACTGCTCAACCCATCCCTGTCCTTGAAGGAAGAGGAGGCTTACTGTGGACTTTGTGTGGCTGGAATTTTGGGGTGGGTGTTCTGACCAAAGAACAGCGTTGTGTTGACTTGGTTCCTTGAATAAGCCAAAAGCCTGTCTGTAGGATATCCCGGAGGAAAAACAATGGGATTGGAGAAGGGGAGGAGGGCTTCCCTTCCGCACGCTGAGCCTTTCCACGCCTTGCCTTCCCAGCTGGAAGAGGAGAAAGCCGCCCTGCTGGGGAAGAAAGAAGAGATGGAGCAGGAGAAGGCCACCATCCGCGATGAACTGGTGCGGCTGGAGCAGGAGAAGCTGGACCTGGCCACAGAGCGCCAGGGGCTGGGCCATTCCCTGCAGGCCGTGGAGCAGAGCCGAGAGGCGCTGGGCCAGGAGCTGGTGGCGCTGCAGAGGGAACGGGGGCAGCTCCAGGAGCAGCTGGGGCAGGTGGGTCTCCCCTGGGGCTGGAGGGCCGGGGGGGTGGGATGGGGAGGTGAGGGGCAAGAGGCCCCAGGAGGGATGGCAGCCTTCAGGGGGAAAGCAATGGCAGCTGGAGATGAGAGGTCTTTTGGCCAATGCTTTGTGGCTGGGATGCTCTTGGGCCTCAGAGACTCCTGGCTGGCTGTGGGTCCAAGGGGCTCTCTGGGCCGGAGGTGCTGAGAGAGGCCGCAAGGGCCAGGGAGACATGGCAGTTACTCCCTTGCTTCCCTTCTTTCCTCTTTTTTTCTCTTCCCTTCTCTTTTGTTCCCTTTCCTTCGGCAGGTGACCCGCCAGAGGAACGCAGCCACTCAAGAGCTGGGCCAGGTGCGCCAGGAGCTGGAGCGCCATAGAGAGGCCATGCTGCGTCTGGGCAAGGAAAAGGAGGCACTGATGAAAGAGAAAGCCAGCCTGGTGGTGCAGCTGGCAGCCTCAGAGCGGGAGAATCGAGGCCTGGCAGAGGAGATGGCCAGTCTCAGGTGGGCGTATGGGGCAGAGGTGGCAGTGGTGGAGTCTCCTTCTTTAGAGGTCTTGAAGCAGAGGCTGGATGACCATCTGTCAATGGGGATGCTTTGATTTGGAGTTCCTGCATGGCAGGATGGGGTTGGACTGGATGGCCCTTGTGGTCTCTTCCAACTCTATGATTCTATGATCCCCCTCAAGGCCCAGGGGCTGGCAGGGTGAACGTGCCCACTGAGCTAGCAGCCCAGTCTGTCTGTTTGTCTGGACACTGGGCAGTTTTCCATCACCAATCCCAGGCTCGAGAGGGTAACCCAGGTGCAGCCGCAGTGTTTGCAAACAGATCTCAGGAGTGTGTGTGTATGTGTGTGTGTGTGTGTGTGTGTAGTGGCAGCTTGGGGTGTGGCAGGGCTTCACTCTCAGTTTCTGGGAGACACAGAGTAGGCTTTACTATCAAAAATGTGGTTGTGACAGAAAGTTTGCCTGTCTTTTCCTGCAATGGAGATATGAGGGTGCTTGTTAACATAGAAAATCAAAGCATTTTCATCAAATAATATATCACTTGACCTTCCTCCTTCTGTCCAGGTCTGAGAAGGACACCCTGGAGACAACCTTCTTTGAGATCCAGCAGCATCTGGCCCATCTGGACTCCCGGAAGGTGCAGCTAGAAAGCGAGAGCCAGGCCCTGCTTCTGGCCAAGGAGACTTTGCAAGGTGCTTGGGGCAGGAAACAGGAGTCTTCCTTTGGGTCCTCTCCATCACCTCTCCTGGAATCCTTCCCTTTCTCCTGGAAGGGAAGGGCAGTCTTAGCCAGACAAAAATGCAATGCCTGTTTCCCCTTTCCCAGCTGGCTCGCTGCCCATGTGTTTTGGGGTCTGGGGTCCCTTTGGCAGGTGGGCAGTGGGGAGGGGCAGCTCCCTCTTCCAGCCTTTACATCCCTTTTAGTTGCTTTGTCCTCCTTCCTTTGCTTTCTGATGCCTGTCTGCCCCCCACCGCAGTGGAGCTGGTGAGCCTCCGCAAGCAGATGGAGGCCGAAGTCGGCCGGCTGGAGCAGGAGAAGGCCCTTGCAGCCCAGAAAGCCATGCAGCTGGAGCAGGAGGCCCAAGCCACGCTGAGGAGTGTCCAGACGGCACACAAGGAGGAACTGGATCGTCTCCAGAGAGACAAAGTACGTGTGGCCATGTGCAAAAGCCCTGGGCCCGGCAGAAAGGGGAGCACCATTTTTGCCACAGCTGCCTTTCCTGTAGGACAGAGGGGCCAAGCCAGTTTGATCCTCGGGAGCCTCCAAGGGGTTGAGCGGCTACGGGGGCTGCTGGGGGCTGTCTTCTTCTGACTCTGGTGGTCCTCCTGGCAGGAGTCGCTGTGCCTGGAGATGGAGGCCAAGCGGGAAGAACTGCTGCACCGCCTGCGGCAGGAACGAGAGGAGCTGCAGGGGCGCCACGAGGCGGAGAAGGAGGAGCTTGGCGAGGAGATGGCAGCCCTCCAGCAGGAGCGGGACGAGGGGCTCCTCCTGGCAGAGAATGAGAAGCAGCAGGTGGAGCGCCAGTGGAAGGGGAGGCCTCGGAGGGGAAGGAATGCCTGGGCCCCGCTGGGTGATGGTTGCTGAGCAGCCAGGGAAGAGGTCTCTTACTAAAGAAGACACAGGGCTGAGCCTTTTGCCGTGTTTGTGAAGTGGTTCTATGCCTTCTCACATTCTGTGCAGGGAAAAAGTTGGACAGATAAATAGACATGATGGTCAGGCGCCCTTGTTTCAGCGCTGATCTTTGCAGGGTGAGGGCTGGGTTCCTGAGTGGGAGAGCAGGCCTTTGGCACCAAGCGCCTCCTGCTTCTGTTTCTGTGCCGCTGGGGAGGGCCTGGTGGGTTCTGCTGCCTGTGGGGCCACAAGTCCTGAGGTGGCATCCAGTTCCCAGGCCAGGCGCAGGGCCTGTGGGCTTTCCTGGTGGTCAGGCAGGTTGACTTCTGCTGACTTCTCCGGTCAAGAGGGTTCTGTGTGCTCGAGTGGGGCCCCGGTCCTCGTTGACAGAGCCCCTCAGTTCAAGTCCTACAGCATCTGGCACATTGCCACTTAGAGCACAGTCCCCTTCTGGAAGCCTCACTGTCGCTACCCCTCCCTCCTCCTCAGGCGCTGTTCCTCAAGGAGTCGGAGAAGGCTGTCCTTTTGGAGAAGCTTTCAGCCGCCCAGCAGAGCCTGGCCAGCCTCACCTTGGAGATGGAGAGGCAGAGGCGGGAGGCCCAGAGCCGACAGGAGCAAGAGCGGGTGAGTGCATTTGGGTACAGAGAGCCTTCGGTGGGATGGAGGGAACCCCGTTTTAAGCCATGACAGAGGCTCTGTGCGGGTACTGGGTAACCCTCTTTCCTGTGTTGGAGAGTTCAGCAACCGTTGCCCACACGCTGTCTCCTGTGAGAGCGAGAATCCTGTGTGTCTTTCTGTGTGTGTGTGTTTTAAATGGAAGCTGAACTTCTGAGGTGGACTGTCTCTCTGCCTGGAGCGTGTGGCAGGGCGACCACCCCATGGAGCTAGGCAGTTTTCTTGCTTCCTCTTTTACCCACTCAGCCAGAGTTGTGCCGTTGGAGTGTTTCTGGGCTGGGGGTCATGAAGGGAGTTGGTTTTCTCACCTGCTACAGAGCACCATCAGCAGCTTGAACTCAGAGCTGCGGAGCATCCGTGCCCAGTTTGAGGAAGCCATTGTCAGCCATGAGCGGGAAGTGAAGTCACTCCACGAACAGACCAGGGAGCTGACCAAGCAGCGGGAGGCCGCCCTCCGTGAGGTGATGGGACTTTGCCGGGGGAAGGGGGGAGCCCACGAGGGCAAATCCACAGAAAGGGCTTTGCTCACCAAAGTCTTGGCTGCCAGCCCCTAACCAAGAGGGCTGTGTCGTGCATTGCTTCCCACCCAGGTGGAGGAGCTGAAGCTACAGCTGCGCGTGGGGGAGGATGCCCGCGATGCCACCCGCCGGGAGCTTCAGGATGCCCAGCGCAGGCTGCGGGAGGCCCAAGTGGCCCAGGAGGCCCAGCGTAAGGAGGCTGCGGACCTCCGGAGGAGCCTGAGCGACGAGGGCCGGGAGAAGGAGGCCCTGCAGAGGTCCAACATGGAGCTGCGTGACGCCGTGAAACGAGCTGAGAGCGATCGCATCAGGTAGGAGGACAGGCGAGCAACTGGAGCATGCTCAGCCAGGAAAAGGCTATCAGGGGAAGGCTGGGCTCCAGGTGGTGGGATGGCCTGCAGAGCCCTGGGCAGTTCGGTCGCTGCCTCGGCCAACCTCCTTCTTGTCTTCAGTTTGAAGCGAAGCAATGAGGAAAAGGACCAGAAGCTGGCCATCCTGGATGAGTCCCGGGCAGCCGCAGGCAAAGAGGCTGCAGATATGCGCAGTAGCCTCCAAGATGTGGAGCGGTCGCGGCTGGAAGCACGCCGGGAGCTGCAGGAGCTGCGTAGACAGGTATTGGGGAGGCATCGGGGCAGGTGGGAGAGGTCTGTGGGGCTGAGGAGAAAGAGAGAGAGAGAGAGAGATGGGCTGGTGGGTGAGAGGACTGAGGGCAGAGGAGAAGGCCTTGTGTCACCCCACTTTCTTGAGAGCCAGCTTGTTTTTTTGGGGTGGGGGGAGATGGAGTTCCCTCAGCCTGACCCACCTTGCTTGGCTCACATCCAGGCACTGCACTCCTGGCCTCCCTCTCTGTCTCTGTGATACTCTGGGTGCCTGACTGGTGGGCTCCCTTGCCCCCGCTGAGCCTTTTGGGCCTTTTCTTTGCCTGGAGGGAGACTCCTGCCCAAAGACCTTCCTCTGCCTCCACTCGCCTCCTACTTTTCCCCTCTCTGCAGCCGCTCACCTCTTCTTTTCCTCCCTTTCAGCTTTCTCTAGCTGTTTCTCTCTTCTCTCCACTCCCACCGTTTTTGTTCTGGGGTTGGAAGCGCAGTCCGCTCTGGGCAAACCGGTGTTCCCGAGCAGATGTCTCACAATGACTAGGGCCAATCCCTCTCTCAGCCATCCATGCAGAGCGGCTTCTCCAGCTGTCTGCTTCTGACCTGGGGCAGCCAAGGAGCCTTTCTTTCCGTCTTCCGTCCACGCAGGTCAAGATGCTGGACAGCGAGAATGCAAAGAAGAGCAAGGAGGTGGCGGAGCTGCAGGCCCGGGTGTCTCTGGATGAGCAGCGGGAGGAGGAGAGCCGGCGAGAGTCCTTTGGCCTCAAGCAGAAGATTGTGGAGAGCGAAGCCGGTCGGGAGTCAGCCAGGAAGGAGGTGAGGGGGAGGAATGCCCTTCCAAGCAAAGCTCCCAGGGCTGCTGGCTCTCTGGCTTCAGCCCTTGCTGGGCTTTTGGGCTGAGGCAGGATTGCCTGCTGTGCCAAGGCCCTGCCATGAGAGGCAGGAGAGGGAGGCCAGGGTAGGTCTGACCCACCTGGGGAGAGTGTTTTGGCCCCCTTCCTCCATGCTGTGACCAGCCAGCCCCATGGCAAGGGGCCCAGCAGGGAGTCTTTGTTGTGGCCTCCCCAACCTGTGTTTTGCCATGTTTCTAACATCCCCTCCTCCTCACTGTCTTTGTCTGGGATGGTGGTGGTGGTGGTACAGACTGGAAGGACTTCCAGTTCATTCCCCAGTTTGAGTGCGTCTTCTCCTGGGCTAATAATAATAATAATAATAATAATATAAAGGAAATAAGAATGCTGCCTGAGGGTGGGGTGTGTGTTTCACACTGGGACCTCGGGGCCCAGCGTACCTTTCAGCTTTCTCCTCCCCTCAGCTCCAAAGCCTGAAGCGCCGGCTCTCTGACCTGGAGCACGACTTCCGCCTGAGGGAGAGGGAGCTGCTGGGCAGCCTGGAGGAGGCCAGGGGGAACGAGAAGAAGCTGCTGGACGATGCCCACAACCTGGAGCTGAAGAGGGAGGCAGCGGTGGCTGCGGCGGGCGAACTGAGCCTGCGCCTGAGCGGGGCCGAGGGGCGCGTGCAGGGCTTGGAGGCTGAGCTGGCCCGCTTGGAAGGCCTGAAGCACCAGGTGGAGCTCCGGCTGGGTAGCCTCCACTCGGCCCTCCGGCGCACCCTGGGCCTCGGCTGCACGGGACGGCCACCCAGCCCGGCTGTCAAGGGCCACAGCAATGGCAGCATCTCCTCCCGGAGGCTCTTCTGCCCCACCCCAAAAGGTAAGTGTCCCCTTAGGGGAGAGCATGGCTGCTGGCTATGGGGTCCCAGCTCCCTCCCTGTCCCCGGGGTCAGCCCCTTTCTTTGCTCTCCAGGGGAGGTGACAGCAGAGGAAGAAGAGGGTGAGCCCAGTAGCCCCACCTCCCAGCCCCTCTCACCAGAGCGTGTCCTCTCCCCCGGCCGGAGCGAGCAGCTAGTGGCCGACATTGACCCAGAAGCTGTGCGGACCGCGCTCCGGGACTTCCTGAAGGAGCTGAGGGATGCACAGCGAGAGCGGGTAGGCCTGGGGGGCCAGCAGGGAATGGTGGTCCTGGCTCAGCCTCCTCCTGGTTAAAGGGCTCCGTGGCCCCCACCCAAGTCCTGACCTCTTCTTCCTCACGCCTCTCTTTCCTTCCACCCGTCCTGCCTCTGGGGATCCAGGATGAAGCCCGGTCCCAGCTGGGAGTCCTGAACCGCCAGCTGGCTGAAATGGAGGCTGAGCGAGACGTGGCCTGCGCCCGGGTGCAGCAACTGCAAAAGCAGCTGGCCGAGTGCGAGGAAGGTGGGATGGAAGGGGGCTCCCCATGGAAGGGCCCCCTCATGGGTCTCCCTCATACCTCAAGCTGACCTTTAGCCATGGCTCCCAAATCACTGAGGTTTCGAATAAGGGATGAAGTGGCCCTTCCCAGCATACTCTGCTGGGTCTTATCAATGAGCCCTGGAGTCCCAAACGGCTGCTGTGGAGAGAAGCTACAGTCCTCTTTCCTTTCCTTTCCCTTCCCTTCCCCCCACTGGAGGGTGTTTGTGATGGAGTCATTTCCTTCCAGGTTTCCCTTCTGTGATGTAGTGGGCATTGCTGTGGGCACCCATAGCAATACCAATACCAATACCAGTAGCACGCACATTTCTATACCACTTATCAGTGCACTTAAGCACTCCCTAAGTGGTTTACAATGTGTAACCCAGAGGGCCCTGAGAAGGAAAGGTGAAGAGGTTCCCCACCTCCTTCCCGGGGCTTTTGGCCAGCCCCATTTCTGCCCTCCATCCTGCCCCACACTGCTGCTACTAAGCCCCAGCCCTTTCCTCTCCTGCAGGAAGGCGCAGCCTCGATGGGAAGCTGAGTGGGGCCCAGGCCGCCCTGGCCCTGCAGGAGGAGGGCATGAACCAGGGTGAGAGGGAGCGCAAGGCCCTGGTGGAGAAGGTGGCATTGCTGGAGCGGGGCCTGCAGGCGGCAGAGAGCGAGCGCAAGGCCAGCCTGGTGAGTGCCAGTGGGCAGAGCGGCTGGAAGAACGTGTCTGGGGGGCTTTACTGGCCCTTGAATGGGTGGGCAGGACAGTTCAGGAATGGTGGGGAGGAGGTGCCAGCCCACCTATGTTTCCTGCCAAGCCTCCGCAAGAGCAGCCCTTTCACAAAATAAAGTAAGAGCTTCACCCCTGAGATGAGGTAGAGTAAAGCATTGGTCCAAAGCTGGTGAGATCTGGGGAGAAGAAGCCTTGTCTTATGGCTTCTTTCCCAGTGGTGTTGGGGGAAGAGAGATGGAAAGGGCTTCTCCCCTCATATGTGATGTCTGTGGGGCTGGGAAGGTCCCCCTCCCCAGCACAGAGGAAGGAGTCTGGCCTGCAACCCAGCCCACCTGTCACTCCAGCATCCCAGCCCTGGAGAAAAGAGGCAAGGAAGGGATTGGCTGCCCTGGTGGAAGTGCCAGGACTGGATCGCCCCAATTCTTTGGAGAAAAGAGGCAGCCTTGGCCAGAGAGGCTGCCACAGGGAAGATGGCTGACACTGCAGGTGCCCCACTGAGGCAGCCACATCTCCAAAGAGTTCTGTTCCCAGCAAGGGACAGATGACCAGAGAAACCTCGGTGACCCCTTAAGAGGCTCAGAGGCCACCTGGAGAGTCCCGGCTGCAGCGAGGATGGTCACCCTGTGCCTCTCCTCCCCAGGAGAAGATTGGTACCATGAAGACCAATGAGGCCCGGCTGGAGGCGGAAAAACGGCGGCTGAAGGAGGTCTTGGATGCCTCCGAGAGCCGAGGGACCAAACTGGAGCTGCTCCGGCGGTCACTGGAGGGAGAACTGCAGCGGGCCAAGCTGGTGCTGAGCGATCGCGAGACGGAGGTCCAGGTACTGCGTGACCGCATGGAGCTCCTGCAGAGACAGGTAAGCCCTCAGCATCAGCAGGCTGCTTCCTGGAAGGCCTCTCAGCCCTTGACTCTCTCTTGGAGGCATGGAACAGTGCCTTCCCTGCCCCTTACTCCCTCAGTGCCAGCACCACTTCAGTATGTGGCAGCCACCAAATGTCCACCATGCACCATGTCCAAGCCAGTGTCCCCGTGTGGCCCCTCTTCCTACTTGGTCCTTCAGCTATGCCAGCGGAGGGGGGAGAGGAATACAGGCTCTTGCACTTGAGGGTGGCCCCTATGGGTCCTTGAGTTCCAGCCTTCTGTGGGGGCAGCCTGGGGAAAAATCCTCCATTCCCACATGCTCATGTCTGCTGTGTCCTCACAGCTGTCAGAGAGTGAAGGGAAGGCCAGCGCCCTGCAGCTCTCGCTGGACCGTGCCAACCTCTCACTCGCGAAGGCTGTGGAGGCAGAGGGATCCCTGAAGGAGAAAGTCCAGGGGCTGAGCGCCTCCCTCTCCGAGAGCCTTGGTGCCACCGGCTCGGCCCAAGAGAAGGTTCTCCAGCTGCAGAAGGCCCTGACGGCCAGCGAACACGACCGGAGGGTCTTGCAGGTACCAGGACGCAGATTGGGGGTCTTGTGGGCAGACAGGCACTTTGGCTGCTGTTGGCCTTCTCCACAAGCAGCACACCAACCGCCTGTGGGTCTCTCTGCCATTTCAGGAGCGGCTGGATATGGCCCGCCAGGCTGCCTCGGAGGTCAAGAAGCAGAACGGGGGGCTCTCTGAACACCTCCAGGCCCTGAAGAGGGAGCTGGCCGAGCGAGAACTGCAGAAGGAGGAGTTGGAGGGACTGGTGAGGCAGCGGGAGGAGGTGAGTTGGCCCAGGCCAGGTCTGCCCTGGGGTGCCACATGCCCTCTGGCCCAAGGGGGGGGGCTTTGAACCCAAAAAGCATAGCCCTGCAACCTGCCGCATAAGTTGTGCAAATGAAGGGGCTGCAGGACCCTTGCTGTGCCCTCTGGCTTTGGCTTTGCCAGCCGTTGTCAGTCCATGTGAAGCCCATTCCTGTCCCCATTGGAAATATGATTCTGCCCCCAGAGAGACTCACGGGTCTTCAGTGCAGAACCTGAGATGCCTTGAGCTCCCCATAGTTGCCCTAGAGATTCTGAGCAATGTGGGAGGTGGGGAGGGGTCCCAGCCAGGAGTTTCTGGGGGTCCCTTTGTGGGGTGCCTTCCTGACATGCCCACATTCTTCCTCTGCAGCTGCTGCGCCAGCGCCAGGAGGGTGAGGCAGCGGTCCAGAGGAGTCTGCAGCGGGCGCAAGAGGACCGGCGCCTCCTTCAGGAGCGGTTGGGGAGGCTGCAGCGGTCCCAGGCCCAGGTGGAGAGTGAGAAGCGTGAGGCCGAGCGCTCTTCCCTGCGCTTGGAGAAAGACCGGGAGGCCCTCAGGAAGACCCTCGATAAGGTGGGTGGCTGGGTGGCTCCCCCCTCATCTGCGAGGGATTGGTGCTTGGGTGGCTGAAGCATTGGCCCAAAATGTAGCAGTCCAGGGTCTGCGGAAAGGGGGGCTCAGCAGGGAGAAAAGGACCCAGAAGGAGCTGAAGCAGTCCTGTGGGACTTGCTGCCACATGTGGCTGGCCCAGGAGGGAAGGGTCTGACCCATTCTGCAGGCATATGCCATGCTCTGCCCAGTGTGAAGGGGCAGCTTCACCCTTTGGAGGCTTGGGAGGGAGCTGAATTGAAGGCCCTACACCTAGTGTCAAAGGGGATGGGTGCGTTGGCAGCCTTCTTGGCAGTGCCAGCCCTGAGGGTGACCCTCTTGTTTTCAGGGAGGGGGAGTGGAGGGGACCCATGGTACCATTTCTCTGCAGGACATCACAGGCAGCCCCTTCCAGTTTAAAATTCCACATTTTAAAGTTTGGCCCTGGTTGTGGATGTTTCCTGTCAGAAATGTTTTTGTAGGAAAATACCCTACTGTAATGGGCAGTCGTATCTTTCCAAAGAATCAGGGAACACCTGAACATGCGCAGAATGGCCCCCTCCCCTCCTCATGACCTCCAAGCAGGCAATGTGGGGCAGGGGCTGCCTGGCATATGGGTCTCTGTAGTCATGGGCTTCTCTTTGGCCTGGCAGGTGGAGCGAGAGAAGTTGAAGAGCCACGAGGACTTTGTGCGGCTGACACTGGAGAAAGAGCACCTTAAGCGGTCTCTGGCGTCTGTGGAGCAGGAGCTGGCAGAGGCGCAACGGCGCATCCGGGTGCTGGAGGTGGTGCCTTTTCTCCCCTCCCCAAACCACCAGACATGCATTGAGAGGAGTTATCATGCCCTTTTATCCCTGGGCTGCAATGGCCCAACCCTTTCCCTCCATTGCGGCCCCAGCACCTGTGCTTCTGCGAATGTCTGCCAGGATAGTGGCTGGAGCGTGTCTGGTTTGAGCCCTCTTTTGGGCAGGAGCCTCCTCGCCTGGCCTGAGACCCCACCAGGGTCAAGGCTGCCCCAGCCTTGCTTCCAAGGAGGGGTAGGATGCGTAAGAGGGCAAGAAGGCATCTGGGATCTCACTCTTAAGGACTGCATGGGAGTGGTGCTGGGTGGATAAATTCCTGTTTGGGAGGGAGGGTGCGCTTTCCCTGCAGCTTGCCTTGCACTCTTGCCTTGCACTCTTGCACTGCCTTGCACTCTCCCCACTAATTCATGCTGGCGCCTCTTTGGCCTCACCAGGCGCAGGTGGCAGAGCTGGCGCAGGGCATGGCCGAGGTGCCCAGCCGGTCCAGGCAGGATCTCCAGGGTGAGGCAGAGCGTAAGCAGACCTTGGAGGGCCGCGAGCGAATCCGCCAGCAACAGGTCCGAGGCCTGGAGGAGCAGGTCAGCTGGGCCCCAGTCTTGTGCTTACCCTGGCCCATTGGAGGGCCCGCCTGCCCCTCGCCTCCCTTGGGTGCTGAAGGGGCCCTCTTCCTTTTTCCACAGGTCTCCGTGCTGAAGGAACAGCTCCAGCCAGGGGCCCAGAAGGACTACTTCCCTCTTGCCTCCGTCGTCCTCTCAGGGGACTAGGTGCTCCGAAACACCAGCATAAATTTGCATCCTTGAGCCCGGGTCAGGGACACGCAGGAGTGGAAAGTGTGTGTGGGGAGTGCGTTGGGCCTTTTTTGTGACAATCAGAACTGACTCTGGTGCTCACTTTCTTCAGACAGAAAATGGTGCACACAACAGAGGCACCTGGCAGTTTATGGCCCTCCTTGTAAGAAGAGGGAAGGAAAGGGGGCAGCTTCCAGCAGAACATCCGGGAGTCCTGCCCTGGGCAGCCTCCCCTGCCTCCAAAAACGTCTCTAGCAATACATTGGGAGATGGAGCTGTGTTTTTGTCTCTGGCTCTCAGCCGAGGGGCTGGAAGGACGCCCCAGCGGCCTCTCGGGTTCCTTCCTTGCACTGATCTCTTCTTATTAAATGTGACCAAGATAGATATTTTTAAAAAGCAATATGGAGACACTAACGGCACACATATGCGCGCGCGTGTGTGTGTACATATATATTTTGTTTCTTAATGTAACAATTAATCCAGGAAAAGTAGAAAGCTATTTTTATACTGATGGTGCTGTAGTTGTGGCTAAAGCAGGGGCCAGTCCCGAATAAAAGCTGGCTCTCCTACTACCTGTTTTGCCCTCCTCATTCCTGTCCTTCCACCCACCTTTCTGGGTTTCCAGAATACCTGCAGTGGGAAGAGGACTGAAACAGATTTTGTCTGAAAGGCCTTATAACAAAAATGGCAACACTTCTGGTTTATTTTTAGTTGTTTAAACATTTGTAGAAAAGGAGGAAAAGGGAGTTATACTAAAAGGAGACTCACAAAACCAACAGCTCTTGGCTTTGGCCCGAGTGGCAGCTCCTGTGAGAAAGCTGTGTGATGGGGGCCAGGGGCAGTGCTTTGTTGGGACCACCAAGCAGCTTCCATTTTAAAAAGAAGTGTACAATATTTCCAGAAAAGAATCGGGTAATATAAAATGATGTGTATGCTTGCACACAAGACTATTAATGGGCACAAGGCAGACTCTTCTACAGCTTCTTTGGACAAAGCCTTGCAGCAAAGGAGGAAGGTGCTGCACCCAGGGCTGCTCTTGCCCTTTTGGTGGCCACAGACAGGGCGGTGGCGGTGGCTCTGGCGTCTGTGGCACAAAAGCCCCCCCCCCGCATGTGCCACAGAGTCCGCCACTCCAGCTTAGCAGCCGCCACAACTCCTCGCGCAAGAGATAGCCACGGTCTGGCAGAGTCCACTGGTTGCCATGATGCCGCACTTGGAGAACTTGTCACGACAAAGGTCAGCTGCAAAAGAAGGCAGCAGGGAGTCAACGTGAGGAGGCTGGCACAGAAGGACTGCTGGACCACCCTGGGATGGCATGGCCTCTTTCCCATGTCAGTGGTGGGAAAAACATCCCTTGCCTGTTCCTAGCTTCCCCAGGACTGGAGCACCCTTGCTGTGTTCCAGGGAGACTGGGTGGGGGGGTCCCCGGCACAGCAGTTGACCCATCTGCCCACCTCTCTGGCGCAACCTAGACTCTGGCACAACCTAGACTGTAGATTAGGTGGCTGGCAGCTAGAGGTACTAAACCAAAAATGGAGATGGTTGGCTCAGCACTTACCTCTGAGGAGCTCTTCGTGGGCACACACCGTGCGGACGCAGATCTCCTTATTGATCACATAAACGCGGCGGAGACTGTTAGAAAATGGGGAGGAAAGCAAAGGTCACACATGTCCTGTGGGCACAGCGGGAAGAAGAGGATAATCTGCCAATGGGGTGGATAACCTGCACTCCTGTTGACTTTCTAGGCACACAAATGCATATGTCCCTACGTGGATAAAACGTACAGACAGCCTCTTGCAAGAGCACCATGATAGGCAGGCCCCACCAGAGAAAGCAAACCATCATCCACTTACTATAATTCTTCTTCTTACTATGGTTTATTCATGTAGTGCTGTAGATTTACACAGTGCTGTGATTTGTCTTGTGACGCAGGGAAAGTAAGACCTGGTTGTGTACACACTTTGTGGAATCCGAATCCGAGAGGCCACGAGGGCCATCGACTCCAGCCCCATTCTGCCGGGCAGGAGTCACAAGTGTGCAGTTAGGATCCAAGAAGCTGAACAACAAGCAGCTGGATGTTTCAATTTAGTGCCGCTCTGATTTTTCACTGCTTGGGACTGTTGTGGCATCTGTTACAAGGACTTTGGAGAAAAGGGAATATGGCTGGATTTGCTGGCAAATTCTGTTTTGGAACCAGCTTTTATTCTGGACAGCCAAGGCCTATTTTCTACAACACTGAAGTGGCTCTGTTGGCTAACCATTTTAGGAAGGTGAGAAGCCACCTGGGTCTAAGAAGTGAGGACTGCGGAGTCGTCTAGTTCTGCACTGGCTGGGAGAGATGCCTGGATGAGGCTGTTCCTCTAAGAAGGTTCTTCTCCACAGCAGGCAAAGCAAACATTCATAGGTACATAAATATGGATAGACCTCTGTGTGAGGGTGAGTCTGCACACACAGACACTGGCAACTGGGGACCCATCTGTTTAGCAGTCATGAGAGCAGCACAATCGTCCCAACTGTGGCATGACTGGAGAAGCTGGCAGGGGCTCACCTGCCCTTGGATGGCAGCCCACGGCTCCCCACGGAGGCTCACCTGTAGAAGCAGATCTCGTTCAGGCACTGCTTGCAGGGCTTGTGGACCGAGTAGAGCCGAGTGCAGGGGTACTGCTCCTCCTGGCAGTCTGGAAAGAGAACATGCCGGCCATAGTTACTGAAAGCCATGGCCAGGTGTTTTCTCTGCAGGTTCTAGCAAAGCCTTTCCTTTGCCTGCATGGATCCTGGAGGACCCTTGGCCTGTCACCCGTAAGTAGTAATGCCTTAGTGTGTGTGTGTGTGGGGGGGGAGCCAAGTGCAGCTCCATGGTACCCAGAAGTGCCAGACCATCATGGGAAGGATGAAGATGGGAAGCCTGGATGGATGGCTGATGAAGGAGCAGTCCTCCCCCAGTGGCCTCCAGCTGCTCCCTGCCTCTGCTTCCACTACAGGGCAGATACAGGCAAGCAAGTAAGCAAAGAAGGTCCATGACTAAACTCTGGCAAATCATGGTTCTCCCCAGTTCCCTTCTCTTGAGTGATTCCTCCTCCTAACAAACTAGAGACAACTGCCATCATGAGAAAGGCACGCGACATGAATCAACTGTCCATCAACCACAAGCCTACCCAGCGGTCCGGGCTCAGTGGGCTCTGTCTCGGCAGCATCTGGCAAAGGGTGGAAGAGGAAAAAGAGACTTAATGACCTGCAACAGAACTACTCTTCACCCCAGAGTCGGGGGGGAGAGCTAGGCAAGCTTACCGAGGGTTGGGGCGGGGATGACCTCCTGCTGGTTCTGCTGCTGAGACTGGTACTGGTACTGTTCCTCGGGAGTCTGGGGGGAGATGTCTGCAATGGAAAGGAGGGCACTCAGCTCTGCCCGCTTTGGCCCCTACTCCACCCCAATGCCAAAGTTTGGTTTTGAAGGTGGACAAAAAAGAGACCACTCACCATTGCCAGCATAATCATAATAGTCTTGACTCTCTAAAAAACAATGAAAGAAAGGGCTCCATTTAAACCCCCAGAGGAAGGAGCAGCACATTCCCCGTTCGAGATGGGGCACCATGCCACTTCCTGGGGGAAAACAGCCCTTGGCGATGCCAAGAGGGTGCCAGGTTTGCAGGCACCTCTTCTTTGATACAGACCTGGCAGGAAGTCAGGTGTCCCTTGAGAGCCCAGACAGTGAGAGGGGCACTCACCTATTTCATAAGGCACATACGGCGTGTCATGGTAGGCCGGGTCCTCCGTGTCGTACTGTCCCTGAGCCAGGAGTGCTGCTTTGAAAGAGAGAGAAGGGGGGCAGACAGGCAGAGTGTGTGCCTTGGGAAGCCCGAGCGGCCCAGGGACCCATGTCCAACTCTGGCCCCCCTCAGCCTTCTCCCTTGGCCTCTGAGGAGGAAGGGAGAAGTGAGGCTGTGGGCAGGGATGGGGCTTCGAGAGGGGGGCTACTGGACCTAGAGTATGAATGCCTCCTTGCCTCCTCCCTCCTCCTGCTTCCACTGCAAAAGCACTCTCTTTCTGCCCACCTTCTCCTACCAAGGAAGGGGATCCCAGGGCGGTGTTGGGGCTTGCTCACCCACCCTTCAAGTTTGATCGTGTGCCAACATGGCTTTATCCTGGCAACAAACACGTTCCAATGGGTGAGGCTGAGTGAAGAGGGCTTGGCCAAGGCTCCCCACAGCCCTGTTCAGCACTCAGCCTTCCAGTGCTTCTGCCTTGCGGCATGTACTCTGCACATGCCCCAAAGCACTGTGATAATTATTTCTCACTTTTCAGGGCCTTGTCATTTGGATAGGATCTGGGGCTTGGCCCTGGCTCTAAAAAATTAGGAAGGAAGCAAGGTGGTTGCTATTAAATCCAGGCTGAATTCCAGCATAGCTGTCCTCTTGCACTGAGAAGTGGGGCGGAGGGGAATGAAGGGTAGGAGGATGGGAGTCTCTCTCACTCACCTGGAAGGCAGAGGAAGAAGAGGAACAGAGCCTTCATGCTTGGTGGGGATGGTGCTTCTGGGTGCCCAGGAAATGGCCGGAGGAACTGGAGCAAAAGAGAAGCAGGGAACCAACTGGGCGTCAAGCAGGAAGACATCCATTTGGACTTCAGGCCATGCACCAGTGCCATGTCCCTCCCCTGGCAATGTTAGGGGGCACGGCAGGAGGACAGCGGGGACCTGGGTGTCTCCCACCCAGGAGCTGGCAGCCCCAGACAACCACACTGAGTCCATGCTGCCGTTTTAACACACATTGGCCCAAATCCGTGGGATTTATGTCCATGCTGACTTGCCATTCAATGCACCATGAGATGGGCCTATTCTAGGTCAGACTGAGCCACCAGATCCCAGCCACTGTTTTCAGCAGCAACTAGTGAAAAGAGGAAAGCCTGACCTGTCTGTAAACCCCGTACACATCATGGAGAAATCCCAAGAGACCACTGCTCTACATGGACCACCAGCCACAGTCGCCTCCCGCCTGGCATTCTGGTCCAACTCAAAGAAATAGCCAAACTCCTGGGAAAACGACCCTTCCACCCCCAGTCCTGGAACCCCCTGCGTCTTGGACCAGAAATGGATTCTCCGGGGATACAGTATGCCAGGAGCCCCTGGCCTCTGGGAGACTAGAAAGCAGACACTTCCCCTCCCTTTGCAGACTCTGAAGGGCGGTTGTTGACCCTGCGCTCCTCCGCAGAACCAACACAGGGGACTGGCAGGCGTGGGATCCCTCTGGGGCTCTGGGCACAGGGCCACAAAATGTGCAACGGGAACATTGCCACGGATGGGTGGGGTGGGGAGATGCCGCACGGTGACTGCAAAGACTGCATGTGGGAGGACAATGCCAGAGGGCACAAGGGGGGGGGGGGTCCTGCCACGGGAGGCTCACCTTGGGGACCCAAAGTCTTTCTGAAGGGGGTCAGTCTCCCCATGTTGGCTGAGCTACAGTTTGTGGGGTCACCACATGGCAGGTCATGCACTCCATTCCCTCATGCCAAATAATGTTTATAATCCAGTAGCATCTCTGTCCAATTAAGGCTTTTAATTTAAGACAAAACTGGTTTAAAAAAACAAACCCAAATACTTGAGGATTCACAACAATGCAAAGCAACGCTATGCTTCCTGTCCCTCAGAAGTTTAACTGCAGTGCGAGATTGAAAGCAGGATTTCCAAGCGCCTCTCCCTTGTGAAGCTGGCTGGGTCTGCTTGGGCTCCCTTACCTTTGTAGCCTACCTCGCAGGGCTAGGAGGATGCACAGCAAAGGGTTGCCCAGGGCCAGCGAGATGGCCGACAGAGTCAGAGACACAGCCACAGACCTCAACTCTTCCAACTGGCTAGCTCTGCATCCAGGCAGAGAAGCCGGCAGAGAGCCTCGAGCGGATCCTGTTGCTGCTGGTCCTTCAGAAAAGTTTCCTAGAAGGCTCTCCCTGGCTCCGCTCTGCTCCTCCTCCGCAAAACCCACGGACCATGGGGGGGGGAGGGGTTGTGCCGAGACCCCAGCAGCCCCCTGCGTGCCCCACACAGGCTTAGAGAAACCAGATGTTTGTGCAAGACACATCTGGGAACAATCAGCCTGGTCTGAGGCCCCTCCCTCAGAAAAGCCCCCTCCCCAGCCTGGCCTGCTGCAAGAGCCCAGAGAACAAAAGAGAGAGAGAGAGAGAGAGAAAGGCTGACAGTGACTGCCCCCTTCACCACACTTCTCCCCCATTTTTAATGGTTTCCAGGGGGCCAGTTTCCAAGAAAAAGGACCCAGTGCCCCCCCCCCCCAAATTCCACAAAGCAGGAAATGGGAAGCAGGAGGGGGAGGCACAACCTCTGCAAGCCCCCAGGATCCAGGTGGTGGGATTGGCAATGAATTAAACACAAAGACACACACACACACAGGGTCCGCAAGCGCTCCCCCATCTCTCTTCCAACCCTGTCCTACTGTTGGAAAGGGCCAGTGGATGCTGCTTTTCCCAACAGTGAACTAGGGGCCCCTTCCATCGCCATTGCTCTGGCTGAGGAAAGAGGAGGAAAGAAGAGACCTTTCCAAAACACACCATTCATCCTCATTCCCACCCGCTTCGGTTTGGGAGGAGATGATGATCCTGAACATGAGGCCAACCTCCCCCTCCCTGGCGACCGTCTCCAAAACTGCCCCCCAAATAAGCACCCAACCCCCCCCCCCCCGGCACACAAGGGGGGCTCCCTCCCTCTCCTCCACATTGGGGTGCCTTACCAGCTTGGAGATCTTCCTTCCTTCTTTCCTTCCTCCCTCCCTCTCTCTCTCTCTGATTCTCACTCTTTCTTTCTCTCTTCTTCTCGCCAAACTTCCTCCTGTCTACTTTGCAAGGGGCAAGAGAACAGCCGCTGACGCCGCCTCCGCCTGGGTCCTAGCACCCTCCAGGCAGCAGCACCACCAGCCTCTGCGGTGAAACTGAGCGCCCAGCATCCATGCTTGACCTGGGAAGAGGCAGGAGGAGGAAGGCAGAGAGATCTGTGGCAGGGAAGGCAGCAGGAGCCTCCCTGGACCCCACTCCAGCTCAGAGCAGCCCTGGCAGAGCGCTCCGAGGAGGTGAACCGGGGAAAGCGGCCCATTGCAAGAGGAGGGTCTCTGGAGGGCAGCTGGAGGGTGACAAAGCCTCCAGGGGAGAGGGGCTGGGGGGGGGGGGAGGCTCGGGATGCCAGGCTACAGGGGCTCACGTCCATTTCCAGCTGGGTAGGGTGGGATGGGAGATGCCCCAAGGCCCCACTCACTTGCCCCAAAACCCCTGGCCTGGCTGGACACTCCAGGCCCCACAAAGACCCCCCGACCACAGCCAGGCCTGTGGGGAATGTGTGGCCGCCCGGTCCTCCTGGTCACCTTCCAGGACTTTGCAGCCGCAGTAGTCCCTTTGTAAAGGTGGAGTCAAGCTTTTTCTTTCTAAAAAACCCTCGTGTGCTGCTGCTGTCCTCTGTTTTCCAGCTTTAAATTGCCAAAAATTCTGTAGATCAGTAACAGAAGATATGAACAAACCTTAAAAACAAGAACAACACTGTGAAGAAAATATATTCTGTTTAATGCGAGGCACATCTAAAACTACATTGAAATGGACTGGACCATCACTCCCTCTCTTTCACAGCACCGTTCCTTTTTGTTTTGGCAGGTAGAAGGAAGGGGGGGGGGAGAGGGAAAGAAGTCTTATGGTGAGGTGGGGAGGTCTGAAGACACTCAGGGTCCAAAGATGCCACTGCCAAGCCCTGGCATAGGAAATGCCACCCCCAGAAATCTGTGGGTAAGGAATGGCCTGCCGACTCCTGGCAGCAACAGACCGAGCAAAAGCAAATCCTGCTGGCAAACAGTGACTTTACAGGGCTGGCAGGAGCCAGAAACGGCTTGGTGGACATGGAAATGGCAGGAAGGCACTGGTTTTGCTCCAAGGCTAATGCCAGAATGGCCTCCCCTACCTTGGCATACACCTGGGGGTTAACAACTTGCCAAAAGTGCTGGCAGAACCACACATGGCCTGCGTGCTCCTCCTGTGCACTGGATGGCAAGGTATGAAAAGCCCTCCTCCAGGCCTGGCAAGTACCCTTGGGTACTGGGGGAGAATGGGGCCCCTTGGAGGACTCTGAAATCCCCCACTTTGGAAGTCCAGGAGGGCAAGGGTTGCCCAGGGCTGCAAAGAAGCAAGGAGAGGCTGGAATGGTGAGCACTGTTCCCAAAGGAAATAAGGAGTCCCATTCTGAGGCTGGGGGGCTGTGGCGGCACGGTGGTCCAGCGTCATCTGGTGGCGATGCAGATTTTGCCTTTGGCGAAGAGGGCCTGGTTGAGTGGAGGCCACGGGGGCAGCGGCTGTTGGCGCATCTCCCTCTCAAGCTGCTTGAAGAGCTTCCTAGGCGACTTCTTGTGCCGCAGCACCTGGAGACTACTGAGGACACCGTGGTCCAAGCCGGTCTGAAAAGGGGGGAAAGTGGTGGGAGGGGGCTCCCCTCTTCTCCTCCTTCAGGCAGCTGAAGATCGGCAAGCAGGGCACAAAGTGTGCAGCCTGTCTCATCACCTGACCTCCGGCCCTCGCTGCTCAACTCAGAGACAGACTGCTCCTAAGCATGGAGGCATTGTTTAGCCTCAAGGCTAAGAGCATCTGACAAGCCCCCCCCCCCCAAAAAAACCATGCCAAATGCATTTTTAAAGCCCTGCTTTTGCTAGCTTTCTTACAGTTAGTCTCAAAGCTGCTACAAGATCCCTTTGCGTATTGATTCCACAATGCAAGTAATTGTGGCAAAAGTGAAAATTCCTTCTACAGTGCAGTCTATTCTTTTGTACCGGCAATTGGTCTGCATGGATGAGCACCGCAAGCCCTACTTCGGGAGGAGAGGATCAACATCTCCCCTTCCTCACCACCCCAGTCATTTTCTCAGAGGGGCGGCGTCTGAGCCCAGCCCTCCAGCTTCCCCACTGCCTTTGCCCACGTACCTCCACCACAAAAGCCGCAAAGAAGTGGAGCGTGGCCAACCCCAGCAGGATTGCCTTGAAGCTGAGGTCCCCAATGCTCTTCAGCTGTAGCCACTGTTTCATGAAGGCCAGCGGGTAGATGGTCAGCCAGACCATCAGGCCGAAAAGGAGGACCAAAGCGACCAGGAACACCACTGGAAGGCAGGCAGGCAGAGGGAGCAAAAGAGAAAGAGATAGAGTGGGCTTACAACACATCCACACATTTGCAGACAACACACAGACCAAGTTAGAAATGAGATGTGGCCAAACAGCACGGTCCATTCACCCAAATTCTAGGGTGAAACCACCAGTCATAGGTTGTGCACAAACAGCTCAGCTTCAGGAGAGGCAAACAGAAGATCAGGGAAAATAATGTCAGATGGGGGAAGCGCAAAGGTGAGGGTTAGAAGGGAGGGAGGGAGGGAGGGAGGGAGGGAGAGAGGAGGTGTGACAGGGAGGCCTTTGGCTCCTCTTCCCTGCTGCGGCTGGCCAGTGTGCCACAGAGGAGAAAGCCAAGCCTGCCTGCGTGTCGGAGTAGCTTGTTCCCTGCACGGACCGGACTTTGATGGCCACGTCGGGTGAAGGGGAGAAATATGGGGGGGGGGGGGCAGCTTACCGTTGGTGTAGAGAGGTTTCCGGAAAGGGTACCCCTTGGACAAGACTACAGCCAGGGTGAGGTACTGGAATCCCGAGATGCAGAACACAACGGTGTTTTCATAGTTGGGGAGGTTTTGGGGGGCCGTCACAGTGCTGTTCAAGGGGACATACCTGGGGAGGAGAACAGGGGCTCCTAAAGACCCCCGGCCACCAGGTGTCCTCTTAGAGCGGCTGGGAGGGACAGAGAGAGGGAGGGGGTGGTCTAGAGGTCTGGCCCTCCCAGCCCCCTCTTCCTCCTGCGGCCACAGCCCCACAGCTGCCACTCACCAGGGCTGCGAGACTGTGATGAAGTAGCCGATGACCTGGACTGCAATGAGGAGGGCAGTCTGGAGGAGGAGGCTGCCCAAAACCACCATGCTCAGGAGGGCTCCCTGCGGGCGCCGGCGACCCAGGTCCTTGGCAGGGGCAGTGCGGCCCATCAGGGCAGCCACTGTGGTGGTGATGATGAGGTCGAAGAACAGGAACTGCATGTCGCCCAGGTTGGTGTTGATCTGGAGAAGAGAGGACCCTCTGGGCTCCCGCTCTGAAAAGGCCAGAAGCGGCACAGCCCTCTGAAGCCCTGGCGCTGCAGTGGGCAGCCGTGGGGGAGAGGCGTTCAACCCGTGGCTGGCGGTGGGATTAGGGACTTTTCCCTCAGGGCTGGGGATGCTTTCCATGGAGACCACCCAAGGAAACAGAGTGGTGGTGGCAGGGTGCCACTTTCCTCATCGGCTGGTTGCCACATTAGCCCACAGGGCACTGCACTGGCCAGCAACACATGCAGCATTATAAAAGCATTAGCTGTGACCATGGAGGAAAGGCTGCCGCTCTGGGGCTCGGAGGTGAGGGCCAGGGTCCTTCAGGCCAGTTTGTGGGGCTTCTCCAGAGAGTCTACTGAGTAAACTCTCAAGCACAACCCTTCCTTGCACCATGCCTTGCCTTGCCTGCCTTTTTTTGTCTCCAACTGGTGATTCTTCCTTTAACATAAATCCCACAGAGAAAAAACTGTTCAGCAGCTCCCTCCAGCATCCCCAAGAGAGAAGGGAACCCCTTCAGGGGCTGAGGTCCCAGGCTTGGCCTGTATGGTTCTGACCTCAAGGGATGCAGAGACAAGCATGGGAAGCGGAGGGGCCAAGGGGGAAAAGGGTGAGAAGGAAAGGGCCGGGGAAGAGGAGGTAGACGGACAGATGCTCCTCTGTGGAGATCTTACCGTATAGAGCAGAAGCACCGAGACAAATTGGACGAGGCTGTAGAGGGCCATGTACTTGAAGATCCCAAAGGAGGTGACCAGAGAACATCTCCCTTCCCTAAAGGCAAAGATCAGTGGAAGGAAAAAAGCAACTGGAGGCACCGGGCCAGCAATGGGGAGCCCGCAGCAAACTAACACAAGGAGAACAGTCACCCCTCCAGCCCCACAAGCCGCACAAGGAGCCCCCACACCGGGTGGGCTGTGGAACAAGCCCAATGAAGATGACGGGGGAAGAGACATATTTTTGGTAAGAATTATTAGGGTAAAGGAAATATCATTTTATATATGTTAAAGCAATCCAATTCACAAGGTGATTTAACATCACTGTTTTCCATTTGCATTTTTTCATTGTTATTTCCCCCCTATTCAAACCAAGGAGTCAAAGACTGGCCGCCCATCTGCCTTCCTTCCTTCAGGACCATGATGGCCAGCTGCCTTATGGGAAGAGTACGAGGCCCTCTGAGATCTGGAGGGAGGCCATCAAGGCCTCAAGGGGAGTATCAGGAAAATCAACTGAAAATCCATCCTCCAGCCTTACCGAATGATGATGGGGACGCACTCGATATTGGCGATTCTGGAAGTGAAGGGCGATGCCACAGAAGCCTCTGCTTCGGAGAGGGAGATGCCCACGTCCGCCGTCTTCAGAGCCCCACAGTCATTGGCCCCATCCCCACACATTGCCACGCAGTAGCTGCAGCCCATTGGACAGGAGAGAGCGCCTTCACCCAGAAGGAAGAAGCAAAGGAGGAAGAGCCTCACCTCCTTCCCTCCCTACCATGCCCCTCCAGGGATAAAGCCACTCTCCCCAGCCAGGTCTTGGCACAGAGGAGGTACCACAAGCCCTTGGGTTGACCCCGCCTGACATCTCCCCTCCTTCCCGGCCTTGTCACTGAGGAAGGGGCCACCCCAGTGGTCTGTCTCCTGTCTAGGGCTTCTTTGCTCCGAGAGAGAGAGAGAGAGAGAGAGAGAGAGAGGCCTGGAAAAACCCCTTCCTCCTTCCTCACACCTTCCCAGGACTGGGTCCCCTGCCACACCATCACCCCACACTCACTTCAGGTCTTGGAAGCTCTGGACCAAGAGAGTTTTCTGGTCAGGCAGCATACGGGCAAAAATGGTTGCTTGGATCAATATCTGCATAAGACAGAGACACCCAGGTTATAGTCCTTGCTATTGTCACCATTATGTAGAGAGATCTTGTAGCACCTTTGAGACTAACTGAAAGAAAGAAATTGGCAGCATGAGCTTTTGTAGACTTCAGTCTACTTCCTCAGATGCATTTTGGAAATAGATTGAGGCTCATGCTGCCAATTTCTTTATCCCAGTTAGTTTCAAAAGTACTACCAGATCTCCCTACATATTGATTCTATGGCAGGATCTTCCCTGGGACTGAGGAAAGCTGAAGCCTCCCTCTCGTCTCTGAGAAAGCCCCCAGAAGGGCAAATCCAGGGGGAAGCCTGTGGGGAGTGGGGTCCTCAGGGGTGGGCAGGCGGCATCAGCAGCCAGCATGCAGCGTTACCTTGGGCAGGAGGTCTGGGAAGTGCTCACAAACCACCGCAAAGGATTTCCCGTTCAGGGCCAAGTGGCAAAGAGGCTCCTCCGGGAAGCAGCTCTCGTGCTGGTAGGAAGCCTGAAAAACTCCAGCAGCTAAGCCTCAGCCTTTGGTTTTTTCCCTCTGCAACCCTTCAGGGTCAGCTTTCATTGGAAACATTCCTTGAAACACACACACACACAACCACCATTGCCTCCACATGAGTCAAAACAGAGTAGGGATTTCTCCAGGGAGAAACCAGAGATGGATCTCCTCTCACTTGAACAGGTTTGGTGCGTGTGCGCTTGTGTGCGTGCGTGTAGGGGGGATGATGGAAGAGACGGGGAGAGAGAGAATCTCTCCTGGTTCAGCAGACCCTGGGAGAGCTGCGGGTAGGGGCTCCAGGCCGTGACGCCAATGGGACTCACCTCGGGGGGCTGTTCAGAAGGGATGAACCTAAGGACCGCCGGCTTCCCGTGGCTGGGAGGGACGGCGTTCACAAAGACCACCCGTTCCCGGGCCTCCACCATCCGGCTGCTTTTGGCCACATTCACAGCCGTCAGCATGTTGTCCCCTGACACAGAAAGGGACAGAGGGACAAAGGAGGGAAATCAACCACCCCGAGTCTGGAGGCAGTCACCAACAGGAGCAGATGCATCCAACCCTCACCCTCCACCCCATCCCCAGTAAAGCTCTGCGTTTCCTGGTTTGTTTATAAAGAAGGTACTCAAAGCAGCCCACAGACCAACAGACTCCAACCTAACCAAGAAAGCCCTACTGCAAGGCATGTGCAGAGCGCAGCTCCTCTGCAGACACCTGGACAGTGCTGGTGGAGGAAGGGGAGGAGGAGCAGCAGCTTTCTGGAGGCTTCTCTTTTGGAAGAGAAACCCAGGTAGGGAAGGCAAGAGCTGCTTGGAAACTGCTGCCTTTTCCCACCTGGAGGAAGGCCAGCTTCTATCCCAGCCCAGAGAGGCCGAGTCTGGGCACCCCTCCTGACCACTCCCAACCCCATCAGAGGCAGGGCTGTGCATGTAACAGGGGTGGGTGCAAGCCCCATGAAGGGACCACATATGGACGGGGCAGCTCTCCAAGCCCCTCTTCCTGCCACCCACCATTGAAGGCCTTGCAAAGAGCAAGGCAGACAGGCAGGGCCCCCTCCCTCCCTCAGCTGCCACCTGTGACCATGACGGTTCGGATCTCAGCGTTGCGGAGTAAGTGGATCACTGGCGCTGTTTCTGGTTTGAGGACGTTCTTCATCACCAGGAGCCCAAGGAAGGCCATCCCGCTCTCCACAGATTCCCTGTCAGTCCAGGAGGAGAAAGACTTCACTGGTGGCGGGACATCTCTGGCATAACCAAAAAGGAGGACCCCAGAGCCCAGGCTGGCCAGAGGGAGGGAGGGAGGGAGGGGGTCCCCCCAAATCCTAGTACCTAGTCACACGCTGGGCCTCTTCAAATGTCCCAACGGCTGCAACAGCTTTGTAAGCAAGCCCCAGAACACGGAAGCCATCACTGGTGAAATGGTGCAGCGTCTGGGAGAAATCTGCAGGGACTGCAGCATCAAGAGAGGGAGGGAGGGAGGCAACTGGAAAGAGCAGCAGAGGCTGCCATGGAAGAGCATCGCCCCCCCCCCCCAAATCTCTCCCATGTGCCAAACTGGATTCCTGCAGAAACATCCCACCCCAGAGCCCACCAAGGTCAAGTCCGTCCCCAGCGAGGAGCAGCCCAGGCTCCCGAGCAGCTCCTGGGCAAAGGTGCTCCCTTCCTCTCACGGGGCCAGGACGGGGGCGGCTGGGATGGAGCAATTGTCCCACCAAACCCCTGAGGACATGGATGAAGGTGACACTGGACTGGTTTCTTTTGGGTAGGGTGGAGTGCTGACCCGATTCTCTCCGACAGAGGCTGGCCACCATCTCTGGGGCTCCCTTCATGTAGGCCTCCGCAGGCCCACCCCCCGGGGGCTTCACCAGGACACTCATCCTTTGCAGGGACGAGGAGAAGGGGAAGCGGCGGAGGACGGCCAGAGGGGTGGCATCATCGAGGCGTTCCTTCTGAGAAGGGAAGAATGGCCACCTAGTCCAGTCGGCCAGAAGACAGCCTTGTGCGCTGGCCCCAATGGGAGAGTAGGTCCTCTTCCCAGGCAACCCATCTGCCCCCAGCTCCCCTTGGCGCCTGAGTGTGTGGCTCCTGTGTTGGCTGAAACTCTGGCACGGGGATGGTCTTACCATGTTGCCGAGGAATTCCCTTTGGGGTGGGGGGCTGATCACAGCCAAGGCTTGGGTATTGAAAAGCCGGACCACCTGGGCCTCTGCCTCTGCCCCTTCAGCCTCTTCCTGGATCTGGATGGAAGGGAGGGAAGATGGCACCATGTTTTCTGTGCTGCACAGACTGCCAGAAGGCTCCAAAACCAGAGGCATGGAGATGGCCCTGAAAATCTAGTCTTTGCGCCTTGTTCAAGAGGACCCAGGTCCCACAAGCAATTCCAGAGGAGTCAGTTTGAGGAAGTTATGGAAGAGGCCATTCGTCTCTTTTTTCTGCCCAGAAAAGGGGAGATGGGGTAGGAGTGAGGAGAGGTTGAGGGGCCGCAAAAGTGCCTTGGCGCAATGATACTAGTGGGATCCTCCCAGCTCACTCCCCTGCCGTCCTCACCCATCCTGTGGATTCCAGCATCCGGAGGTCGACGGGGTCTCCGACAGGCTGACCTCCCAGCAGAGAGACGGCGTGGCAGGTGGCCAGACAGGAGCGCAGGGGCCCACCTGCCAGGGATCGCAGCTCATGGACGAGGGGCAGGAAGCCGCTCTCCTCTTGGGGAACAACGCCCCAGACGTCCAGGCCGTCCTCCGTCAGGGTCCCTGTCTGGTGGGAGGAGAGTCATAATTGGGGGGGGGGGGAGGTGGCTGAGCAGCCAGGGTACGTTGGTGCCTGGTTCCCTCAGAGTCCCACCTTGTCGAAGCAAACCAGGCGAACCTTCCCAGAGAGGTTGATCCGCGGAGGGCTGATGCAGAAGATGCCATGCTGCTTCAGGCGGCTCTGGGCATAGATGGTGCCTACAGTCATGGCGGCAGGTAGGGCTGGGGGCACCACCACCGTCACGATGTCCAGGGCACGTGTGATTATCTGCTTAACCGGAACCTGTCCATGGAAAGCGTGTGTGTTTTTGTGCAATTCAGGCGTTGTGTGCCCAGGACACTTGTACCTCATGTCACTCTGTGGCCAGGAAGGTGCTCTGGTGGGAAAGTTGGTATCCCTCCCCAAGGACTGCAATGGCTCAGGTTGGGCTCTGACCACGGATCACAGGGCCACTCAATCTTTATGGCCAGGTAAAAGCTGGAAACTTTCAGGTCCACCTGAAGCCCTGAAAATCGGGCGAGGGGGGGGGGAGTGGAAGGGGAAACCCTTCCCCACAAACTCTCAGGACTGGAATTTACCTGGTTTCTAATTAAGGTGAAGATGCTGTAGGCAGTACCCAGAGCAGCTAAAGAGAGAGAAATTCAGGTGTTGCGATTCCACAAGGGAAAACAAGCATCAAGGAAGAAAAGCAGCAGAAACGTGCACAAACTTTCATGTTGTGTTAAGCTATTATTTAAACCACCATCTGCTGCTTTACAGACCGATATCAGCAGAAAAGACAGGCCCCTGCCCCAAGGAGCTTCCAACTCGAGGCTAACTCACCCGGGCGTAAAGGCTCACAGAGGACAGACAAGGCCACCAACCAACCGATGAGAGCACTGGCTGGTTTGCATCTTCTCAAAACATGAATTTACTCACCTAGGATTGTGAGGAAGGCAACAAACTTTGCAGCATCCTTGTAAAACTTGAAGTTGACAGGCTTGGGGTAAAGGATGGAACTGATGAGATCACCTTTGGCTGTGCAAAAGCCTGGCAAGAGGAAGAAGCCAATGGGAGGAAGAGGGAAGAGAGGACGCACGCAAGGGGTGCTGGGGAGGCAGGAGGAGGCCACCATCTCAGGTGCAAAGGATGCTGAATCCTGAAACCCCCTTCAAATGTCACGGCAGCACAGTGGGCTCCCAAACTGACCCAGGTCCCCTCTCTTGGGCAAAGGTTGGCACAAGGGCAGAGGAGTTGCCAGACAGCTGCACTTCTGCAGAACACTGCCCAGTTCCTAAAGGTCCTCCGCACCTCACCCTACTCTCAGCCCCCTGCCAGACCATGTTGGCGGAAGAGAGTGGGGGACCCTGTGCCCCCAGCATGGGAATGCTCACAGTCCCAAGAGAAAAGGAACTCCCCCAAACCCTTGAAGACCCCTTGGCTACACACATGGGAAAGAGGGTGCCACATTCAACCGAGCAGGTGGCACAGGAGTCGGAGGGGAGAAGCGCCCACTCCATGAAGCTGACCTGTGCGAGTGACCACGGCCAGGACATCCGTGCCCCTGTAGGCCCGGGCCTGGAGGACCTGCGTCCCGCAGAAGAGGGTGTGCCGCTTGTGTTCCTCAGGGCAATAGACGGCGGCGCTGGCAGGAGACTCGGGGCCTTTGGGCAAAGGAGTCTTCATCAGCGGAATGCTTTCCCCTGTGAAAAGGGATCATTTGTTCAGAGGGAGCGCTTGACGACTTAATGCATTAGTACTCTGCCCAAGGCGGTCATCCTGGTCACACGACCACAGGATCGTCTTTGACAACACCGGCTCCCTTGGCTTAGTACTGGACATGAACAGCCCCCTACAGTCAGGCACTTGACAACCTTGTCAAAAGGGAATACCTTTACCTTACTCTTGCTATGCACATGAAAATAATTTCTGACTTATGGGGACCCTACCATAGCGTTTTCTTGGAAAAATTTGTTCAGAGAGTTTGCTTTTGTCTACCTCTGAGGCTGAGAGAACGTGACTTTCCTGAGATGATGCATGGTGCTTCCATGGTTGAGCAGGGATTCCACAGTCCAATGATCAAACCACTGCACCACGCTGTTTCTCTTAAGGCCTAACAGCCACAGCTCAAATAACAGAGGAGAAACCCACCAAGCTCAAATGGAACGACAGAGGTTTTTGGCAGAAGATCTTGGCAGAGCATGGAGGGCAGTGGCTTTGCTCCCTCTGCTTCGACCCAGGGCCCTGAGGGGCAGGCCAAGAGGCCCTGTCCGCCCCAAAGGACATCTAAGTGGGGCAGGGCTTTCCACCCACTCTGACCTCACTACCAAACCAGTCTCTCAGCTGGGGCTCACCGGTCAGCATGCTTTCGTTGACCAAGCACTCGCCGGTCAGCAAGACAGCATCGCAAGGGAAGAGCATCCCATCCAGGGGTACCACAATGCAGTCGCCAGGCACAAGGTCTGTGGAACTCACCGTCACTTCCTCTGCAACCCATTTAAAAAGCGGGGAGAGAGTCAGAGAACCCCACAGGGACAAACCAGGAAAAGAAAATTTTCTGGAGGGAGACATCAGCCGAAGGGATTATATCCAGCGAATACATTCCAGGAATCTCAGCAGGGCCTCCTGTTACCAACACCCCCACCCCAAGCGCTTCATTCATACAGTTGCAGATAAAAACAAAGGTTAAAAGGAAGAGTGTGTAACTCCGGAGGTGCTGCTCCTCTTTTCACTCCAACTATTGGGCAAGAACAACAGATCAACAACCAGGCGCAAAGCTCAGGGCGGCCTGGCCCGGGACTTGCTCCCTGGTGGAGGGGGGTGTCCCGTGGCAACAGAAAGGTGGCTTGGAGGAAGGAGTCTGGGGGAGACACAGAGGGGGTGGCCCCTCAGGAGAGGCCCTGCCGCTCCTTCTCCCAAGAGGAGTAATGGCGGTGGTGACTGGAGGGTCTCAGAAGGAGGGACTGGCAGGGTCCTCCTCCTTCTCTCCCTTACGGTTGATGTTGCTGCCCCTGTGACAGCAACCCTCTTAGCCTTGCTTGGTTGTGCGCTCCTCCTCCTACCTGTGGGGCCTCTGCGGATCCTGATGCTGACGGACATCCTGGCCATGTTCCTCAAGGTGGTGCTTTGCTGCGGGATACCAAAGGCATGTCACAAAGCAGACAGGGAAAGGGAGATGGCCACCCCGCCATCATTGCCACCAGGGCAGGCGGGCATGCATTTACAAGGTGCTTCAGGGCTCTATAGTGCCTCATGATTCCCTGCCTGCTGTTCGTGGGGAAGTCCCAAAGGTGCTAAAGCAGAAGAGTGTGCTTCCTGGCCAAGGCACTCTGCTCATGCTCTAGAGCACTCTCTCCTCAACCACTCCTTGGCTATGACCCTTCACTCAGTGTCCAGGGACCCACCTTCCTTGTCTGGTAGAGAGAGATGCCTATGGAGAAAGTGGAAATGATGAAGATGCATGTGGCATAGGAGTAATACTCATCACAGAGCCATAAGGAGATGCTGAAAATCTGGAAGATGTAGAACGGGTTCAAAATCTGGAGAAAGAAGAGAGAAGCAGACAAGTCATTGGGAGGCCAAGAGGCAGAGGCCCTGATACTGCTCTGACAGAGGATAGCTGCGGGTTCGATCTCTGCAGGAAGGAGAGAGACATTGCCAGAGGCCCCAGACTGCCAGTGCTAAAATGGGAGACTTCTGCCCCAGAGGGGGTCCTGCCTCGGGGACCGGGACCCTTTTCCAGCCTGGAATGTGCCAGGCCAGGCCAAGTGTGTTGGAAAGGCTGCCTCAGCCCCTCCACTTCGTCTGGAGGATGATGCTCCATCACTGGGGAAAGGGCACCCCACTGCCCCCTCCCACCCACCATTCACCCACCCGTCAGCAGGACCCTTCCTGGGCTCAGGCTCAGCCACCCACCTCGTCCCTCAGCAGCCGGAGGTACGACTTCACGGGGACGTCAATCAGGTTGGGTCCGTACAGCTTCCTCCTGTTGAAAGCATTGGGGTGCAGAGAGGGTGCAGTGAGCGGATCACCCCAGAGCCCAGTGGCAGGGCTGGGGGGGGGGGGGAGCAAGGAGCCTTACTCTGGGCAGATGTGATGCAGGGCTGGGGGTGGGAGGTTTAGACAAACAGCAATGCTGAAATACCAGAGAGCCACTGAACATGGCTTTGAAACCCCAGGATGTAAAAATTAGAAAAGGAAAACACCAGCCATTCCTTTCTCCAAATTGTAAAGGTCTACGGCACTTCTGAGGGAGGTTGAGGGGGGTTCCAGCCCAACAGTGTTCAACTCCCAAAATCGCCACAACTGCAGAAACCCCCCGGGTGTGCTCCATGGGGACACTGGGATGGAGGAGGACCCCTCTGGTGTCCTTTCCTACATGCTTCTGTCTATTGCCCCACAGGGATTGGAGAAGTCACTTGGCTGCTTTCCCCCCTTGCTATGGGGCTGGGACTCAACAGAGGGGGACAAGTGTCAGCTGCAACTGGGGCTGGATCAACACTTGTCCTGTGGCCAAAGGCAGAGTCAGCCTCAGTTCCCCCTACCAGTCTCTCTCCATCCTTCAGCCCTTGTAGAGACTGGGCCTCCATCCTGTGGCCTGTCCAGCCCAGGCCTTTTACTGCGACAGGAACCGGCAGCCCACTTAACACGATGCCCCACAGGAGGGTCTTCCTCCCAGCAGGGACTGGCATCATCCCAGTGCCTCCGTATTGGCTAAGCCCCCAAAGGCACCTGCACCCCATGCTGCCTCCCCCTTGTTGGGGCTCAGCAGCTGGGAATGGGTACCCCAAAGGCAAGCAGCATCTATTTATTGTGGCAGATTTTAAATCTCTCTAAAGCCTAAGGAATGCATCCCGGTGAGCCCTTTGGGCCCAGAGGGGCCTGGTAACCTTCCTGGAGGGACACACGTTGCCCATTCCTCACCTGGCAGCCTGTTCTTCAACACTCAGCCCAGTGTGGCAGAGGTGAATATCTGCACACGTCCAGCTTTCATCCAACAGGCTGCAAAATGCATATAAAAGAGAGAAGAAAAAACATTTAATATCTGTCACCAAAATTTAAAAAGTAGTAATTATCATCATTATTATTTTTTAAGTTACGTGCCACGATGGGCTGGGCTCCCATGATGCTACAGAATGCTTGTGAATATTCCCAAAAAGGTCAGTCACAAAGCATTCAGATTAGGCCACTGTGCCAAGCAGACAGAAGGACACTGCTGCAGCTCTCCCATGGGGGACAGGAGAGAAAAACTTCTGGAGCGAAACACACAAACCGCACACTTTGCCACAGCAAGCGAAGGAACACAAAACACAAAGCCCAACCACAAGAGGCTGACCTGGCTTTGCAGAAGGACCGCCACTTTTCTATCCAGATGTAGCGCAAACCCTCAAAAATGTAGTAGCGAACAACCCTTTTCTAAAGAGAACAGAAGCGTCAGTTAAAATACTTCCCTCATTTTCCACTATTGCAGCTCAGGGAAGAAGGCTGACTCCTTGTAGAAAGAAGTGGCTAACCCCAAGGGCAAAGCCTCTTCAGGAGAGGTTTTGGTGCCCATAAAGGCAGCTTAGCTCAGTCTGTGCCCCAGATATCGGGGTCTCTCTTGCTGCAAGGTGAGATGGCAGAGCTGCAACCCAGCCAGTAAAACAGGCTCACCTCCATCTCCCCCTCTTTCTGGTGGAGCCCGGCTGTCTCTCTGCTCTCCTCTTCGTCACCCAGCACTCCAACAGCAACACTGCTTCTCCCATCGCCTCCTTCATGCTCAAGGCTTTGTGAGACAATGGAGAAAAATAAATAAGCTGTTCCAAAAGGTAAAGTGTGAACAAGCACACTTTCCCTAGCCACTTGCATCTGAACACAGGCCTGTTATATCAACACATGTGAAATTGTGTCAAAAACTCTCTCTCTGAGCCCAGGGAAACATGCTTCCCTCAGCTTTGGACAGGTCTGGGCTGGAGGGAAGGCAGGTCAACCAGTACAAATGGCTCTCTTTTGACCCGTGATGGCTGCCTGCTGGTGCTGCGGGGCTTTGGAAGAAGCTGCAGAAAATGGTCCTTCCCTGCATCTATCCTAAAAGGGGTGGAAAATGCAGCTCAAATTGTTTTATGGAGTTTCATTTCAGTTGAACGTGAACAGATGTTTCCAAGGTCTCTCTATAATCAAAGAGCCAGAGGCCAAGATTTCAGACACAGATCCAGGGCTGTGTTCCAGCCCACAAAGGCCTCCGTTCTTCCCTGGCATTTTCTAGTTCACCCGCATGCTTCGTCACTCACCTGCCTCCTTCCACCTGCTCCATTTCCACGCGGGCGGTGAAGTGTTGTCCAAACTGGTCCTAGAAAAGAAGGCGAAGACAGGTCAAGAGTTTCCAAGGGCAAGAGAAGACGGTCGCCATCCCACACGCACACAAACCTCAACGGACGAGACTGCCACCCCAAGCCTCCCTCCCTATGGGTCCAGAGAAGCCACTGGATCCACTTGCTGACCTGCTGGGGCTTAACCCTCACCTATTTCCAGACAGGCAGCAAAGACCCAATGGCACGCTGCTAAGCTGCCCTGGGAATAGTCCCGAAGGGGGCATGGCACACCCCTCAGACCCTCCCTCAGGCTCCGGGCTCAGCTGTGGAAAGGCAGCGCCAGCAGAGGGGCCTGGAAACCAAAGAGCAGCGGGTGGAGCTGGCTTTGGCCAGGGAATGAGCGGCGCCACCCTCCACCCGGCTCCAGCCGCAAGGGCCCAACCCTCCTCCTCCATCCACTCACTCGGATGACCACCCAGTCGGCCTGGCGGAGGGGACAGCGGCTGCACTTGGCCTGGACCTCGAGGCGGGGCTTCCAATGAAAGATGAGGAGGGGAAGCCCCACGGTGAGCACAGAGACGGCACAGCAAAGGGCAACCTTCCATGTTTTCCTCTGGTAGCCACTGACCTCCTGGGGAAGGGAGGAAAGGCAGGGCTCTGGCACTGGCCACACACTGGCCTCAGAGCCCCCAACGCAGACTACAAGGGGCACCCTCCCTCTCTAGGGAGCTCTCTCCCAACGGGATGAACAGGGTAGGCTTATTTATTTGGATACACTCCCAGTGGAGCCACTCCACTGAAGCCAGTGCAAATGCCCTAAAGACCTGCACACCCTGTTTTTTGGGGGGGGGGGTCATTCAGGCCCCCTCCCCCATGAAAGCGTCTGAGCCAGGACCAACAAGCCCCGTTCTCTCCCAAACACACCACTTCCTTACCATGCAAGATTTGGGGCTGCTCTGCTGGAGGGTCCTGTAGAGGGTGGTCCTGCCTGAGGAGACCAAGAAAACCCATTGTCACTTGTTTCCTTTGCCTGTTTTGGGACCTTGGCCAGAAGCAAAGTGATCTCACTTAAGCATCTCACGCGAACACCCTGGAAGAGGAACTTAATCCATCCAACATCTGACTCGAAAGAAGAAAGACAGGGAAGAGCAGAGCCTGCAGCGGGGCTGAGCCCCAGCAAACGGTCTCGCTCCGTTTCAGCCAGACGGACCACGGAGAGCCAGCCAGAGGCGGCTTCAAGGGCTGGGAGCCCCAGGAAAAGAAGGAGGCGCAGGAGGGGCTCCTCTGGGCTGCAGAGTCTGAACCAGACTCCTCCAAGGGCTGGCAGGGAGGGAGCCCTGGGCACCCCAGAACCAGCGAGACGCCAGGCCCCTTGGCCACCGTCCGACAGGCAGGCAGCCTCTTCCTTCTGCTCGGTTCAGGCCCCTCTTCCAAGCGAGAGCCTCCAAGGGAAACCCGCTGCGTCCAAAATCCTGGCAGGTTGCGGGGCTCAGCGGCTGCAGGAAGGAAGGCCCTCGGAGTGGAAAGGCAGCCCCAAGAGTTTGGGCCCCGGCAGGAGAGAGACGTCTTGCCTTGCCAAGCAGCTGGCTCTTAACAAGGGCAGCGCCAGCCGGCGGTCTCTGTGGGGCGCCCCGAGGAAGGCGGGACCCCTCCAGCCCTTCCAACTGGGGCCACTGGGAGGGAGTGGCAGGCCCCTCCAGGAAGAGCCAGGGAGGGCCGCTCCGCAGAGGGCCGGCCGGGTCCCCAGCTCCAAGGCCTTTGGGCCGGGGTCCCTCTCGGCGGGAGCGAGTCCTTTGGGCCGGGGCTGCGTGGCCCTGGCTCCGCTCCTGGCAAGGCCTCTGGGGGAAGGCGGTTCCCGGTGATGCTCCGGCCGGGATCCTGTTTGCCGAAGGAGGGCAAACACAGGAGGCACACCTCTCCCTTTGGGCTCCCAGCAGGGCTCTTGGGACGGCCCCTGCCACGCCACCGACCCAGGCGCCAAGGCCAGCGTGGCAGCCCCCGGCCCACCTTCCTCCTGGGCCCTGCGTCCCTCCGAGGAGGACCCCAAAGGAGGCCCAGCAGCAGCCAAAGGGCCCCGGTGCCCCCAGAGCCCCTCCTGGGCTGCCTGGCCCTGGACCCGGTCCCTTCCTCAAGAGGCCCAAAGGGACCCAGGGGAGGCTGACCCTCTTTCTGGGGGCCTGCCTCCCCGAAGGAAGGAAGGAAGGGAGGGAGGGAGGAAGGGCCCCAGGGAGGGCCCTCCAAGTGCCTGGGCCAGGAGCCGATGCCCAGCCCCCCCGCCCTCGCCCTGGTCCTCTGGGCATGTGCAGAGCGCCACGGGGCCCCCTTCCTCCCCCCCCCCACCTGGCAGAAGAGGAAGGGACCCTTCTTCCCCCCAGAAACAGCAGCAGCAGCAGCAGCAGCAGGAGCCGAGGAGGAGGAGGAGGAGGAAGTGGCTCCGCCGCCGCGCCTCCTTCCCAAACAAAGGCAGGGCCGCCGGACTCCGGCTCCCTCCGGAGCCCCAACAGAGAGAGAGAGAGAGAGGGAGGGAGGGAGGGAGGGAGGGCCGGGAAGGGGGCCAGGAGGGCAGGGCCTCCCTCTCTCTCACCTGAGTCCATCGACCGACCGAGGGAGGGAGGCAGGCAGGCAGGACGGAGGGGCCTCCAGGCTCCGGGGCCGGCCAGTCGGCGCCTGCCTTCCTTCTTTCTTTCCTTCCTTCCTTCCTTCTGCAGCCGGCGGGACTCCCCCTGTGACAGAGAGAGAGAGAGAGAGAGAGAGAGGAAGAGGATGCGCCGAGCCCCGCCCCTTCCGGCTGCTGCTGCTGCTGCTTCCGGCGCGAAGGAGGGAGGGAGGGAGGGAGGCTGAGAGAGTGTGACCAAGAAGCAGCGGCGGCAGCATCGGGGCCCTTCGGGGCTGAGCCCCCCCCGGCCCCAGGAGGGCGAAGGCCGGCTCCCGGACAGGCTGGCCCCCTCCCAGGGCTGAATCCACGCCTGCGCAGCTCCACTTAGAGCTATATATCTGTGTGTGTCTGTGTGTGTGCTTTCTTTGACTCTCTCTCTCTCCGGTTCTGGGAATGCAGCCAACGACCGAGACCAGAAAGGCTCCTGTGTCCCACAAACACTCCTCCTCCTCCTCCCTCCTGACCGGGGGGGGGGGCTCGCTGTTTCCCCCAAATCCAGGCCCAATTCAAAAGGACAAAGTGTTTCCTTTTGGCTCTATTGGCCACCGTGGCCGAGCTGTTCGTTATTGATCTCCAATGGCAAAGACTTTCCATTGATTTCCTTAAGGCTTTCACCCCAACAGCAGCAGCACCAACAGCCAGGCTCCGTCCCAAAGGAACGCGTCCGAATCCCTGGGGCCGAGAGGGGCAGGGAGCCGCCTTCCTCAGGGGCCGGGCCTCGCCCTGGAGTTGGTGGGCAAAGCGGCTGCGGCCGTCTCCGATGCATCCCCCTCCAAGCCCTGCAGCCCCTGCCCTCCCAGTCCCCCCCCTCCGGCCCCAAACAGAGGCCACCTTGGAAAGGAAGGAAAGAAGGAAGGAAGGAAGGAAGGAAGGAAGAAGACAGAGTCCAGGAGGAGGAGGAGGCTAACCAAGAAGCACTTTATTAGTCCAAGACAAGCGTCAAGCGCCTACGGAGAGAAAACACACCCAAAGCACAGGGGCCACGGCCCCCAACCCGGCCCATAAGTCCCAGCAGGAAAAGGGGCAGCCGGGGTGGCGAAGCGGAGGGTCCGGGTTCAGGCCCGGGCTGCCTTCTCCTTCTCCTTGTAGGTGGCCATCATCTTCTTGATTTCCGCGATGGCTTTGCCGGGGTTCAGCCCCTGCCAAGAGAGAGGGAGAAAGTGGCAGCAAGGCTGAATAGGGGTCTCCTACCCAGAAGCCCCCCGGGACCAAGGCCTAGGGCTGCCTTGGAGCCTCAAGGTCCGTCCCAGCAGCCTGGGCTCCGGGAGGAAAGGGGGGGGGAGCAGGGGAGGCACCCACCTTGGGGCAGGTCTTTGTGCAGTTCATGATGGTGTGGCAGCGGTAGAGGGAGAAGGGGTCCTGCAGCTGCGCCAGGCGCTCCTCCGTGTAATCGTCCCGGGAGTCGATCATCCAGCGATAGGCCTGGGAGGGAGAACGGGGCTGAGCCTCAGCAGCCCTGGGCCCCTGCCCTCCCTCCCTCCGAAAAGCCCTCTCTTGCCCCCCTGCCCCCCTGCCCTGCTTACCTGCATGAGGACGGCCGGCCCCAGATACTTGTCCCCGTTCCACCAGTAGCTGGGGCAGGAGGTGCTGCAGCAGGCGCACAGGATGCATTCATAGAGCCCATCCTAGGGGCAGAGGAGGAAGGCCAGCCATGGGGACTCGGGAGAGGCATCTTCTCCCAGGCACAAGGGCCCTGCTGGGCTGCCCAGTGGCCACAACCCCGTCCCCCAAACCCTGCTTCATTTCTCTCTCTCCCTTTTCCAGTTCAAGGAGCAGGCTGGCAGTCCTCTTGGCGGCACAGGACTCAGCAGCAGAGCAGGGCAGGAAGGGACGCGCACAGGAATGCATGCGGTAGAAGCTGCACCCACCCACCCACCCGGCAACTCTGGCAGCCTCCGCTGCGCCACATCCTCTGGCTGTGGCCCCACTAGCCATGTGAGGCTGCAAACCCCGGGAGCCATCCTTGGCTAAGGGGCCAGTTTTGCAGGCTCACGGGGCAAGGGAAGATGCTGGAGGGACAGCTGAGACGGAGAGTCCAGCTTGGCCCACCTTCTGCTCTCTTCCTTATAGCTGGCCAAATGCAAGCAGACCTCAAGGCTGCAGGAGGAGGAAGGGGAGGCTGAGACCCCTCAGGTCAAGGCAAAGGCCCCAGAAGCTGTCAGGGCAATGGCAGCAGCCTCTTTGGAGTCCATGAGGGGAGGGAGGGAGGGAGGCAGCACCCCGGGAGGTGTTTCGGTGGACAAGGGACTCAAAAGACACTTGGGGAGCCCCAAGAACAATTGGGGCAAAGCCATCCCACCCTCCCCTCATACACACATGTACTGGCCACTTGCAAAGCTTTAAGGGCAACACATTCCCTGGGTCAGCAGTTCCACAGAACATGGACACAGACTGGGAAGAAGCAGATCAGCTGCAGAAGGAAGCAGGAGGCAAGGCTACTGACCAGCTTCTCCCGATCCTCAATGGACTGGAGGTACTGTTCTTTGCCTTGGTTGGACTCATCCTTTTTCTTCAAATAAGGCTGGATGGCTTTGTACTGGGCATAGAAGTTGCTCAAGTCCTGAGAAGAGAAAGAGAGTGAGGGAACTTTCTGACCAGAAAAGCAAGAGATTTAAGCCCAATTGTTGAATTCAATTAGGGTTTTTTTGTCTTAAAGCCTCAAAGGGTGGGGTGGGCGTGAGTGGGTGTCCGCCAGCCCCCCCGACAAGGCAGAGCCCAGGCGCCTCCTCTTCCTCCGTGGGCTTGTCTGGGTGCGTGCGTGTGTCATGGCGCAAGCGATTCGGGGAAGCCGGACGAGTGTGAGCACAACTCCAAGCGCCTTCAGTGACGTGACCAGATGCATCTGGCCATCCTGCTGTAAGGCAGGTAGGGTTTACATTCTCTCCCTTCCAATTGCTGCATGAAAACTATTGGAAAGCAAAAAGCAAAGGAGAGCAAGTTTCCCCTCAGCAGCCACCCTTCGTGCTATCGTTGCTGCTCCCGTGCGTGTGCATAGCATATGTATGGGCAAATGCCCAGAGGCTTGTGGCGGCTGCATTCGCTCCCTTTGCCACCCGAGTGCTTCATTGCGTTTCGGACCACCGCAAAGCGCCTTCTGCCAGGGAAGCCCTTACCGGGACGAGGTCCTTCACGACGTACATGTGGGGCAGAGGGTAGATCTTGGTGACCTTGCCGAGGTCGGTGTCGATCCTCTTGGTGCAGGCCAGCGTGTTGCCTCCCCCGATGTTCATGGCGCAGGAGCCGCAGATGCCTGGAGAGGGGCAGAGAGGAGGAGGAGGAGAAGGCCTCACCCGGGCCCTTTGGCCTCCTCCAGGGAGCCCTCCTGCAGCCCCCTTCCCGGCCTGGCCCTGCCTGCCTTCCCGCCTCAGCTGCTTTGCTTGATGCCTGGCTTAAGGGGACCTTGCAGGGGCCGAGCGTGGCGGTGGGGCCAAGGCCTGCCCTCGAGGGCATCCGGCAGAGCTGCTGGCAGCCTGGCTTGGTCCTCCGCGGCGTTTGCTGCCCTCAGGAGTCCCTTCTAACGCTGCAGCCTCCTCGGAGGATTGTTCCCGCTCCCTCCCGAGGCCCTCGGTGGGCCCTTGGGGAAGGCAGGGCTCCCTCCTCCTCCTCCTCCGGGCCTCACCTTCCCTGCAGGAGCGCCGGAAGGTCAGGGAGGGGTCCACCTCGTTCTTGATCTTGATGAGGGCGTCCAGGACCATGGGCCCGCACCTGAAGGAGGAGAAGGAGGAGAAGGAGGGTTGCTCTCGGGCCCCTCTGGCCGGCCCACTCGCTCCCTCCCGGCCCGGCTGCCGCTGGCTCACTTGTTGAGGTCCATCTCGTAGGTCTGCATGCGGGGCTTCTCCCCGGGGCTCTCGGGGCTCCAGCGGTAGATGGCGAAGCGCTTCATCCGCGGAGAGGCCTCTGCCGCCGCCGAAGAGGAGGCCAGGGCCCGGCTGCGGGGGGCCTGCTGCGGACAAAGAGAAGGAGGAGAAGGAGGAGGAGGAGGAGGAGGAGAAGGGCTCAGGGCCAGGGGGGCAGGAACGGAGCGAGGGAGGGAGGGAGGGAGGGGGCAGCGGCGGACTCATAGAATCACGTAGAATCATAGAATCCTAGGGTTGGAAGAGACCCCAAAGAGGGCCCTGATCCAGTCCAGCCCCCTTCCTTCTTCTGCCATGCAGGAACTCCCAATCAAAGCATCCCATTGACAGATGGCCATCCAGCCTCTGCTTCAAGACCCCTAAGGAAGGAGACTCCACCACACTCCGAGGGACTCACCAGCAGCAGCGGCGCCAGCATCCGCCGGGCGCGGCCCCCTCCGGCCCCGCTCCACTGGGCCCAGGCCCCCCCCGCCGCCGCCGCCGCCGCCTCCAGGGTGACCCTCTTCGCTGCTGCTGCTGCTGCTGCTGCTGCCACCGACACGGCCGCCATCTTCTTCCTCTGCCGGAACCCGGAAGCGCTCGCTCGTGACGTCAGAGGGGAGGGAGGGGCCACTGTCAAGGCCGAGTCCAGCCAAATCGCATTCGCCGCCGCCGCCGCCGCCGCCGCCAATCCATCCTCGCCCCGTTCGGCCTCCGCTTCCCTCCCCGCCTCGCCCCGAAGGAGGCCCTGGAGGCCCTTCGGCCAAAGGACTCGAGGCTGCCGTGCTCCGCTGCGGCCCCGACCCTGACCCCTCACCCGCTGCTCTCCTTTGGACAGTCCCAATTGACATTCTCTGGGTGGCTTTACACTTTTCAATAAAGCATTCCTATTATTTTCATGCAGACTTCTTGTGTCCCTTGAGTAACCTTCCCACCTTATAAGGATTCAAGTTCTGTGGGTAGCCTTCCCTTTTATAAGTTATGGCAGGTCTCTCTGGGAATATGGACGGGGCATAGAGAGCCCTTGCCTTCTGCCCAGCGAGGGAGGCCTCTGCGGTGGCACTTCAGGGGCAGAAAGGGGCCTCTGGAGGGCTGCAGAGGGGCGAAGGGGCTCCTCTCTCCCGAGGGATGGATGGAGGGATGGAGGGACCGGTGAGGGCTCCTTGGGGAGTCTCTTTGGAGGAAGAGAGAGGGCTCCCTTCTTCCAGGGCCCTTCGGAGACACACGCGGGAGGAGAGGAGGAGGAGGGTTACTAAGAGAAGGTTCTGGACTCCAGCTCCCAGGAGCCCCTTCACCTCTGAGCATGGCGCCCTCGTGTGGCGGACGTCGCACACTGCAGCCTCAAAAAATAGAAAACAAAAATGAAAGAAAAAACGGAATGAAACGAAACAAAATAAAGTATTTGACATGTGTTTAATTCCTCTTTTCTGAGCAGCCTTTGAGCAAAAGGCGAAGCGGGGCTCGAACTCGCAACTCAGCGCTGCCTTCTTTCTGCGCCGCCATCCCGGCTTCCTTCTCGCGAGACTCTGACGTCACTAAGAAAACGCGCCTCATTTTTGGCTCTCGGGCGCCTCCCTGTGGTTCCAATCGGTTTGGCTTCATTCCTTTTTCCTGGCCTTCCTGCACTCTGATTGGCTGCCTATTCCTGAAGGGGGTTGGCCTATCTCGCCCTTCCTGCGTTCTGATTGGCTGCCTATTCCTGAAGGGGTTGGCCTTCATTTCGCCCTTCCCAATTGGCGCCCTCCTGTGGCTGCCTTTACACAGTGCAGCCTCCACAGGCATGAAAAAGAAAATAATAGTGCTAGAAAAAACAGAATAAACTGAAAGTATTTTAAAAATTATAAAACATAAAATTAAAATATTTAAATAATTTCCGTTTTGCAGGGTTGACCTGAGCGGAAAGCTTTAGAGAGGCCCCAGGTTACCTCTTCGGGGGGGGGGGGGGCAACCACGGGCGAAGAATCCCCCGGAGGACCCAGTCTACGTCTTGGGGGGGGGGGAGGCGCCGGGGGGATATATCTCCGGAGGCCCCAGTCTACCTCTTCGGGGGGGGGGGGGAGGCGCCGGGGGGACATTTCTCCGGAGGCCCCGGTCTACCTCTTCGGAGGGAGGCGCCGGGAGACAGTTCTCCGGAGGCCCCGGTCTACCTCTTCGGAGGGAGGCGCCGGGAGACAGTTCTCCGGAGGCCCCGGTCTACCTCTTCGGAGGGAGGCGCCGGGAGACAGTTCTCCGGAGGCCCCGGTCTATCTCTTCGGAGGGAGGCGCCGGGAGACAGTTCTCCGGAGGCCCCGGTCTATCTCTTCGGGGGAGACGCCGGGAGACAGTTCTCCGGAGGCCCCGGTCTACCTCTTCGAGGGGAGGCGCCGGGAGACAGTTCTCCGGAGGCCCCGGTCTACCTCTTCGGAGGGAGGCCCCGGGAGACAGTTCTCCGGAGGCCCCGGTCTATCTCTTCGGAGGGAGGCGCTGGGAGACAGTTCTCCGGAGGCCCCGGTCTACCTCTTCGAGGGGAGGCGCCGGGAGACAGTTCTCCGGAGGCCCCGGTCTATCTCTTCGGGGGAGGCGCCGGGAGACAGTTCTCCGGAGGCCCCGGTCTATCTCTTCGGGGGAGGCGCCGGGAGACAGTTCTCCGGAGGCCCCGGTCTATCTCTTCGGGGGAGGCGCCGGGAGACAGTTCTCCGGAGGCCCCGGTCTATCTCTTCGGGGGAGGCGCCGGGAGACAGTTCTCCGGAGGCCCCGGTCTACCTCTTCGGGGGGAGGCGATGGGAGACATTTCTCCGGAGGCCCCGGTCTATCTCTTCGGAGGGAGGCGCCGGGAGACAGTTCTCCGGAGGCCCCGGTCTATCTCTTCGGGGGAGGCGCCGGGAGACAGTTCTCCGGAGGCCCCGGTCTATCTCTTCGGAGGGAGGCGCTGGGAGACATTTCTCCGGAGGCCCCGGTCTACCTCTTCGGGGGGAGGCGCTGGGAGATAGTTCTCCGGAGGCCCCGATCTACCTCTTCGGGGGGGGGCGCCGGGGGGACATTTCTCCGGAGGCCCCGGTCTACCTCTTCGGGGGGAGGCGATGGGAGACAGTTCTCCGGAGGCCCCGATCTACCTCTTCGGGGGGGGGCGCCGGGGGGACATTTCTCCGGAGGCCCCGGTCTACCTCTTCGGAGGGAGGCCCCGGGAGACAGTTCTCCGGAGGCCCCGGTCTACCTCTTCGGAGGGAGGCCCCGGGAGACAGTTCTCCGGAGGCCCCGGTCTATCTCTTCGGAGGGAGGCGCTGGGAGACATTTCTCCGGAGGCCCCGGTCTATCTCTTCGGAGGGAGGCGCCGGGAGACAGTTCTCCGGAGGCCCCGGTCTATCTCTTCGGGGGGAGGCGATGGGAGATAGTTCTCCGGAGGCCCCGATCTACCTCTTCGGGGGGAGGCGATGGGGGACAGTTCTCCGGAGGCCCCGGTCTATCTCTTCGGAGGGAGGCGCTGGGAGACAGTTCTCCGGAGGCCCCGGTCTACCTGTCTAGACAGTCTAGGAAATCCGTCTCCGAGGCCTAGCCCTCCGAGCGCGGACGGCTAGATCGTCGCCACAGTGACGTTACAGGAAATGGTTTTAGAGCGTCAGACGACGGGACGAGGCTACGCAGGCACTTCCGGCCGCGCCCTTCCGAGTCCGGAAGAAAAGGGTCCAGAGTACATCCTTTCTTCCGGACTCGGAAAGGTGTGGCCGGAAGTCCGTGCATAGCCTAGCCCCCGCCTTCCTCGCAAGCACTTTCCTTTTTCAATGGCGACGCTCTAGCCAACCCCTCTCGGAGGGCCGGCCCTGATTCAGGCTGACGTTGCACGTCTTTGAATGAAACGGCCGAATAAGAGAACCGCCAGGAGCTCCCGTGCGCCCTCCGGTGGCTCAACGCAGGAATAGCAACGTTGAAGGAAATTAATGCCGCTTTTTTCAATGGAAGGAAAATAGGGAGGAAGGGAGGGGCAGGAGGCGCTTCAGGGGCCCCTATCTCGACTGTCCAGCATTTAATTATTATTTTGAAAAGAAAATAATGGATAGCAGGAAATATAAACGTCACAATCTGCACCATCAATATCATCAGTCCATTTATGTTTATCATATTATTTCATATTATAAATATTATTATTATTATTATCATCATGTTATCATTATAATATATTATGATTATATTACATTGCAGTACTCCATTATACTAAAAAAAGTATTATCATTATTAATATTACTACTATTATCATTATATTTTTCAAAGGTGGATCTTGATTGGAGTAAAAAGAAAAGACTGTGAAAACAATGGATAATAGAAAATATCATAATTATCATATTATTGTCTATTATATTTTTCATTAATTTTTCTACTTTCACAATTTTAAATTTTTTATTATATTTTATTTCGAAACCTCCTCCTCCTCCAATCTTTTACTACTACTACTACTAACAATAATTTCATATATAATTTATTTTTCTAAGACAACGCAGTGAAATCTTAAATGCAAGCCTCCAAAGCTACACTGGGCTTTAACAGGGCCCTTCACCTGTGAATTGTGTCTTCCAGCCCCTTCGCCATTTCGGTTTTTCTGTAATTTTATATTCAATCTGCAATTTTAATACCTGGCTTCTTGGTTTCTATTGTATTGTAACCCACCTCAATCTGTAGGGGGAGGCGGGATACAAATAAACATTTATTATTGTTGTTGTTGTTGTTGTTGTTGTTGTTATTCTTTTTAGCCTGGTGTTACAGATTTATTCCTATTGCAGAGTGATTCCAGATGCAAATTTTTAAAAAAAATTTTTAATGTGTAGTGATGTCCTCAATTCCACCTATGGTTTTTCATTTTCAATTTAAATTTGCTTTAATTTTTTTTTATTTTAATGGCCGATGATGTCCTGCATTCCAGTTTTGGTATTTCATATTTTATTTTATTTTTTATTATAATGTGTGATGATACAGGTATCTTCCATTCCAGCTATGGCATTTTATTTTATTTTACTTGTAGGACTTGGAGGAGCTTCTCCCAGGGATTGCCACATCTTCTCCCTTTCCGTCTCTACAATAACTCCTTCAAATCCTCCAAAGTTTTTCTGACCAAAGGCCAGAGCATCAATGATTCAGGAACAACTCTCCAAGAGGCCAGGCCTCAGTGAGGGATTATCCCTGAAGAATGTGGCTTCCTCTTGTGCTATGGTTCTTCTCAGGCAGCTCCATCTGCACTGCAGAAATAATCTAATAATAATAACAATGCAATTGGACACTTCTTGAACTGCCAGGGCTCAGTGCTTTTCAGGGATTTGTGCTTTTCAGAGGCATTTAGCCTCCCCTTAATGCCACAGAGGAGCCAAGGTACCTAAAGTGGTGGGAAACTGCATTAGTATTTCTGGAGTGCGGAGGAGCCTTCAAGGGGTGACCGACGGCTGGACTTTTAGAGCATCAGTGATTGAAATCCTATCCAAGGATCTGCCCCTGAATGACTCTCCGTCTCGCAGTACCGGCCTACCTTGCACGGTGGTCCTTTCAGGCCGAAATGGCTGGGAAGACAATTTGGCTTGTGTCAATGTCCTCAGAGAACAAGAAGGTTGCAAAGGAGACTAATGGAAGAAAAAATAAAGGATCATGTATTAGAGGGTCATGTATATTTTAAAGATGTAAATGTGTGTGTGTGTGTGCGTGTGTGCATAACACTGTAAATGTACTCACATATATTTATACAGATAAAATTATATATAGCACACACATAAAGACATATATAATTATATATGTGTGTGTTTGTGTGCGTATACAGTCTTTACAATATATATATATATATACACACACACACACACACACAGAAGTCATAACTGTGTATATAGAATTTTTATATATATATATATATATATACACATACACGTGAATATATATATATATATGTATACACACACACACATACATATATGTTGTCGTTGTGAGTCTTCAAGTTGTTTCCAACTTATGGCAACCGTATTAAATATATGTAAATATATATAAATATATATACATATATACACATACAAGTATATATATATGGGGTTTGCATGTACCTCCCCTGAGGCTGAGAGAGCGTGACTTCCATCATGGCCGAGCCTGGATTCGAACCCTGGTCTCCAGTGTCAAAGGTAGCTGTTTTTATCTTGTGGGGACTAAATACCGTTCATCTGAAATACTAGATTTCATTCTAGCATGGTTTCTTGTACTCACCTGCAGAAACTGCATCCAAACATAGGACAATCTAAAGATGGAAGGATGGTACTTCAGGGTTGTCTATCGTTTCAGCTTTCCACCAGGATTAGGCTGCTTTTGCAAAATAGTCTTTTGAAATTAGGATGATAATAATCATAACAACAATAAATGTTTTTTATAGCCAACCATTCTAAAACTGAGTTATAATATAGAATACATAAAGAAATATATAATATATACATAACTAAAATCTATATCCATTTCTCCCTTCTATTAAAATACGTAGCAGCCTTTCGCTGCCTGAGGTCATCCCTTTCCTGGTTTCTGTTGAGGTTTTGTTTGGGAGCCCCTCGGGGCAGGGAACTAACTTCATTTGCTTCTATAAAATGGGAAAAGGCTTTGGTTCTTTCCTCCCTGACACTTGAACGGGCGAAAACAAAGATGGATCTGGACGTAAAGACTAAGCCTCAACCTAATCTCCACCCTCACTTTTTTTTTTAATTTTATGTCATTCCATGTTATTCACTATTACATTTAAATGCATTTTATGTCTTAAGAATTTCACTTACAATATTTTATTTGTTTTTTCATGTCATTTAATATTAAATTTTAATTTCTTTTCGTTTTGAAGACTTTTACTTACATTATTTTCTATTTTATTTTCTCTATGTCTTCTTAGTGTATTTTACCTTTAACAGAAAATCTTTTAAATTTTATATATTTTTATTATGTAACATAGAAGAACGTTTACAATACAAATTAATATAAAATACAAATTAAACAAGTCCGCTTCAAAGATAAGAATGAAATACTGGCTGCTTGCTTCCTTTCCTCCTTCCTAATCCATCCATCCATCCTTCCTTCCTTCCTTCCTTCCTTCCTTCCTTCCAATTTCCCTCCTTCGCTTAAAATGGCGGGTTTTTATTTCTGTTCATGGTGTCATGCCTCAGCCGAGCCACCGGAGGGCGAACCTGAATCTCGTCTTAGAGGGCCAGCCCTCCGAGCGCGGACGGCTAGATCGTCGCTACGGTGACGTGATAGGAAATGGCGTCAGATCGTAAGTCGATGGGTCGAGGCTACGCAGGAACTTCCGGCCACGCCTCTCCGAGTACGGAAGAAAAGGATGTACTCTGGCCCAGAGTCCAACCTGTTTTTCCGGACTCTGATAGGCGGGGCCGGAAGTGATGCGTTTTCTCGGCCCGTCCTCCGCGCAGGCGCAGTCTTTCCTTTCGCCATGGCGACGCTCTAGCCAAACCCTCTCGGAGGGCCGGCCCTGATTCAGGCTGACGTTGCACGTCTTTGAATGAAACGGCCGAGGAGAAGCGCTGGAGCTCCCGTGCGCCCTCCGGTGGCTCGGCTCAGGAATAGCAACGTTGAAGAAAATCAATGCCGCTTTTTTCAATGGAAGGAAAATAGGGAGGAAGGGAGGGGCAGGAGGCGCTTTAGGGGCCCCTATGTCCAGGATTCAATTCTGATTTTTAAAGCAAAATTATTTAATTTGTATTATAAATAAAATATAGGAAATGGAAAATGAAATACAAATTAAAATATAATTATAAAATAAATTATATAAATATTTAAAATTCAAAAAGATATTAAAGCAAAAGTTAAAAAAATAGAAAATACAAAATAATGATATGTAAATTTTATAATTATAATTTACATCCTGATATGAAATATAAAATAAAATATATAAAAATTAAAATATTTTGAAAAGTAAAAATGCTTTTCAGCAAAAGGTAAAATTTAAAAATATAAAATAAGGAAAACTAAATTTCTTAAAAAATAAAATGAATTTAAATTTAATATTAAATGTATTATTATTATTATTATTATTACCAACCTTTTCTATAGTGCGGTATAAATGTATAATAAAATGCTTCAGATTATGGGTTATGGATTGGTTTTTTTATTCTTTGTCTTAATTAATTTTTTTCTTAGAACAATATTTTTTGATTTTCATTTCATTTTATTTTATAAGTATATTTTAAAGATTGGCTGTCTGAGAAGGATTAGTATTTAACTGAATGGAAAAAAGAAGAAATAAAAATAAAATTGAAGAGAATATAAACACAAGGAAATAAAATATTTTTTTTTATTTAGAAAATTAAATATATATTCAGAACATATTTCATATAATGAAATAAAAAGTAAATCTAAGGCATAGTAATAGAGGAATGGAAATAAGCACAATATTAACTGTAAGATATAATAAAATATTTAAGAATTAACATAAAATGAATATATATATATATATATATATATACACACATATACACACACACACACACACACACACATATATATATATATAATATTGGGCGTGGGGTCAGGTCAAGGGTTAGGGTATAGGGATAATTCGGAATGGCATATTTACTAACATAACGAAATTAATAAATATAAGAGTATAAATCAGAGAAATGGCGTACAACTGAAAGAAATAATGAAAAAGAACAACTTGTTCTTGGACTACAACTCCCATCAGCCCCAGCATCGCCAGGAGCGGGTTGAACAGGGACGGAATGGTTGGCAGAGAGAAGGCGGCATGAATTTCGCGCCCTTTTTCCTGAGTGGCTGTTGCCGCGTGACGTGCAGCCGCCGCAGCCAATGGGAGCCGCGAGCGCAGAAAGGGGCGGGACAGCGCTAAACGGCCGAGGTCTCTTACTCTGAGGGAAAAGAGAAGACGTCCGTCCGGCGGCTGTCAGGGTCCCTTTGAAGCCCCGCAGAAGGAGCCCTGAGGCGCCCGGAGGAACCGGCGGACGGCGGGGAAAGCGGCAGGAAGGAAGGAAGAAAGGCACAAAGTCATTATTATTAGTAGTAACAGAATTCTACATTTTTATTTATTGTTATATACATACATACATACATATATATGTGTTGTGTAATTTATTGTTTTATTTCAAATGTTTTATTATAATTTAATTATATTTTTGTATATTTTATTATCTTTTATAATGTTCATTACATCTTTAGTTATATATGTATATCATATATATTGTATTTCTTGCTTATTTTGGATGTTATTATTTCTAATATCAGATATGTAATGACATATTATAATATTTTATTATAAATAGTGTTTTTACATTTTATATATATATATCTTTCAACTTTTCATTTTAGGGCTGAGGGTGAGAGAAAATGGGGGTCTTGAGGGGGGAGCAACAGCCATGGCATAAGAGCCGTTTTCTGAGGTAAAATTGGACAGGAGCCGTTTTCCCCGCCTTTTTCCCAGAGCCCTTGAGAATCTCCTCAGAGACAGGGAGGCTTCTCCTGAAAAGGGGAAAAGGCCACATATCTATCTGTCTTGTTTTAATATTTCATTTTAGGCCTGAGGGTGAGAGAGAATGGGGGTCTTGGAGGGAGTCAACAACTGCCATGGCACAATACTCTGGAGTTCCGGGATTTGTGGTTTTTTGAGGTACCAGAGCTCTCCCTGGCAAAGAAGGCCAAATATAATCTGGCAAAACTACAAATCCCAGGATACCATGGGATGCAGCCAGGGCAGTTAAAGCCGAGTGAAAGTGCATTATTATTCTTGCAATGTAGATGTACTCTGGGTCTCAGTTGTGACTTTTGGCTCCCCTCACAGGGCCATTTAGTTTGTGGTAAATATTTCTTTATTTGTGAGAGCAGGACTTAGAGTCCATTGCTATTCTCTGTTTACTGCCGGGGATGTGTTTTTGGAAAAGCCACCGTTATTATCACAGTCATTGTTTTTTACCTCACAATTTGTACTAAAGAGCGATTTTTCTGAGGTAATTGTTTTGGAATCGCCTCAGGGCAGGGAACTAATTTTGTTTCATCAAATGGCAAAAGGGAAGCAATAGCATTGCAGAAATACTAATTTAATTCTTGTTCTTTCTTCTGAAGGCGGGTGGCGGGTGAAAGACTCCCTGACTCTTGAACCGGAGAAAAGAAAGATGGATCCGGCCGAAAAGACTTTGACCTGGAGGCAGAAAAGGAGGTAAGATTGCAAAATACAAACAGCAAGAATTGTGTGTGTGTGTGTGTGTACACACACACAGAGACACACAGACACACAGACACACACACATATATATCTTTACATGTGTGTGTCTATGTAGTTATACATGCATATGTATATTCACAAGCGGTGAGGCCGGAAACTGGGGTAATTGTTGTTAATGAAGGAAGGACACACAAAACCATTCCTTTTAACTGGAGAAGCCCTAGTCTGAATTACTGAATTTTGTACCTCTAAACCCTGCTTGAAAGGAAGCGCTCCAGGCCAGGCCTGGCCAAAAGCAGAGTCACACTCTCTCAGCCTACTGGCAAGAAACCTTATAGACAGAGCCTGGCCTTAGGGTCAGAAAGGAGTTTGAAAAGGGTTTTCAAAAGAGCAATGAATCTGTTCCTTGGAGCTGTGGCTGTTTGTATCAGAACACCCTTTGAAATAGTGCTGAGGGGGGAGCTAGGAGCCACAGTGCCGAATGCAAGGCCACCGTTGTCCCTTCCTTGCATTAACAACAGTTTCCAAGATAATCTACTGTTTATGTCATTGCTATGCTTCCCTCCTGCTACAAAGGCCTAGAACTGGGTCCCCAAACTGTGCACTTTTAAGGAAGATTTTGGACTTCCACTCAGAAGCGTCAGCCAAATTGGCCAGTGGTCAAGGATTCTGGGAATTGCAGTCCAAAAGACCTTCAAGAGCATAGTTTGGGGATCACAGGTTTAAGGAATAGATCATGTATCTCAGTGGTCCCAAAACCGTACTCTTTTAAGGGCCTTTGGACTTCAGCTCCCAGAAGGGTGAGATCAACAGTGTAGGATTCTGGGAGTTGGAACCAAAAAGCCCTTAAAGAGAGAACAGTTTCATACCGAGGTTTAGTTTGGAATTGGAAGGAGAATATAAAATAGTGTTTAAATTAACTTTTACTGAAGGAAGACTTAAAAGGAGATTATCGTTCTACGCTCTGTAAAACGTTGCTAATCCACTTTTAATGCTGTGTCTGCCTCCTGTTGCATTCCGGGAGTTGTAGTTTAGGGCGGGGCATTTGGAATTCTCTGCCAGAGCCTTTGAGGCCTCATCGAACTATGAACTCCAGGATGGAAAGTGAGGCCATCGGAGCCGTTAAAGCGGACTAGCAGCGTTTTCAGAGTGTTGTGCGATAATCTATTTAAGATTTATTTCAGCCAAGAGTCTTTGAGAGCAAAGGAGACGGCCAGGAAAAGCCATTTCAGCTGGCAATGAAAGACTATGCTGTAAAAGAACCCAAACACAGATTTGGACAGCGACCCATTAATGCCATTTTAAGCTAATGAGTGCAGGGGGGGCCTGGAAATAGAACAAATCTCTCTTAGTTCAGGAAAAGAGAAGGAGGGAGTCTTTTCGATAGGCACAATATCTATCAGATTATTTGTATTTATACATAACAGTCATATATATTTACAATATAAATATATACAATATTCAAAAGATGATTTGTATTATATGTGCCCATGTCTGCATTCATTTCTTTATTACCGTACGCTTATGAATGTGGGCCTCATTGTGATAATATTGATGTTTTGGGGGGTGAGAATGTCCTTGCCTCTCCTCCTCCTTCTCCTCTTCTCGTTGTTTTCCCTCCTTTTAAACATATACATTTCCAAGTTTTGCTGGAGAAGGGAGAAGGTCTTTCTTTCCTTTCCCTCTTTCTTATTGATACAGAGAGGGCACTGGATGGTCTTCAGTCCCAGGACCAGAGAAAACCAAGGGACAGTCCTTGCCCAGAGGGAAAAAACCTGACTTGTAGTATCGTCTCTGATGCGTCTGTATGGGCAAGCGCTTGCCCTTGGTTTCACTGGGTCCCTGTAGACAGTGCTCCAAAGGGAAAACCTAGCTCTGTGGAGAAGGGCCAGGTTTGGATCCTACGAACAAAAAGGGGGAATTGGGTCCCATTGCAATTGAAAAGGGACACACCTTGTATGGAGCACGTTGAGAGCATTTCTTTGCTGTTTTGATGATGATTATTACAGCATTTTAAAAAGAAGAACAGGATAATAGTAATAATAATAATAATAATAATAATAATAATAATGTTTTGCTGTTTTCTTTGCTTTGTGATAGTCAAAATAGCACAGAAATATCTTGGAGGTGATCTGTACAGATTGTGTAGCTTTTCAATAATGCCCAACTGTCCTTTTTTGTTCTCTCAATGAGTGGAAATCTCTCTTCTTATTTGTTGTTAGAGACCAAAGCTTTTCATGTCGTTTGCAGCGGCGTAGGATGCGTGATATTTGTAATAAAACTCCGTGTCGCGTCGTGTGTGGTTTGTGCCTTCTTCTTTTGTGACTGGGGCGAAGGGGATCGTGGGAGAGGTGGGCCAATGCCCTTCCATAATGCATGCAGTTAATATGTAAAGATAATTTAATTAAAACAAATTGTAAATAAAAACAAATAAAAAAAAGTTTAAAATTTAAAAATATATCATATGACATTTATTTATTTAAAAGATACATGTACATAGGATACATAATTAAAATGTAAACAGAATCTTTGATTTTTCAAAAATAAGTAAATGTGAAATGAAATATAGCCATGATGGTGAATTTCGTGGTTAATTAGATCATCATTACCACCACGGTC